>VXAX01005707.1:23605-262691 GCA_013399835.1 Leptocoma aspasia
CCCGCACCGCACCGCTCCGCAGAAGGCGCCCCGCTTCACCTGCCCCCGGGCTGGCTGCGCTCCGCCGCGCTGCTCCGCGCCCGCGCCCGCTCCTCACCTGCTCCGCTGTCTCCGAGCCGTCGGCCCCGCCGCCTCGCCTGCTCTGCCAGCGCGGTGCTGCCCGGTGCCTTTTAAACCCTTGGTGACGGCAGGGGAAATTCCCGGTTTTGCTTTTTTCTTTCTCTTTTCCCCGTAGAATGAAAGTAAAAGAGTCCGGTTCCCATCACGCCTGCTGCCGGGAAGGGCAGCTCGGGAGTGGCAGAGGCAGCGGGACAGCGCCGGGCGAGGGAGCTGCGGGAGGCGCTGCTCCCCCCGTCCGTGGCGCCTGCCTTCCCGTGGGCACCTGCCTTTCCGTGGGCATCTGACCCCGTGGGCACCTGCCTTGCCGTGGGCATCTGACCCCGTGGGCACCTGCCTTGCCGTGGGCATCTGACCCCGTGGGCACCTGCCTTGCCGTGGGCACCTGCCTTCCCGTGGGCATCTGCCCCCGTGGGCACCTGCCTTGCCGTGGGCATCTGACCCCGTGGGCACCTGCCTNGCCTTCCCGTGGGCACCTGCCTTCCCGTGGGCATCTGACCCCGTGGGCACCTGCTGCCCCGCGGGTGCGCCCGGAGCAGGTGCGGCGCAGTGCCGGGGTTGCCTCGCCCCCGGGCGGGAGCGCTCGCCCGCACGCCCGCCCGTCCGCACGGTCCAGCGGGACGGAGGGAAAAGAGCTGGCAGTGACCCCGTTCCCCGCGGGGATTGCGGGCTGCGGAGCGGGGAAGTGGGCAGAGGGAGCGGCTCGCCGAGATTGGGGTGGGTTGTGGGGCACCGGGGCTGCTGCAAGGATCCCTCTGGGTGCCGCCGAGGACGTGCCTCGGGCTGTATGCACAGGAGGGTTTTTTAATGCTAAAAAGCCAAGAGATTTTTTTTTTTTTAGTTGGTTGGGTGGGGGTTTTTTTGTTTTTTTTTTTTTTTGTTGGTTGGTTGGGGGTTTTTTTTGTTGTTTTTTTGTTTGGTTGTTTTTTGTTTGGGTTTTTTTTTTTTTTTTAATATGTAGAAATACTGGAATACTAGCTCTTCCTGACTTTTCTAGGAGAATTTTTGGGGCTTTCCAGATATGACTTAGGCGTTTCTGTGAGTTTACTGGAAAGATGGGTTATTACCAGTAATGCTCTTTCTTTTGAATTGCTGGCCATATGGAGTGCTATAAACTCCCTTTCTTTCAAAGTTACCTAACTTTAGGAAAATCCCTTTCCATTTCCAGTCTACATCTCCTAGAATTTTTTATTACACTTGTCTAATATTTTTTCCAGAGGACTCATTTAGGAATGTCTGAAAAGATTTGATCACCATCCTGCAGGGTCTCAAGGGACTTAATGAGTGTGCAACACGTGACCTACTTTTATTCTGTAATTTCCTCATTTAAAAAAGACTGACAATCTGTACAATACAGAGAAAGTAAAAATGACAAAATAAGTGACTTTGAGTGTTTCAGCTCTTTACTTGTTGCCAGACAAACCAAGTTTAAAGTGATTAAGTCAGATTGCTTTAATTTAGAGGATTGCTATTTTTGTCCCTTGAAGTATGTTTGTGAAGCAGCATATCCAAATTGTTTGTATTACCCTATTTGTGAACAAGCATTGCAGTTCATCTCTTGCATTGGAATCAAGAGGTGCAATGGGAGATTGGAAGAATATTGCCCTATAATTGACTTCTTGAATGTTTTTTGTGTCTTTTAAAATACTAAATCTTAGTCCTTCAAACTGATAAATCATTCAGCAGAGATATAGTTAGCATAGAGTTTATGAAGATAAAGCCCTGTGGAAGTCAAGTGTGTCCACTTGGAGCTTGAAGATCATAATAGAGTCACCTTACAGAGTTTTTAAATTTATTACATGTAGTAGATCCATTTAAGATTCACTTAGCTCATCAGGCTAGATTTTTTGAGACACTAGTAGGCCTTGGTTGATCAGTATATGAAAAGGTCAGAAAATCTGGTTTTCATCCCATCAAATTTCCCATTAAAATTTGTCAGGCAGCATTCTTACCAGGCACAAGAATTCTGTGATTTAGCTTGTACAGGTAAAATTCTTCCAGTCCTGTTTCTAGGACAGAAGTGTACATCACAGCATGTTCACGTGGCAATCTATCAGAAAGAGAAGGCTTCACTGGCCAGGAAAAGCATGCACTCATGTTTGAGGGTTCAGTCTGCTGTGAGTGGTGGGAGTTGGCTGGGATGGGTAAGGGACTGTGTTTCTTTAAATGGCAGTGAGCACATGGTGTGACTGTGGTTCTTGCATCGCAGAAGATAGGTGGCTCAATGCTCAAATTATGGTCAAGTTTTATTGCTGTTGTCTTAGTTGTTCAAAATTCCTCTCTGAGGCTGTGATTTACTAGTGATGCCCAAGTCCAGAGGTGCCCATCTCTTCGGTGCTGGACTGGCTGTACCCAACAGCCCATCCTTGCCAGAGAGGAAGGAAAGTAGCAGCTGGGGCCAGGGCATCCCCTCTTCCTTTCCTGGCTACTATCCCACAGCTACTCTGTATACAGTTGTTGTTCTTACTCAGTAGTGGAGATGGGCAGAAACACTCCTCCAGGAACTTGCGGTGATCTTTGCTAGTCCTCCAACATAAATTTCTACCTTTTTTTTTTTTTTTTCCCCAAAACCTTCAATTTAAGCATTATCCTAGCCAGACTAGTGATAGGCCAGAGGAGTCCAATTACTGCTAATCACATGTTATCATGTACTCAGTCTCCTTCATTCCCAGTACCAGGTGAGTCACCTGCAGCCTCCTGTCAATCTCTTCAAGCTCTTTTGACGTTTTGGTATTTTCTCTCTGCCCATCCTCACAGTACTCATATTTTCCTGGATGTCATGCAAAGACAGAAGACCAGGGGTCAGAGGAAAGGAAGGCGGTCCACTAAAGGGACAAAGTGATGGGCAGTGAAATTTGCTCAAAAAGATTGCAAAAATCTTGTGGAGAATGTTGTGTTGCTGCTTTATCTCATGTTATGGCCAGTAGCATGGATTGGTACATTTGGCTAGCCTGAAAATGTGTTTAAACACACTTTTGTTATAGAGGTGTGTTCATGGGGATTTGTAGAAGTTATCAAAGGAAAAATGGACAGTCAAGGTGAGATTCAGCTGCAGATTAAGACACTCGAATGTTTAAACATATGTGATTAAAACACTCCTCTGCTTATGTCCGATGTGGTTATGGTCCAATAAAATTCAATGCTTGCAGTGAACCCTGAGGATGAATTCAGCCCAAGCAGTCACCAAGTAGCTGGTCAGGTCAATAGTTGTAGGGTATCATCTTTGGGTATGAGAGAGTTTAGACACCCAAAGAGTGTCTTAACCTGGAGGTGAATCCTTCCCTCTAGCAAGGCACAAGTCATTTGGTTGTACAAAGATCCCTTTTAAACTGTTTTAACAGATTATGCAATGTATTTGTTAATACAGCACACGATCTGTGACATTAATATGTACCTAACTGTTCTTCCTGTAATCCAGCTTTTTTTAGCTCTACCTTACCAGTTCTGCCACTGCTCCTTGTTCTGTCTCCAGTGAATGCATATAGTTGTGCAATAGGAAATAAAACAACTGAAATCCGTATGAAGTATGAGAATATACTAAGTCACGACATCAATGAGCTGGTAAGTATTAGCTCTTGGGCTTCCAAGAATGTTGATTATTTTCAATGCTAACAATTAAGATGCTAACAATTAAGAATAAAAGCTCTAGTGTTAAAACATGATAAAAGACCAATTTAAAGTCACACGTTATGCTGGAATGGTGGTCTTATTTGAGGGGGTGCAACAATTCAATCTCTTTAAAATCTCTGAAATCTGTGGATAGTGCCTATTTGCATGTACAAATACTGTGATACAGTTTTTTGTGCCTGTGCATCATGTAGTTAGACAGATGTACTATTTGGCCATATATATTTTATTAAAAAGTACTCTTTCCTAAAGTAATTTCATGACTACTGATGTTTGTATGTTTTTTGAAGAGAAGAAAGCATTACACTTGTAATTTGTTCTACTAATTAGAGTTCTTGACTGAAGTTTTATGTTGTCCATTGAATACAAATGCACAGAGGCACACAATTCATATGGCAGTAAAAGTTTCTTTGTATCTTAATAGGTTTCCTTGTACCTATTAATATATCTTGTTTAGCCAACAAAAATTATCTTTTCTAGATGGCAGCAGAGAAGAACTTAACATTCTCATGTGCAAATCTCCTCCATTATGCCTTTATCTGCCACATTTATTACAGCTTTGCAAAATATTTTCTTAACAATCCGTGCCCAAAATTTACCTTCCAATTCTTCCTCATGAATTATTAGCAATTAAATTTATCTGTCAAGAACACTTCCATGGGGGAACACTTAACACAGTTGTATTAGTAGCGGCATTCCCACAAAAAAAAAAGTGATTTTCCTGACAGACTGTCACCTAATGAGAATTCACCATACTGTTGCCGTCTTAAATCAAGATCTATTTGCATGAAATACAAATAATACACAGCCTTTCCCAAGGGCAAAATCAGGAATCATTGCATTTCTTCACACTTATGAACTACCACCATCCTTCCAGAGCATTATGGCAGTGGTTTCCAACCCAAGACACATCAACCCTCACCTGGAAACAAAATAGCTTTAGGGTCAGGGAATGATCTTTTAACATTTCGATCATGTTATATTGGTTGAGATTATGAAGAGAGAAAGGTATTTCTCTGTAGATAAATGACTTTATCTGAATGAGGCATCAAATCTGGGGAGAATATTAATGGCCATATTAGAATTGTTAAGTATTCCCTTTAGTTTGCTGTCTTATTTCTGACAAAGTATTCCCTAGAGAACAAAAACAAACTCTCTTGGTGAGCAGCTAGAAGATAGCTGACCTATAAGAGAAAATTACACGAAGGAATAACACCCTCTGGGAGGCAGATCCTGCTGCAGATCCTGCTGGTGGTGGAGATCCAGGAGGTGAATCCCAGCCCTGCTCAAGATGCAGAGTCAGGGATGCTGGAGGACTGTCCTGGCCTGGAGAGGGCAATGCCTTGCCACTGTCCTGTTGTAGGATGGAGCTTGATGCAGTCGGTGCCCCATGGTGCCATCAAGGATTGGCATGGAGCAATGCCATTATTCCAAATACATTTTGAAAGTTTTTTATTTTTTTAGTTGCAATAAATATTATTGAGATTTTTAAGACATAGGGTTTTTTATAGAAGACTGTATGAAAACTAAAAAAGTTATCAAAATAAATACATAAATAAAACCTTCATGAATTAATATTTGTGAAAACTAATGGGACAGTACTGAGCTCTGAAGCTTTTACTTCCTAGAAGACATACACAAGCAACCACTTGAAGATGTCTTCTTCTAGTTGCTTGTGAAGAACTTCTTCATTTTTTCTGTCTTTACTTTTCCCCATTGAAGAGAAATTTGTCTTCTATGTATAATCAGTGTATTGTCACTATAAGTTAACAGCAAATATTATGTGTGCTGTGTGGGTGATAGCAACTGCCCAGTAGGCACTTTCCTGCAACTGCAGAGCCAAATTTTCAGTTCCTCAGCCAGATGTTTGGAGCAGCTATGGGTTTGCTGCAGAGCAGGATAGTGAGTCATATACTAGATCTGTGTAAGGTAATTAAATTTTCACTAATACCTTTTCTGAGGTCAGGAGTTCCCTTAGGTTGGTTTAGACACAGCCAATAAACTTCCTTCAGATGTGGTTATTGTACGTTATACTAAAGGTGATCTGAGAAAACTAGAGAGGATGGGAAAATCTCGTAGCAGTTACCAAATGAAGTGACAGATATATAGTTTTTAGGGTGATTATATATATAAATATATATATATAATTATAAATTTTGATGCTGTGTGACTGCAGCAATATCTGTTTTGGTACAAGAAAAGATGTGCATTAGCTTCCTGATGTTGGTGGTTTGGGTTTTTTATTTGGTTTTGTTGTTTGGTGGTTTTTTCCTTCGTCAGTGAATATTTGACTCCCTAAACTCTTGGTTTTGAAAACAAAGCTTTCTGTCTGGTTTCTGGTTAAGGTTCTGTTTATCTTGGGTGAACTTCTGAAATACAAGCAATTTCTGCAGAAAAACTTTAAGGATTAACTGTTTTATGTGCTCATACGCATGGCTAAGTGAAGAGATCTAAAACAATACTGACATGAGCTGCCTTTTTAAAACCCTTTGGCTTAACTGGAATGTCTGGATACAGGCTGAAGAAGACAAAGCTTCTGTTGAGTTGGTTTCCATTGTCATCTTGATGACAAGTGTGAAAGTGGAAGAAAAAACTACAAGAGAAGATAAAGAATTGATAAAATACTATAATCAAGCAAAAGACCATGTGATGTTGCTTAGGGCATCTTCTGTTATTACATATCCAAAGTGATTGGTACCATCTGTTTAGAGCTGAGACTNGAATAACACCCTCTGGGAGGCAGATCCTGCTGCAGATCCTGCTGGTGGTGGAGATCCAGGAGGTGAATCCCAGCCCTGCTCAAGATGCAGAGTCAGGGATGCTGGAGGACTGTCCTGGCCTGGAGAGGGCAATGCCTTGCCACTGTCCTGTTGTAGGATGGAGCTTGATGCAGTCGGTGCCCCATGGTGCCATCAAGGATTGGCATGGAGCAATGCCATTATTCCAAATACATTTTGAAAGTTTTTTATTTTTATAGTTGCAATAAATATTATTGAGATTTTTAAGACATAGGGTTTTTTATAGAAGACTGTATGAAAACTAAAAAAGTTATCAAAATAAATACATAAATAAAACCTTCATGAATTAATATTTGTGAAAACTAATGGGACAGTACTGAGCTCTGAAGCTTTTACTTCCTAGAAGACATACACAAGCAACCACTTGAAGATGTCTTCTTCTAGTTGCTTGTGAAGAACTTCTTCATTTTTTCTGTCTTTACTTTTCCCCATTGAAGAGAAATTTGTCTTCTATGTATAATCAGTGTATTGTCACTATAAGTTAACAGCAAATATTATGTGTGCTGTGTGGGTGATAGCAACTGCCCAGTAGGCACTTTCCTGCAACTGCAGAGCCAAATTTTCAGTTCCTCAGCCAGATGTTTGGAGCAGCTATGGGTTTGCTGCAGAGCAGGATAGTGAGTCATATACTAGATCTGTGTAAGGTAATTAAATTTTCACTAATACCTTTTCTGAGGTCAGGAGTTCCCTTAGGTTGGTTTAGACACAGCCAATAAACTTCCTTCAGATGTGGTTATTGTACGTTATACTAAAGGTGATCTGAGAAAACTAGAGAGGATGGGAAAATCTCGTAGCAGTTACCAAATGAAGTGACAGATATATAGTTTTTAGGGTGATTATATATATAAATATATATATATAATTATAAATTTTGATGCTGTGTGACTGCAGCAATATCTGTTTTGGTACAAGAAAAGATGTGCATTAGCTTCCTGATGTTGGTGGTTTGGGTTTTTTATTTGGTTTTGTTGTTTGGTGGTTTTTTCCTTCGTCAGTGAATATTTGACTCCCTAAACTCTTGGTTTTGAAAACAAAGCTTTCTGTCTGGTTTCTGGTTAAGGTTCTGTTTATCTTGGGTGAACTTCTGAAATACAAGCAATTTCTGCAGAAAAACTTTAAGGATTAACTGTTTTATGTGCTCATACGCATGGCTAAGTGAAGAGATCTAAAACAATACTGACATGAGCTGCCTTTTTAAAACCCTTTGGCTTAACTGGAATGTCTGGATACAGGCTGAAGAAGACAAAGCTTCTGTTGAGTTGGTTTCCATTGTCATCTTGATGACAAGTGTGAAAGTGGAAGAAAAAACTACAAGAGAAGATAAAGAATTGATAAAATACTATAATCAAGCAAAAGACCATGTGATGTTGCTTAGGGCATCTTCTGTTATTACATATCCAAAGTGATTGGTACCATCTGTTTAGAGCTGAGACTGAGGGAGCTGGGGGTGTTTAGCCTGGAGAAAAGGAGACTCAGGGGTGACCTTATCACTCTCTACCACTTCCTGAAAGGTGGCTGTAGTCAGGTGGGGGTTGGTCTCTTTCTCCAGGCAGCAACCGACTGAACCAGAGGACACAGTCTCAAGCTGTGTCAAGGGAAATACAGGCTGGACATTAGGAAGAAGTTTTTCACAGAAAGAGTAATTAAATTCTGGAATAGTCTGCCCAGGGAGGTGGTGGAGTCACCATCCCTGGATGTGTTTAAAAAAAGATTGGATGTGGCACTCAGTGCCATGATCTAGTTGAGGTGTTAGGGCACGGGTTGGACATGATCTTGAAGGTCTCCTCCAACCCAGACATTCTGTGATTCTGTATTTATTGAGACATTGACAAACACTGTAGTCAATGTATTCAATGTTACAATTCAAATGTAAGATTTAAACCTTGCTGTATGTCTCAAAATTTCCAAAGAACAAAGCAATTCAATAGAATATGAAGATTTAAACTGAAGAGATTTGTATCCATTTCTGGGCTCTCCAGTATGAGATAAATATGGAGCTCCTGGAGAGAGTCCAGGAAAGGGCCATGAAGATGCTGAAGGGACTGGAGCCTCTCTCTGATGAGGAAAGGCTGAGAGAGCTGGGGCTGTTCAGCCTGGAGAAGAGAAGGCTCAGAGGGATTTCATCAATGTGTAGAAATACCTCAGATGAGTGGGCAAAGAGCACAGAGCCAGGCTCTTAGCAACAGTGCCCAGTGATGGGACCAGGGGCAGTGGGCACACACCAGCACACAGGAGGTTCTCTCTGAACATCAGGAAAGAGCTTTTTACTGTGAGGGTGACTGAGAACTGACACAGTACTTCCATGTCTAAACATGTATGATATTTTACAGGTAAATATGTCTGCAGAGGTTCGTGACAGGTGCTGCAAGAATAAAAAAAATGAAAATATCAAAGTGTTTTTCTGCAATGATACTAAGGTAAATTTTAACTTTTCAGAATGTAGAGAATACAAACCCAAATGCGTTCTTTATACAGTCCAGGATAAAATAGGGTAGTGATAGGGTAGTATTTAATTTTAAAAGTCAAATCACAATATTCAGGATGGTTTGTTTTTTGAATCTGGAATTATATGATGTGTTGACTAAATTAATATTTTAAACATTTAAATATTAAGCATTTCCATATCCAAGAAATGTGGGATTTTTTTCCTACTATGAAGATTCTTCTATATTTTTAATCCAAAACAGACACAACACTTTTCTTTTTGCCAGTGGAAGTAAACATTAAAATTTCCCAATCTCTGTTTTTATTTTTCTACAGAAAATTATATTAGCTAAGCTTTTCACTTCAGACCTGAAAGCTTTAAAATAGTCGTTTGGGCAGATCTCAAATGCCAGAAAGCACAGTTGTCAGCAGTTGCTACAGATTTTATCATGACTTTATAAAAGGACTGTCTGCAAGAATAATTTGTTTTCCTAACTGCATCAATTGATTTGATTACAGCTGTGATTTCTCCCTAACATCCTTATGCTACTATTATTACTACTAAAAACTGCTGCTTTAAATATCTCAAAAAGATGGCAGGTAAGTCAGATTAGTTATGCGTTATTTTGAAAAATATTTGCAAGATCTTTTTATTCAAAAAGATCCTGAAAAAGATGAAAGCAAAAGAAACCAATAGTAATTCATGGAGAGTTTGGGGTTTTTTAAATATAAACAAACATTGCAAATAATTAATGTTGCACAAGCTTTTCAGGACGTATTTTCCTTGCTCTCTTGACAGGAAATAGAATCACTACAGAGCATGGCGTGCAACATGCTCAGATTCTTTAATAAGCAGAGAATCAGCAAAGCCTTTAGAGAGAAAGCAGCGTTTGTCTCATGTAGGACATTACAAGTTCTACAGTGTAAATGTGAAAGACCTAAAAAAGAAAAGGTGAGTTGTACTCAACTTTATGAGTAATAGTTTAACTATTTGCCTTATTTTCTAGAGCTCTTCAACACAGACTATCACATCTACCTCTAAAAGATACAACTATCTTGCACGTGTTCTATGCCAGAGGAAGTTTGCTTTGTATAGCATTTGTCTTGTAATAGACATTAAGCCCAGTGCAAAGACTAAGACAATCATCTGAAGTCTATGGTGAAAATACCTGCTCTGGTTCAGGAGTGAAATAACTGAGTTAATTCTCCAGTGAGAGACCAGACTTGTGCAAAGAAGGCATTTAAATTCTCTAGAGTATAGAGTCAGAGTTGTAACTTCTCACTAACCATACAAGTAATGTTTAATTTGGTTTGTCTCAACAAACAATTAGGGTGAGAGTCTCTCTTTTCTGTAATCTCTTTGGTCTTTATTTTAACCACAATTTCTCAAATTCAACAGGAATTATTAGGTATAGTAATATTTGGTTTTTTAGTCTTTGGCAGAATCTTTTTTGAGGTTCCACTTAAATGCAGTGCAGTAATCTACAAGCCACTGTAGCAAAGGAAGAGTGTTCTTTTAAGTGTGGCTCAGCATTACCTATTGAACACAAAAATATTAACCAACATCAAAAAGTCTCCACAAAGGCACCAAAGGATATAATGCTTAAACAGATGGACTGAAGGCTTCATTTAACTCTATTTTTCTCCTTGAAGTGGAGAGACTTATTATCTGGGATGAGATCTTCAAAGCAGTGTTGGTGTCTATATTTTGCTTTGTCACCTCTGGTGAATCCAACATTTACCTTACTTTACAGGTATCCCAGTCAAGTCATAGAAGTCAGTGTCACCCTTGCAACTCCTGCCTAACCTTATGGATTCCTGTTTTTATTTAAAGACCAATTAAAGTAATTTAGCAAAAAATTACGAGCAGTCATGGAATATGAACAAGAACCACAATAGTTTTGTCTGGCTGAGATCCTGAACACTAGGGCACAGCACCAGTCCCTGGAACTGGTCTGTCTTGCTCCACTAGTCTCAACACATACAGTCAAAGCTGGGCTCACAATTTGATTTCCTTTATTTTCTCAGTCCATCAGACAATGGAGGATAAACTTTAATCTATGATGGAGGATGTACATGTACTCAGTTGGACACGCTGGTTTCAGGTGTCCTAATTTGCTCTGAGTTAAAGCCACATTCTCACAGTCCCATGGGCAGGGTCTCTCCAGTATTCAGATGTAAGGCAGTTTGTTTGCTTTGAAAGATGGCTACAGGAATAGAACAAGCAGTTCTCAGGTAACAATACAATCTGTTCTGTTTCAGGTTTGCCCAGAGGTATATAGAATAGAAGAAGATACAGAGACAGGTGAACAGTCCAGAAAGAAATGTAACCAAGAATTTTGTGAACTGAAAGAAAATATATCTAGCCTTCGATCCTGCTGGAATAAATTTGAAAAAACGATTTCCAGGTGATTCCAGGTGAATCCTGCTCTTTTCTTTCGAAGTGGCATTACTTGGTATCTTTGCATTTTATATGCATTCTTCAAGTAACCTTGCTTGCTTATATGAATACTTTATGCCAGAATTCTGATGGAAGGCTACTGTACCTTGTTCCTGGAGATGACAGAAACGGCTGAACCAAACTCCTGAAGTTCAAGAAGTGGAAATAGAAGACCAGCATTTGAAACAAAGAACTCTGCAGAAGTCTGTGTCCAACCTTTGTGCTATGGAAACTACTTTGAATTTTCTGATTTTTCAAGCAACGTTGTAATACTGTCATATGAAAGCAGCCACTTACATGTCTACTAGAATTTATAAAAACATCTTGGAATCTGCAGGTGAAGAAAAGAGTATGAAAAAGTAGCTAGTTTCTTTATATCTATGCAAAACGCACCAAGGACCAAAAGTAGCAATTTACCAAAGCAGCAGCTTATCTTGGATATGTTCTCCTGACACAGAAGTGTTTTTGGTGTGGATCTGATGGGTCTGCTAACTGATTTGGGTTTGGAAAAACGGAAAAAGCTTTTTGAAAAACTTAAGAAGGGTACTGATTTTTGAGAGATGCAGCATGCTTCCGCTGGCTGAAGCACAGGCAAGACTGAATCTTGTGGAAGAAGAAAAAGGTGATGCCTGAATGTAAGTTGTTCAGTTGACTGGAAATAGCACTACACTCATGCATTTGATCAACCCAGAGTTAGCTGCAGGAGGAGCTAGAATTCCTTAGCTTCAGATTGTGATTTCTCATATGCAATTATTTTATATAACATGTTTTAAGATGTTGGGGAAACATGCCTTAAAATGTGTGAATATTGTCAGAGAATAATATATTGGCATTTAACTAATAAAGTGCTCATATTTAATTTTGAATAAATATAAGTATTTTTATAGTTATTACTCTTTTGCAGTTTCTTACTTTGATATAACTCCTTTGGTAATAAAATATTTGTCTTCTATGAAATTGGGCTGTTCACTTTTTGACTGTCTTTACTCCTTTTTAGGTTTTTTTCAGAGATAGTCAGTCATTCGAAGCACAGCTGGGGACTTCCTGTTTTAAAATACCCATTTCTTAGCTGCTTGTAACCTGCCCAGTTTTGGTACACATTTCCATACCAGTCATCTGTCTTGGACTAAATACTTCAGGAAAGCTTTAGTTAAGCCAGCCTGTTGTTTCCTGGTTCAAAGTAAACTAATATAAATTGTTTTATCTATGCTAAAAGAATTTTTCCATAAAACTACTCTGTAAAAATTTTGGTATTCAGAACAAACACCAGAAAAAGCAGTGGGATGTCCTTCAAAGAATTGTTTGTCAGTTGACTGTAAACAGCACTAGCTTTGACTGAAGTAAGATCGCTGTGTTGAATCTGAGCGGGAAGAGGTTAAGAGCAAAGCAAGCATGCCACACTTTCCTGAAATCCACCCTCTCCAATCCTCCCTGTATTTATGGTGACAATGAGGCGGGAGTGGTAACTGTAAACCGTGACTGAGACTTTCACATATTCTCTTTAGCTCTTCATGGGAGAGATTGCAACTTTAACTCCAAACACTTTAAAAAACTGAAACCAACCCCAACCCATACATCTTTTATGGAACAGGGAAAGGAAACATTTCCCAGTATCATACTGCAGATAAAGAGACTATAATCACAACTGTGGTTATGGGACTTCACTGGAAATCCTTTCTTCTGAAAGATGACCCAGGAGACTGTGGATATAGTTGGTCTCTGAGACTGAAGAACAATTGTTTTAATATTTTTTGGAAATTCAGGAACAGTTGAAAGCCAACACTTATTTCCCAATAACCACTTGGCAAGGAAAGGGCAGTACGAATTAAAGAAAAAATAGACAGATGCAGTACTAGCTACTACAAAATTGAAAGGTCAGTCAGTTTAAGTTACTTAAGCAGCAGTCCACAACTTAAGTCTTGAGAGAAATAAAGCAATTCCCTGGGGGAAAGACCAAGGGTAGATCCAGAGCAGAAATTTAAATAAAATTATTATGAAATTGTGGATTTCTTCTGATTACTTCTCTTAATAAATATCCTGCCTGTCTGATTCTTGTTGCCAAGTTTCCTGAGTCACTGCTTACGTGCAAACACTAACTGCTAAATGCAGTGACTTGTACTCTTTGGTTTGTTCTTTCCATTTGAGAACTTCCTCAGGTCTCCTGAACTTACAAACGTGGCACTAAAGTGCTTTTCAGGAATTGGCAAAGGGACAAAAACTGCATGGCATTATCACCATCATGCCTACCTCCCTGACACTTTCACTTGCGCATTTATTTATTTATTTGTCCACGGAAAAGAAATAATATGAGTAGGTCAAAACTATGATATAGAAGTACATGGAATTTATGGGAAGGTGTCACGGATAAAAAATTAGGTATTTAAATTAAAAGGATTTTCACGATGTTGTTGCAAGAGTCTCATTTTTGAGACCATCTAAAGAACCTGAAGGCGCACAAGTCCACAGGACCTGATGTGATACATCTGTGCCTTCTGGGGGAACTGGCAGAGGAAGTGTCTAAATCACTATCCATGATATTTGAAAAGTCATGGCAGTCCAGTCCCTTTGTATGGCATCCTGTCCTTGTGGTGTGTTAGCTGCACTGCTCAGCTTTGTGTCACCTGTGAGCTTGCTCAGGGCGCACTCGATCTCACTGTGTCATTGACAAAGATACTAAAAGAGCACCAAAACAAGAGGCCCAAAACAAGAGTCCTGAGGGACAGCACTTGTTATCAGCCTCCACCTGGACACAGAGACACTGACCACAACTTTCCAGCTGTATCCATCCAGTCAATTCCTTTTCCACTGAACAGTCTACCCTTCAAATCTGTATCTCTCCAAGTAAACTAAAGAGCTCAGTAGAAGGAAGTTTCCCCTAAAAAAAAGGAATGAAAAGAGGAATTGATCTCTATTCATCCATATTTAGCAAAAAAAAAAAAGCAATTATTGTAATAATTACAATAATAATTATTATTGCTTATATTTCTGCTCACATAAATGAACTTCTGAAGAAAAACAGAAACAACTTCATAATTTCATCAACAAAACAGTGCTCTAATGTCATGAAGGAGAACAAATCCAGATCAAGCTTAAGTTTACTATCCCTTACAGTTTTATTATTAAGGAAAAAAAGAAAAAAGAATTAAATACTACAGATGTCACAGTGAGGGGCTCTACATAAACTAAATTCTCAGTATAGTTGGGGAAATAGAAGAGATACAGGATTAACTTTATATAAGCAGATCACACTGATTTAAATATCTGATATATTTTTCAAGGTGACTTAGGAATCCAAATCTCACCTCACTCAATTAAAAAACCCTATTCTTTGTGTACCTGAGATCAGACATCGCAATATTCTTAAGACTGAAATTATATTACCTACCTGTATACTATGTTATATAAGATAATTTTACATTTGACTACAAAAATTTGCACATCACAAGAAGTTTTATTGGCATATTTGCTTTATTGTTAACAAGTGGCAAATTAGCATTAGGTGGCGATTTACAATTATTAATTAAAACAGAACTGACACTTTAAAATAAACATAATATATAAAATAAGAGGCAAACAAACCAAGGAATTCTGGCAAAAAAAACCAAACCTCACTGTATGGTCACAAACAAATATTCCATGTACTGAGGGGCAGGGCAAACATAATAAATGCAATGCTAAAAAATCACCTCCAACACATGAATGAACATGCCATTTAAAACCACAGAACATTAATAAATAAACTTATGAAGAGAAACATATTAAGTGTCATATGAAGGATAACACCAAGAATTAGAGCAATCATATAAAGTAGGTTTTGTAACAGTTGTACTGTACTCAGCACTATACGGATCCCACCCAAATCCATTCATGGTTCTGCCAGAAAGCCAAATTGAAATATAGAGCTACGGTAAACCATTCACTTCTGTTCAGAATGTGGGTTCCATATTCTGCCATATTAAACTTGAGTATTTGATTTGCTGACTCAAATGTTCAAATTGGGGAAATATAATTTCCTTACTGATTATTTTTGTAAAGAATGAACACTTATTAAGAGAAAATATGAAGAAGCTGTTTTCTGGCAAGATGAAGTGGAATGGGACTAAATAGGATCCTCCAGAAATGTGTACTATTCTGGACTGACATAACACCAAAAAACCAAACCCAAAACAAAACAAAAAATGAACTAGTATGCAAGAGTAATCTCTTATACTGTGAATACTGGAACGAAAATATCAACCAAGTAACTACTGAATTCAGCTAATGAAGTCTTGTACCTAACACTTCTTCCAACAACACAAATTAGGTCACTCAAACCTTACTTAGCAAGTTGGAAAAAAACCAACCAAACCAACCAGCAACAAAACAATCACAAGTTGGAATAAGCTGTACTTGAAAGGCAATTAAACTTTTTTCACCAGAGTCACTAAAACAAATTTTACTAAAGATGAAAATTCTACCTTCTCACACAACCCATGTAACTATTCATAGCTTAGTCAAACTGGATAGAAATAAAATTGAAAAAAGTGCTCTTACAAAACACAAAATTTTCACCCAAGATTAAAAACACTCATAACAGGTTTGTTCTTTGCAGATATACAAAGTCTATGTGATGGAAACTAGCACTTCTTGTGACCTTTGTAATACACAGACAATACCATTCAATTTTATATGCAGACTATTTGCACAGTCTACATCAGTGTGCACGTACCTTGTTTATTTAAAGTACCGCAGTCATACCTCCTTCCACTGACTCGGTAAGCAGGCATCACGGAAACACCCTCCCTGCATTTCAGGCACCAGCTCTCAGCTGTGATGGTGAATGAGGAGCTAGTCCCTTGCAGATGACAGAGAACTTCCATGATGCATAAAGACTGGGTCAGGTGTTACAATACCATCTGGAGTTCCCACCCTGTGAAGGCACAGGACGTGTGGCCGCACTGGCGCAGCCGCTGCGCGGGAGGGGCTCAGCGCCGGAGCACCACGGAGAGCTCCCCCTGCCTGACGCCCTCCCAGCCATGGAACTCTCAGGTGGAGCTTTCCCACTCCCTCCAGGGAGTTCAAGGGCTCTTTGTGTCTCTTTGGCAAATTTGAAAAATTCTGCCTATATGTTCATTTCATAGTTACAACCTGAAATCGGGCTGAAGCACCTCCCTGTGCCCACCTCCCTGCAGTGGTGTGTAAGACTAATTATCCACATAAACACATATTTTAATTGCTGCATATTTGGGGATTCCAGTTCTGAAACTACCTAGGCATGGGCATCATGCATAAATATAAACCCGTGTAAGGTACATCATACAGAGATTAATCTTTATGCTATGCTGTTTTTACTATTGAAGCTAGCATTTTTTGTAACTCCATTGCACTTCTATCAGCATAGTTCTGATGATCCTGCACTACTTCCTGGCACAGAGAGGTCCTTTGTGTAAGAGAAAATCATAAAAGTAGAATGGGAATGCCAACTCCCTCAGGCCAAACATCAAAACCAGCCTCTTCCTTGTTTCTTTAAATGGAATTTTACCTTTGACCTTCCCCCTCCTCCTTTAATGGATGGAAGAACCTTAGTAAGAACATTAGGAAGATAAAATGGCAGACAGTAAATCTGTCATAGGGTTAAACATTGGTATAGGAATCATCACAATGATTGCATCACTAAATTTCACTATAAACAGACAGTGCACAGTTCATGTTTTTTCCTCCCATGAAAATCAAGGCATAAGGGTGTGGAGAAGATTAGGACAAGAAGGTTTGGATGGAGATCACCAATAAATTAAATTTGGGAACTTCTTGACACATTTAAAACACTAAAGATTGACAATTCAGCCCTGAATTTTTTTTTTCTTTAAATATAACAAATTTGTTTCCCACATTCAGTTCTTCAGGGACGTTATGAAAACCAATCCACTGTTTTGTGCAAACATCCACTGAGATGGAATTACAGTGATCTGTGCTGATACCTAGAGTAATACAGGCTATCGTCTGTAACATCACAGACTTCAGAAACCTACGTCACTCAGTAACAAAAGGAGTTGATAAACACAAAACATATTGGGCCTCGTAAGTCCTACCATACAGCACCAAACTACACAGTCAAAAAGAGTTTCATTGTCTGCTTATATTTACTGTGGATTACAACACACACACATTATCCAGTGTTACTATCAATAGTCAGTTATGTTTCATAGACCGTCTTTGTAGGGCAAAATTAAAAGATCAGTTTTAAAAACCTTTTTTTCCATTCAGGTTAATTCCCTATCTAATCCTCATGATAAATCATGTAAGTGTAAATGAAGCAAATTATGTGCTACTCAAGTAATTTACTAAATGCTGAATTGAAAGCAAAGAATCTCACAAACAGCTCACCAAGCAGAAAATACAGCAACTGTGTGAGTATTGATTTGAAATTAGGAAATCTGCCACCTACAATTCAATGGAGAAACAGTCAATATGTTTTTTCCTACAGTTACAATAATCCTGGAAAATCTGAAAGGTATTTAGTGCCGTACTAAATGTTCCCTTTGTAGAAAGGATTTTTAATAAATGGAAAAATGCATTTTCCAGCAGAAACAGCTGCAAATTCATCAGGTAAGAGTAGATTCACTATCTGATCAAACCTATTCTGGACTGATATCTTTGCTGTTGGACTCTCAGCTCACAATACTTCAGTCAGCAGACCTCCATGGCCCAAGTCCAGGGCAAGCTTTCCAAAGCCAGCTTATCTATGGAAAGAACGCAGAATTCCAGTTTTTCCAAATACAGACATGAATGTGCCATAATACGGATCCTAGAATCTAAACTCCTACAAAATAAACTGGCTAGGATTTGTTAGCTCTAAGTATCATTACCAGTCATCCATCTCATCATGCTCAGTCGTCAGTTTACACCAACTATGAAAAGACTACACTGAATGAAGGATAATTTCTAAAAAAAAATTTGTATAAAAAGTGCAAGACATTCACTGAACTAATTTTAAAACATCAATAGCTTGTGGCCTGCAACACAACTACATCAAGTCTCTTAAATCACTCGTTCTTAGACTGGTATCTACTTTGAAGATGCTTTTCTTCAATCACACTTTCTTCCAAATTGGCCTCATTGATAATCACAATTTTTGAGCATGTAAGCAACGACCATATAATATAATGTTCCATGATAGTATCATTTTGTGTAAGTTGTAAAGAAATTAAATTAATTGAAACTAATGGTGTTTGTGAGCTGAAAGTACCAGTTTCTGACAAAAAATGTATTTACTCTGGGAAAGGCACAGTTAAGTTATTTCAGATTGTTCTGCCACGCATAATGAAGATGATGCAAGTACTTCAAAGCAAAACTTCACAAAATAAATTACTACATTAACATACAAGTTAAGTGATTTGGCTCGAGAATGGTTTTATTAGTAAATGTGTAATTTACTAATTTACTGTGTAATTAGTAAAAAACCCAACAACTTTGAGTCTCTCCCTTCTTCCCAATGGATTAATGTGAAGTCTATTACTAACTCAAAGAAATTGCTGTTTTGAGATCACAAATACACAAAATTGCAAAAAAAAAAAGCCAGGTATTGACACATATAGCAGTGAAGCACAGTTACTCCCCTATGCATTCATATGTGTAAGCTGTGCTGTTTTTAGAGGAATAAAATAAAAAAGACTCACTACTTACATCAAGATCTACTGCTCTAATAGCATTCATTTTTATAGAAGTTTTTTTTTTTTGGTATTGGATACATCAAGAAGGCTGTTTTCAAAATAAGAGTTCAACATTTAGGTAGGATAAGCATAGACTTCAACTTTCCTTGAGGAAATGAGGGAAATGAAAAAAAAATTAGCAGGACCTTTGGAAATAGGACAAAGACAGAGCACAACACCTTTAGATAGGCTAGCCATGGTGGAGCACAGGAGGAAGAAGACAAGTATTGCAAAACAAAAAGAACTTAACAAAATGAATAATAATAAAATTAATACCATATTTGTTCTTATAAATACATAAAAATATTAACACATTTTTACTGAAAAACAGAACATGGAAAGCCACAAAAAGAAAATCTTGCCTTTTTTCTTAGATGCAAAGAGAATTCTCAGGTAGTCTCTCCACTTTGATTTTTTAAAAATCCTAGGAAGCAACTGGAAAGTCCAATTAGCATATTACTGTTAAAGAGTTTAAAGATCTGAACTTTTTACACTTTTATCTAGGAATTTATAAGGAGTTGCTCATGTTGTTTTCACTTAGAACACAGCATCTAAGTTATTGTCACAGATGAAGGAAATGCCTCCACAGACAAACTTTTGAAGCCCAAGCTGGCTAGTTCCCTATAGGTAAGCATTACCCTACATAAGAGATTTAAAACATCCTTTGCCTAGTAGGATTTACAAAAAAATAACATTGAACCTCTCCTGCTACCTAGGTTACTTGATGCATTTTTACCTTAATTTTAAATATTTTCAACCAAGAGTAAAGAGTATTTCCTTGAATGGCACAGTTTTAGATAGCTGCTATTTTTATATACAGTATATATATATCATTGTTTATAAATAACTGTGTAACCAGAAGATTGCACTCAGAAGATTACAAAATGATGTTTCAACATTTGCAGCATGAAGTCTAACTGGATGGAGTATTCAAGCTTTCCATGCAACAGTACATAGCAGGTGTTCCAATCTCTTGTTTTCTTTCTGCTTTAAAGAATGTGTTCACACAACCATTCTTCGAATTCCACACTCACAGCAGAACTTTGCCCATTCCACGGGATACTTTGTTCCACATTCATGGCAGAACTTGGATAACTGTACAGGTGAAATTCCTTCACTGCTTTTTGCACTTCCTCCATTGACTGAGGATGGACAGTCTCCATTGTCACACCCAGTTTTCCTGTCAGACCTGAAAATTCCCAAATGAAGAATATTCTCTGTAAGTCAGTTCAGTAGAACTTAATGTAAAATTAGTCTAATCCCTGCAATGAATACAGTTATTGTTACTGTCATTTTCATGCCTGCACTTCCTATTTACAGTGGTATAGCTTATATACAATGCTACCCAGGCTCCCATACATATCTCCAGATACCCAACTTCCCTGCAAGAAAACAAAAAACACCAGAGTTCAAGGAGCAGGATCAAATATTTCATTGACAACTTAGATTAACTGGAGTGTTTGAAAACTTAAAACTTAGCTTGTCAAAAAAAAAGGAAGGCTAAACCAGCAATACAATTTTCATCCTACCCTTTAAAAGGGCAAGACAATTTGTGTGCTTAGCATGCAGATTTCATTCCATTTCTACTGAAATAATATTTGGTTATTTTTTCAACAGCTCCCAAGGGGGTTTTGACATTTCCAACAGGATCTTTTGTGCACATCTGAGACAGCTGATGACAAAGGTGTGCTGTCAGATGATAAACATGCAAAATATATTGAGCATCTTATACAAGCCAAATAATATTGATCATTAACTGCAGAGAATAATAAATTCTCCAACTTCTTTTGTAGTAAGTAATCCCCTTTAATGAAGGCTCTACTAATGACAAAATCCACAAAGTTAAAAGCTACCTTAAGCAAATATCTGAATTGCTGGTTTTTCTTCTGTTTGTTAAAGCACCCGTGCTCATGGCTCTTGCCACACTAGGAGGGGTCCGGGTTTTTGTTGCACCTCTAAAATAGAAGAAATATCTGATGGTTTATACACACAGAGAGAAATACATACAAGAATATGCATTTTCAAATTATATATATACACATATATGTATACACACACATATAAAAGTGCATCAATCTACCCATTAGTTAACTATATGAAAAGTAACTCATTTCCTACCAACAGCAGACAGGAGCTTTGGCATGAACTTGCATGGTTTGAACAGTTATGACTTGAACCTTACAATGACAAGTTAAATGAAACAGCAAGTCCCTTCCTGTTCATGTGTCTCACCTCCTAACAGGTAGATCCTGCATTATTGGTTGCTCAATATATTCTCATGCCTACCTTAACAAATTTTAAGTCACCTTTAGCACTGGCAAGTCTTTTAGGAAAATAGAGAGCAGATGACTTCAGGTTTTAATAGTTTAAGATATGTAGAAAGGATACCATATTTTCAATACTTTGTGACCAATATGAAGTGAGTGAACAAGACTTTTTTTCTTCTTAGATAATGCTGTAAATCCTTTTTCTTCAAAGCACAATGATACTTACAAATATAAATAGAAGGAGAAGAAAGAAAGTGCATCCAGGTGGGCATTAGGGCCTCATTTCTTTCTAAACTGTCACAGTGTTCCCGAAGTTTGGGTCAATAGTATGACCACATAGATATGGAAACTGCTTCCCTCAGGACTCATGAGTGTTATGAGAAGCCAGTACACAATGACCAGCACATCCCAAACACTGAGAACATCTTGCTGCTGCTGGCTTTGATGAGTAGAGAAATATTGTAGTTATCGCCCGCCGGGGGCAGGAATTGACTCAATCTCAGAAGGTCTTTGATTCAGAAGGCTTTATTAAGAAATGACTCCAGTAATATCAGAAGGCATAAAGGTTCTTGCTTATTTCATAGCTTGTTACAGAAGCTTAGGATTATTTTCAGAAGGCTCATAGCTTAGCTAATTGCTTAGCTTATTCTTAGCTTAGTCTTAGCTTCGTAGTCTTAGTCTTTTCTTCATAGTCTTAGCTATACAAGTGCAACACTCCTTATCATACTAAATTCATGGGCTGGTAACCAAGACCAGCTCCCTCTTACCATTGGTTAGAAAGAGAAAACTATCTCTCTATGTTTGTGGGACAGGGCAGAAAAACACCATCTGTGTGTGGCCTTGAGCAGGACACAGCTTAGAGAGATATGTTTATAAAATCGCTCTTTGAGAAAGTGAAGTTTCCCTTGGGAACAAAACCTTAGCAGGCTTGCAGTATGAAATTCAGGAATTATCAACACGACCGAGAAACATTAGAATATCCTGAAAAATCTGATTATAACTAAGAAAAATAAATTGGAAGGGGCATCATTTTATTAATGATCAAGGACAGAAGTTTTCATCATTGCTCAAAAGAATTACCATCTACTGGCATTTCTTCTTCTTTGGAAAATCTTCAGGCTATGACATTTTGTGTATGATCAAGTTTTTCTGTTCTCATTCTTGAACACCAATGCAAAATGAAATTTAAGTTTGGACTCACTCAAGAACATTAAAAAAAATATTAAAACAAGACTTTATTAAAAAAATTAGTCACCAGGAGACCATTCGTTCCCTTCAGATAAGTCTAGCTGCTCCTTTAACAATTATAAACTATTTGGTCTTGGTTTTCAAACCACATATAAGGAAATGCATTCAACTCCAGTAACTTCAAATGCTACACTGACACAACTGAGGAACACGTAATAACTCCTGAATTATAGACATGCTGCATAAAACATTTCTCCCTTCATGTCATGCACATGGAATAAAGACAGCCTTTCAGCTCCTTCTATCACTTCAACCAGTGGAAAAGTGATCAAATAATTAAGCATAAAGGTGGAAATCAGCAACTAAATTTAAGATTAAATAAATTGAAATTATATCTAACTAAGGTATTCAAGTTTAACAAGAATGGCAACAGATAGAGTGGAATAATCAAAGATTATGGCTCACTGGGCAGAATACTAACCTTCCCCATTAGTTTTCCCATCTGCCCCCTTATTTTGCAAGGAGATTCTAAAGATGGACTTAATTGAAAAAAAAAAATACTGTGCAGACTGAAAAGCACTACATCAATTATATCAGAACTAAAACTTACTGGAAGTTAGGTCAGCCTTTCCGAAGTTACAGAATTCTAGAATAAAAGTTCTAAATGTAACCTAAATTACACTGCTATGATGTCCAGATGCTAAATACTCATCTTGTGCTACCTTCCCCATCTCACTATACAATGAAGAGAGACCTTTGCTTATAATTGAGTAAAACTCATTAGAGCTCTATAATAGAAAGAACATACTGGACTGCTACTTTACCTGTTATGGAAGACAGAAAAGCATATAAAGAAAAAACCACTTCCACACACAGAAACGTTATCGGATTATCATGGAACAGGGATGATCAGGCAATGAAGCTAAGAATAGAATTGTGTCTCAATTCCTGTTTAGACAGGTCCAAGTAATTAAAAAACAAAAATTCAAAATTATTACTGACTCAGTTTTCTCTGCATTTTCACCTTGGGACCAACATATTACTTTTTCAAAACTAACAGCATTAATTTCTTAAATTGAAGTCTCTTCAAAGTGTACTTTAAATCAGTCTTGAACATCATGTTAGGGGTCCTGGATATCTGAAATAAATTGATGTGAAAACCAGTCCTCTATTGTTCCCTGTATTTCAACTGTATCATACACTCTATCTACTAAGTACTCTGAAAATTCATGTGGTGCTTTCGTACTAGGTGTATACTAAAGAAATTTCAGAGAAATCCGTGTCTTAATACAGCATTCAGGCCACTGACTGAGCTGGGGAGGGGAGGAAATCAAAATACTGAAAAGCCACATTCAAAGTGCACAGTCCACCCTGTATATCAAAGGAGGAAAAGTACCATGAACAGAAAAAACATCACTCATTAAAGGTTTAACAGGACATCTTCATTCTAAGATGTTTAAACACAGCTTTCTACATAATTTCTGCAGTCTTTTTCCACAACTAGTTTTCTAAAAATATAGAAGAAAACTCAAATATATTTTCAGACCAGAAACTTCCCTTCCAATCTTACCTACTCTGTGATTTCTGACATTTTTGATGAGTAAATGAACCCAAGGAGTAGGCTGCCACTGTCTACAACTTTATTCAGCCCAAATCTAGACACACAATTAGCATCAGGTTTCATTTATGTTTGGGGACAAATCTTGAAATTGCATCCTTAAGTAGCAATCTGATCTCTAGACAGATGCCTTCCAACAGAGTCAGATATTTTTGGTTATTTCAACCTGTGCCACCACAGCTTGGTTTCTTCTGATCTGCCCCATCTCTGCCTTCTCTATATACCTGACCACTTCTGTTGTTTTTCCTGCTTAGTTGGATTTTGTGTTTTGTTTTTGAAAAGCTATATAAATCCCTGTTCTATGCTGTATTACACGAAGTATGGATAGAGCCTGACAGCAGATGAGGCTGTGTACCAATACCTGCTGGAACTCTTAAAATCTAGACACACTCTAAAGAAATTTATTATCCACTCTCTATTTTGAAAGAAATAAGATTCAAAGTGACTTCCCTTCCTAAAGCAGCTCATGTTGTACATCTAGTTGAATTACCACTGCTTGCAAAATAAAAATCTGAAAGTAATTTGTAAAAGAAGCTTGTCTTTTTCTATGCATGCATTCATGATTTGGTTGAATTCTATCATAAGATATTGATATATAAATTTTGCTTCTGAGACAGAGTGTTTTCAGATATTCTTGACAGCTGTCACTGTTACCCACAGCAGCACATAGTTCTCTGCAAAGTCATAAATAACTTTCTGCTGACTAATGGCATGTGTCCCAAAGTCCAGAAACCCTCACCAGAAACTGCCACCATCCATACTGCTATGCTGAATTTAAGAACAGTTAGGAACTATTCACACTTGCTGAATGCTGTTGGCGTGCAATATACTGAATAACCTACTGCAAGCAATTTAATTCCTGAACTCAGTAGATATTTGAGTAAGAACAACAGGAACTGTATGAAGAACAGAAGTGTCCATAACTTTCGAAGAATTTTTCTTGAGAAGAAAAATCAAATCACTGCTCTATGGATAGGGCCTATTTTAAGCAATTGTAGTAACTCATTAAGCTAAATTTTCAACATCTTAATGTATTACAAAATGAAAAACTGAGATAATTTTTGATGCTTCACAGGATTTATAACTCTAACCAAACAAGCAAAGGAGCAAATAAAAACAAATAAATTCTATTTGTCTAAAAAGAGCTCCATTCCTTTCATAGCTTTTGCTTCTTCAAAACCAAAGTCAAATATTCTGTCCCTGTCTCAAAGATAGTACAGTTTTGGTTACAGCATTAAGAGATTCAGACACATTTCTACTATGTAAAGCAATACATTCCATTTATGTGTCAGATAATTCATTACTTATTTCTCTTTCAAAATATGAAAAAGCAGCCTATTTGAATTTGGCAACTTCTAAAATATAATAAAGGCTTAACTACAATTAATATCTACTTCCTTTTTAAAAGATTAGAATAATTGGAATAACCTTCCTTCCAAACTTAGATCTTACAAAGACTTCTGAATATCCAGAAATCTTTATATGAGGTAAATTGGACTTAACCAAAGAGTTTACCTTTCATTACAAAGTCTGCCTTTCTCATATTTTTGGACCATCACAGCTACATTACAGATGTAGGAGATAGAGAAATATTTGACCTTAAGAGAATAAAATTACAATTTTACTTTGTCAAAAACCAGTACAGTTATCAGGCTTAAATACTTACTTCAGCTTTGCATCATGCAAATCAGTTTTATCTTTGGTTTAGAAAGGCACAGGTTCATTACTTTTAATCCGTAATCAAGACGCAAATTTATTACTTTTAGTCTGTAATCAAGCACTGACAGAAGGAATCATATCTGAGGGAAACCTTCATCTTCTCTGTCTTATAAAGCTGTTTCCTCACTCTGATACTAATTATATCATCTACTCTGATACTAATTATATCTACTCTTCTCCCACAGCATTTATATGGAAGACACACAGCTGATGTTTGTCAAGGGCACACTTTTCTGCTTAGGACAAACATTTTTGCAAAACAGATAAACCACACTGATTCGTAATACTTACTTCTTTACAGGCAACAACTCATTTGGCCTTCTGACAGTACTGTCTGTTTTTGTATCAGTGTCATAAAACCTTTGCACATCTCTTCCAGTTTGCAGTGGTGGGCCTAACTTGTCCATCATACTATTAAAATATATAAAGGGGTGCTCATAAGGACAGTGCTATGTTGCTATTCAAGTTACATAAAAAAAGAAATTAAAAATGTTCACAATTCAATACTTATATTATCAAGGAAATTCCATTGGCTTAACAATAAAAAAGTACAAATCAGACTTTAATTATCCAGCAAACAAAAGGGTTTCTTCTTGCTTTGATGAGGAATGGATTTCACAGACATTGGATTGGGTTTCCAATACATTTTTTTAAAATTCTTTTTCAAACAAAACACTAACGCCAGTTATCCTCACACTCTCCACAATGTATTCACATTTGGTCTCTTTTAAGAACAGCTTTCATGATGTCATACAACATGTCTAGAAAAGTGGGCTCATAATTACAAGTCACAATGAGTTTAAACATTAGAAAATAACATATATACATACAACTCTAGAATTAGCAAGAAGAAAAAAAATTTCCTTTTTCTTTTTTTTTTTAATTTGTAAAGGCAGAATAGAGCACAGCATGAAAGAAACCCAGCTTTGTTTTAACAACAAAAACCCCATTCACAATAGACAGTACTATATACACAGCCAATACTTTAACACTTTCTTTTTAGTATTATGAATAACATTTCCAAACCAAAAAGAATAAATCAAAAATCAAATTTTAACAACATTTTTAAAAAAGGCAACCAGCAAAAAAAAATCCCTCACTCTCATCATCGTAAGGAAAACTGTATCTTTTTGGAAATCACAACTTGGATTAGAAAATCAGATCTTCAAGTTAAGTTCTGCATTTTTATCATTATCATAAAGTAAAACCTACAAACAGCCTCCCAAATAGATGTTCTAGTTCAAACTAATTAACTCCTCTTTGACCCAATATATACTCTTTACATACTCCCAAGAAACTGAGAAGCAAGACTGAGGTCTTTGACACTGTAAGACACCTACTCCAACCTAACAGGATTTTCTCAGTTATTTCTGAACTTTAACAAATTATCAGCGTAATCTGTGAACTCCAGGCACACACCAAGCAGAACACCAAAGAAATAACCTAGAAGCCGTCATAATGCTGTCAAAACAAAGCACCACAGTATTCTTTCACACCTTTACAAAACCAAACACCCAAAGCTGACAGCCCTTTCACGTTCTAATGAAAAAAACATGATCACAAGAATCTTTTGAAATGCAAAGGTCTTGAAGACAACTACTTACATATCTTGATTTCATTTAATAAAGCCCTGTAAGTTACGGTTTTCATAAAACGAACAAACTGTTTTAGAAAGATGATGTTTTTAAAGGCTACAAATGCTTTATAGCAAATATGTAAGTGGAATTTAAAATCTACTGTTACTGATTTGGTGTACTGTTCATACAGCAGTTCAGCTGTAAGACAGTAGTGGATGTGTCACTAGCAGACATGATTCCCAGGAGGGAAACATTAACATGAAAGTGTATGTTTTAATCCCCAAAATAAAACAAAAAACTAAAAATTAATTTCTAAAGGTTCATTTGCCATATTAAAAATATCATATAATTTGCAAGTCCCATTAAAAAAACAAACATAACTGTTTACAAAAGATTCCTGTCTGCCCACAAACAGTGGTGTCAGGTTCTGCTGGGCAAAACAGTTTGCATGTGGGTGTGGAGTTCACCTGTTTGCTTACCCTTAGGTTAGGAAGAACCTGCCCAATTTTTTCTCCTGAACATTTGATTACTTCTGACAGCTTACTACAACTGCCATACACCTCAAGAAATCTAAGACATCACTAACCTGTATATTGTTATAAAATACATATCAAACTTGGGTTCATAACATGATATCAAATTATGAACTTAACGACAGATAACTTCTATAGAATTAATTTTCCTTTTCTCAGTTCTTCAATATCAAAAAGATAAAAACCTATTTTCACCCAAATAAATGAAGATTTTCCTGCTGACTACAATAGCCACATGCTACTCCTCACTTGCATCTGTATGACCCAGAAATGATGCCCTTATGCAACACTTTCATTCATACTGGAAGGACTGTCTATGTCCTTACTCTATCCAGGCAGAGAAATAAAACTCACAGCAGAACTCAGCTGACACATCCTGATCTACACGTACAAAGTAAGCCTCACTGGCACTAACACAGCTTATGTTGATGATGCTGTGCTGTGCTCTCTCAGTAGTCCTTTACTTGGGGAGCAGAACAGGAGAACCCAAATTTAAAAAAAAAAAAAAGGACATCGCACAGTAAAAATACCTTACAATAAGTGAGGTCATAAAGTAGGGTTGCACCTCTGCACACACACAGCAGCAGTGTAGCTGCGATGCTGCACTCGGGCTTTACAGCCGAGGATCCCGAGGATTCCCGCTACGGAACTCCCCCGGCCCGCGCTGCGCCAGCGCCACCTGCCGGGCGCGGGCGGCACTGCGCGCGCAGCACAGCGTCCCCTCCTGTCCCTCCGCATCCCCGCGGCGACCAACAGCCGCCACCACGGCTCCACAGAAGGCAGCGGTGTCCCACCCCTCGGTACACAGAATTCATCCTTGATATTGCACAATAGGATTGTAATTCTACTACTAAGCCTCTCTTCCATTACATCTCTGGAAAATCCAGAATTACAACAATCTAGGCAAAGATAGAAGGTTACACACTGAAGTAATACCTAAAAAACCCACCAAAGTTACGGTTTTCCTTAGTGCAAACTGCAGGAACTTGTTTCTTACAGCAAAACCTGGAATTTAACCTGGTCAAAATAATGTGTGTAGGCTCTTTAATATTTGTCAAGGAGAAAAGAAAAAGTGATTGCTTAACATTCTATTGAAAAGATTGCCCTTAAAAATACCCCCACACAACACCACTCAGCAAATTGTTTCACTAACAACTCAGAAGAGCATAACATCTTCCAGCATAAGCTCTGTCTGACTTTGGTGTAACAGAATCCCAGATCCCACACCAAGGCTTCATCCTACTGGTTAAATCATAAATGTAGTAAAAGAAATAAACCTGTGTAATCTTACTGAAGGGTAATGTTCAAAAAGTAATTCCAGATGCATTTATCTATAGCCTAAATTATAAGATGTTTTAATGTTTAAAATGTGTCACTGCAGTATTAATTATTTTCACTCTCATGTAGGACATTAGGACACTGACTGTTAGCGTCTCAGTCCCTGCTTTGGTATGATTTTGTAGGTATTTCAACAGAACCCAATGTATTTCCCCCTCAGGCCCCAACAGTAAGGCAGAAGTTGAGAGGATTAAGAGAATTGTCACCAGTGACCAATCTGAGGAACCTAACTTTTCCATGATGTAACTGGCTCCTACACCTCTTTCCTTCAATATAACTTCTGATAAATTTGTCCCCAGAAGTGAATACAATGAAGCTAAAAAAAGAAATGCCAGATCACAGATAAAACACTTAGGAATGAAACACATTTAACAGCCACCTGTGGAAGATTTGTTAGTATGAGCAGCAAAAATCTTAACGGGTAGTTCGAAAACAGAAGACAAGTTTTTTAGAGCAATGAGAAGGACTGCAGGCAAAAACACACTCATCACACCCATGCTCTTAACATCTGGAAATTCTGTAGGCAATTGAGGCTATAAGCCAAGCTAACATTTACTGCCTTTCAGCAGAGATCATTATCTGAGAGCTGTGCCAGCCAGAAGCCATCTATTTGTGCTTAGCAGGATGCATAAACAGAGAGAACCTGGGCAAGGACCTCCCCAGCTGCTATTTGGCTTCATTACATCACAGTTCTTTCTCCAAGCAAGACAGGAGAAAATGGAACACTACTGGAAACAAAGTCCAGTAAGCAACTGTGGAAAATCGCCAGACTCATTATGTCAAGATACAGAGCGAGTTTGTGGAGAATTCATGAGGCTGTTTGAGCAAAAATGTGAGCTAAGCCACTTGCTTATCTTGCACTAGGCTGGAACAAGGCTTAACAATGAATGATGCCTGGGGTGAGGCAGAGGACTCACAGCCCAATGGTGTCTCAGGGAAGCACAGGAGTGCACCCAGACCTCGGTACCAGCCTCACTCCACCTTATCCATGCACAACCAGCCTCTGCTACAAATCTGCTCCTTTGGGAAGATAATGATGTGAGGTTGTAAGAGGCTGACAGGAGTAATGGCAGGTGGCCTTCGCTGCTCCCTCACCTGGGTGGAGGACGATACTGAATTATTAGGGATCTGTGCTGCCTTTGTTACAACCAATTCAGCCAAACGTACTTAAAGATAATTAAAATATTGAAAAAGGCACCCACCAATATGAAAATGAGAAAAAAGCGGCTTCTCCACCAACTAGAACCACAGACCTGGTAACCAATTATATTTTACTATAGTCATACCTCCACTTTTCCAAAAAGTATAAAATTGATATTTGAAATCCTCCATTTTTAGAGTATGAGAACACAATCTTACTTCATAGACAATGGCCTTGCTCCTTTCTCCCCTCCCCAAAGCAGGGATGACTCTTTGGTGCCTCCAAGCTGCATCAAGAGCATAGCTGTGAACAGCACATAGCACTGCATACTTGCCTTTTATAGATCTACTGCATTTATCACCACCAATCTAACAAGAGTCAATGATCTGCTGCTTCAGTAAACTACATTATTTGTGACTCTAGAATTGTAGAAGTTCTTACTGAACATAACCAGCCATAGTGCCCAACTGGTTATAATCAGAAATTAAGCCAAGCTGCACCCAGCCCCTCTGATCTCTGAGGAATAGCTGGAACACAAGGGGGTTTATTTTCTACCAAATTTCATATGCTTATTGCAACAGCAACTGACTGGTAAAACTACATAGAACTTCCTTGTTAACAAGTGAAGAGCAAAATTGCTGCATCCTCATAGACAGACTTCAATTAGGAACTTTCAACAGGGAAAAAGCCTTTCCCAGACAGCTGGGTTACACTACTGGACTCAGAAGCATGCCTTTAAATTATCTCAGCTGACTTTTTTACTGTGGTCTGCAGACCTGCTTGTTTGCCATGCATCAGTAGGTGTTAATTCAACTTCTAAAAATGGAAAAATGAAGAAAATCAGTGAATTAGGGGCTGGGATTTTCTGACAGTGACAGCATAGATGCCTACAAATGGTAGTGAACCTGACTAAATACTAGTGAGACACCAGGAGAGGGGGGAAATAAAAGAAAGACATCTGTCAACCTCTTGGGACTCCGCATGTGACCTGTGTCTGAAACAGTTATTATGAGTAGATAGAGCAAGGAGGGACAAAACTGAATCCTGATGCTACAGGGCATTAGGAGCTGTAATTCATATTCATGGATAACCAGTAGAATTTAAGAGTGATAAACTAAACATCTCTAGTTGTGTGTAATTCCTGTCCAACCCCATGAGTTTTCAGAATGGCCTTTTTCTCCCTCATGAACTTAAGACATTGGTTTTTTTTCACGTTATACAGTCTTCACCAATTGGATACTCATTTTTACAGGAATAAATCTTTTTCAATCACCAACGTTCTAATAGCAATCGCTTCCTTTTACGTTTTGTGTTTTCAGTTCTTCTTGGTGCTCCTCAAACTTCTGTAGAATTGCACTACTTTTCTTCCATTCCTTCCACAGATTTCTCTATGAGATTCTGTGAAATGTCTACCCCTCCAGCAAAGCATGAGTCACAGCCTTCATCACACCAGCACTTACATTGAACTCTAATAATCTTCATGTAGCACTCCTTGCTGTTGTAGTGCATTGGTTTTGTCTTATTTGTGCTCATTCATTTGCTGCCTCTTAGGAAAGGGAAGAGAGAAAGCCTCCATCCTTTTGTGCTAAGAAGATCCTGTCACAATTGCCTTGTTGTCTATGGCAGAAGCCTCTTTCTTCTATTTCCATGAAGTGTAGGATATGATGCCTAATGTTTTCTGCTTTTTTAAGACCCTTCACTTTTACCAAGGAAAAAATCATTACTCCAACCACTTCTGTCTATTTTGTAATTTTTAATATATTTTATTTTTATCTCTTGACCTCCTTTGTTGCTAAATCAACCTGATAAAACCTTTCCTTTCTCCAATGTTACTTAAACATTAGCTATATTTACAGATAAAGGATAAATGCAAAACACTGTACTTCTGAAGCTCATAGGAAAAAAAGAAAATAAAACAGACACTTCTAGAACTAGAATAACACAAGTATGAAATAAAGCACAAGTGACAACATTAGATGGAACTCACCCTGCCTGTGGGTTCACCATTCCCAGCGAGTTTTTATGAGCTGGTGATAACGTCTGGATTTTGCTCCCACTGGATCCAGATGAAGACAGTGCTTTACTTGAAGAGGCACCTTGCAGTTGAAAAGCAAGCATGAAAACATTAGAAAATGTAAGATTTTGCTGCTGAGATGATACAGTTTATTAAAAAAATTTTAATTGCAAAATTCAAAACAAGAGTTTTAGAAATACAGATATATGAGCCAGTATCAAGATAACACAAAAAAAAAGTTTCAAAAAATGTATAGAAAATATGTAATTGAGACATAGTATTTTATTCTAAGAAAACATACTGTATCTCAATTACTTTGCTCAGAAAACAAAGGGGAACAAAAGTCAAAGTATGTACAAACAGAACACGTTTGACATCTGATGATATCCAAAACCCAAATTAGACTACTGTTTGCATCATTCTAATATACATGCCTTGACTATGTATTTTCACCAATTTATGATTATATTCAGCAGACAAATTAGTTACAGAATTAAGCATGAGAGAGACCAGTATTTGATACAATCAGGCATTATTACACCAAATGATTTTTCATATTCAATTCAGAAAAAAAAAATTTGACCTGATATGTAAACTAGAATCCTAAGTGCTCAAGAGTCTTTTTAGACAGACAGCAATCAGTGCCCCTTCCAAATTTATTTTAAATGAGATTTTACAAACCACTATATCAAATAAACAATCAATTTTTACTGCATAGTTTGAGAACTGTTATTAGAAAGGACATGGAACAATTAATAACATTCATTTCATACCTACAACAGTTTTGCTAACACCACTTGGCTGTGGTAAGCGTGATGATGGTGATGGTGTTGATCCTACAGAAGGCATCTTCTTAACTGGAGCAGGTTTGTACTGTAACAAAATACAACCTAGAAATTTAAGCAATTAAATCAAGCTATCTATATAACACAACAGGTAGTTCTTTCAGGTACTGTGGGAGAACACATGATGATTTCCTATGAGGTAACCTGTTTCTGGTATGGGAACATGCAAATGGTTCCTGATAGTCTGTTTTCTAATACTTACAGATGATACTAGCAGGAAATATTCTCTAACTCAGTGGCTTTGTTGTTCTTTAAAACGTCTAAAAAATGTCTTTCTGCATTTTTTTCTTTTCTACAGCTTTTATCAACTTTTTCCATAGCTGGAATTAAGCTAAAGTTAAGATTAAAAGAATCATCTCATTACCAATTAATTTAAAAGAGAATACTCAAAGGTAGAATTATTTTTGTCTTTCAAATCCAAATCTTCCTTTCACCTGTGTGGTCTAGACCAGTCCCTGCACTGATTCAAAATACTGTGTATTACCCCTGAATCCCTCTAAAGCCTCTAAATAGCCACAATACTGCTGTCAGTTGGCCTGTAGTAAGGTAGCTTCGTTTGTCCCTTAAGCAAGTCTTCAGTTGGATTTAGAAACTAGCACAACAGAAATTCAACTTCCTTTACAAAAACTGCATCTCTAGTTCCTCCTGCTATATTCACCTGTCATTTGCACATTTCTCAATTACATTTACGGCTGGTTTTGGTTTTGCAGCTGCTGCCATCTGACTTAAGGATGTCTGCAGTTTAAGAAAGCAAAAGCCTCATCCATGCTTATAGTGTCTAATTTCAGTCAGTGCAAATAATAAAATTACAGAATAAAATAGTTAATTCTTTTTAAAAGCAACACACTATTTAACAAGCTTGATTTGACATTGAATGAAAGTGACAAGTTAAGCAAATTGTTACAGCTCACCTGTGTTCGAGTAGGAAGCTTCCCTTTGGTATCAGCTGCCAATTTCCCCTTATTAGTAATACGTGCAGCTTGCTCCTTACAGAAATTGATGTGCCTGTCAGCTGCATTTTCATTAAATCTCCTCTGACAGTATGGACACTGAATGTAATCTTAAAAACATAAAAATCTAACATTAACAATCTGTTTTAAAAATGTGAGTGTTTTAAAGTCTTTTAAAGACCAGCCTCTCCTCCAGAGGAAATGATGGCGTCTTGAATCTGAAAATTAAATTCAGATTGCTAGGTAAAAGCATATTCTCATTTGATAGATAAAAGTAGCTGAGGATTAGAAATAACCTAAGCAAAATCAGAAACACTTTAAGAGATGCTATTCTGCAGAGAAGATAGCCAAAGAGGTACAAGGACATGGCAGAGAGATCAGCTGGAATGAAGTAGAGAAGAAGCTAAACAAACAAACAATCAAAAATTTTTAAAAAATCATGACCAGCTCAGTTTGTTCAAGATATGGGAATACATTAAAACCTTTTCCACACAAGCAGCAAAAGACAACAAATCTGTTTCCTCTGGCCATTTTGAAAGAACTGAGAAATACTAGCTGCAATACTGGAAGTGATCATTATAAAAAAATCAGAAATAAAAAGAATCAGAAGAAAATCAGCCAAAATTAGGAGCTATCTCTAGAGCCATGCAAGAGAAAAACTGGTGGCCATGTTACTTTTGCAAGATTAATTTAGTTACATTGCAAACAGTATTACATACAGCAAGTATTACTCTCACTGGGGAAAAAAAGAAAGGGCTACATAAATGCTTAATTTATTAGAAGATACATCATCTGTATGCTACACACCTTAAAATACAGTGCCCTTGGAAAATGAAAACTGCAGATTGAACTGCAGTTTTAGACAACTGGGTATTTCAGTGTCCAGAGATATTAATGTTGTATGCCCCAGATTAGAGCATTCAAAACCATGTAAGCATCAACTTAAAAAAAGCTGGACACTGGCAAAGCAGGTTAAATTGTGTGTTTCTAGGTCATTTTAGAAATGTATTGAAGAAAATGAAATTCAACAGTCACCGCCTCCAAAACTACAATTAGATATTATAAAATCTAAAATAAGTTTTGGATTACATGTTACTAGTCCAAATGCAGTAGATCTGGCTTAAATACTTGTCCCTTTGAATATTTATAAACAGTTTTGAGTAAGTTAAATGATGTAATGGTCACCAAACCATGAACTGTGACCCAAGAAGTGTGAGCTATGAACAGAGGAAGAACACAGAGAAGCGACAGCATGGGAATCTCATGGGGTAACAACAATATTTTTTTATTTATTTATTTTACATATCCTCTGCTACTGTCAGAACATTGGAACATCAACTACACCTTAAGAGACAAAAAATCAGAAAAAGAATTGTAATAGCTATGTAGTCAAACCAAAATGATTCCAAAGAAAGTAAAAAAAAAAAAAAAAAGAAAAAAGAAAAAAATAAAGCAGCTGTGAAAGCCCCTTTGAAAAATAATATGCCATTTCTGGCTAGTGCAGAGCTCAGTTCCCACAGAAAACTTTCAAAGCCCACAAAGTGTATCAGACTAGAGAAGATTAATATATATTCTTAAGAATCAGGAATGTATCTTCATCCTTTTGTAAAACACATAGTGCCAGTCAGACATTTGGCTATCTGAAAGTACTGCTCATACTGTCCAGAAGAACTTCTAGGATTCAATGTAAGCTTTATAAAACAAAACTTAATCAAAATAAGAGGACAGTACATATATGCAGTCAAGCTCAGGGTGACTTAAGGTTCTTCTTAACCTGAGGCTATTCTGTACTTCCTCAGAAAAAGTGGAAGAGGAGACGAAAGAAGCAGCAATACTGGTTCTTTGCCAGCTCAGAGCAGTTAAGTAGAAAATGTGACTATGAGACTCTTTCCATTAAAAGGAAAAGGACTCACTGCTTGTTAGGAACAAGCATGCCCAAGACAGAGCTGAGTAGGAGAGAATGCATACACTCATGGTACCTTCACAATCTTCCCACTCTCCTGCATGAAAAGTGGAAAAGGAGCATCAGTAGCTGCTCCTGCTCTATTTGTAAGAAGAGTATGCACTGATCATTTTGTGTATGGTCTCTTCATTCCTGGTTTCCTCTTCCTAGGTCTTACCCACCACAGCAGGATGAAGCCAGGAGACTAAAGCCAGCTACAACTAGAGAGATTACAGATATGCTATATAGATTATTCTTTCCATGATCAAGCCTTGTGATTCTTATCCACAGCATTTGCTATTGGCTTTAAGATGGCTTTACCTTTTAAAATTAGCTATATGGCTTTTCAAGATTGTGAGTACATAATGCTGAACAACACAGCCTCTTAGAGTGAATGCATAATTACAATCCTAATACTGGACTAACACATCTCCTGTACAGAAACAGGGTAGGGAACACTTCATATCCTCACCTGACCACAGACAGGCAGAAGCAAACACATGTTTTTTCCTAATCTTTCTCAAAATAGCTATTCAGCTAATCAAATGGTTTAGCTCTTAGGACAAGAGGAAGAAATATATTCTTAAACCTATTATCATATCCCACAAGTTAAAAGTGTATTTCCTTCTCATTCACATCAGACTGCTTGAACACTTCATCCAGTCTCAGTTTGAAGATAGCCAAGGACTGTCATGCCCTTGCTAACATGAACTCCACACACCTCACATACCCAAAACACAAGTACCCCCACCACATGAGGCATTAAGGCATGTACTGCTTACATTAAACTAAACATGAATTCAGCAAGAAATGGGAGACATTACATTTGAAGAACACAAAAGTGCATTCCCACAACATAAACATGTTGTGGATGTCAGCTAATCAAAAATGCAGTCTGCTACTGCTGTGAGCACAAACAAGGTATTGAAACAATTTGTCCAGCCTTTGGTTTACAAGACAGCAGCAAGCTGCAAGTTGGTCCCAACTATCTTTCCACACATTAAAAACAAAGTCATGGACTTTGAAAGGTACACAGGATGTGAGCCAGTCAGACCCAAAGTTACAATCCAGCATCCATACAGGGACAGTAAGTCATCTTCAAGACCTTGTGAATGTTGTATTCCAACAAATTCCTTTTCAATTCAAATTTCTACACATTAACTTAAAGAAAAGTCTCTAAGGAACTTGACTGTTTTACATACCAGGGTCATATGATGGTGGAGGTGGTGGAGGGAGTTTTCCACCGTCTTTAAGATTAAGTCCTTTGGCTGCTCGTATGGTTGCTATAAATTCCTCATGCTTTCGCCTCCAGTTAGAAGGTTTTTTGGGTGGTTCTGGCTGAGAGGCAAAAAAGAAAGCTTTGTATGTTTGAAGTTTTTACTTGCAGCTAAGTATACACCTTATTTTAGTACATAACATCATAGTTAAGATTTCTTCCAAATCTTAGTTGATCTAATTAACACGAACTGCCAGCAGAAATAAGCCTTATTAAAATGCATATATAGTATGCCTAAAATGTTCATATTCAGAGTAAATTGTAACATACCCGTGGCTTAAGAGGTTTTACTGTGGGAATGTCAGTTCCTTCTGCTCTCTGTCGGCTGGAATCAAATGTCTTCCTTTTCTTGGCAGAAGTTTTTTGGCAAATGGGTCCATGCTTTTTCTATAAGCAGAAGCAAAATAAAAGGAGAATACAGAACTTAGTTTTGAAAACAGCACTATTAACACATTATTTCCCTCTTTCTTGGTATAAAAATTAGCAAAAAAACTCCCCACTCTTGATGAATAAGCTCAGACTGTTTCCACTCAAACATTTATGCCAGCCACTACCTTTAAAACAGAACTACAGGAATTCACAAATGTAGATACAGAGTCACAAAAACACGGGTGATCATGAAGAAAAAAGTAGAAGGCATCTATATTTGCTCCTTGCATGTAAAAAACCTGATGATAGGTAGGCAGCATTTGCATTGAGTGGCAAAACAAATCATAAGTGTCTGAAATTCATATTCACATTTAAGGACAGACCGATTTCTATTAATAATGGAGAAGAGAGTTTTGGAGATGGCTAACAAAACACTTCATTTACTAGCTGAGACTTAAAACTGCAGAAGACAAGGATTGATTCTGTACCCCTAGAAAAGATGCTTTTAGAGGCATGTATTCCAGAAAATGATGGGATCTTAAAATAAAATTAAACCCCTTTAAGGAGCTTCAAACCTGAGACTGAGATTGGAATCAGTAATTATTTGGGGGAAAAAAAAACCAAAACCCCTACCAAAACAAAGCACCTAGATCTATTTTATTTAGCTAGAGTGAGCATTGCTTAATTTTCCTATCAACTTATCAAACCTAAAAGCCAACAGTGCTCACACCACTTACCAGCGCTGCTGGAAAGAAAGTTCTTCCACAAATCTTACATGGCAACAGATCTCCAGTTTGCACTGTAACCTCACCTTAAAAAAAAATCAACACACTTCTTTAAGAAAATTTGATTAATGACAAAACATTATTTCAAAAATGCTAACCTCATATACACTTAGCCATAATAACAGCTGTTACTGTAAAAGTATACATCCTTTGACTTGTGCAGAGACTATGCAGATGAGAAAGGCAAAAAATATTCCCAAGTCCTTAGGTACTTCTGGAAGCTTTCAGGCCCAGCAATACATCACCAGCAATTCTGTTTATTTACAATACATAACTCCACTCCCTTAAAAGGATGCACATCAATATGCAAATAAAAAATCCCCTGTAAGTCCCAATTACAGCTTAAATACACACCAAGAATAAAGCTATTTAGTGGGTATTTCTGTGTCTTTGGAAAAGATCAAATTTAGTATCAAATATAGAAAAGACACATTCCACCACTTATTTTGCTCTACTAAGTTAAACTATTCCACTTTCTCTTGTAAAGAAAACAGTCTTGAATGCTATTTTTACTATATATTTTGTTCAGATTATTACTGACGGTTTACGGAAGTATTTCTGATGTTGCTATTCAAGCATTGGTAACAAAAATGTAAATAGAATATTTGACATACATCAGATCCACAGAAGCAGACAAAAGACCAACAAGTCCAAGTATCAAGGCCTATGCAAGCAAATATATTTATATAGCATGCATTATGCAACTGAGTCGTGGCAGAGATGAAAAACTCCACGGTTTCCAAATAAAGGCATCAATTATATCTAGTACTATACCAGAGGAATACAGGGATATTTTTATATCATGTATACATCAAGAAAGAAGCAATAAATTTGGATTATGTTTGAGACTTACTAGTAGCTTTCTCTGTACTCAATCCAACTATTGCAGACAATACAACTGCCTCTGTTTACACCACATTAAAATAAAACCACTTTGAATTGACTTGTATTATAGGTGGAGCAACGTCTTAAACTAACAAAGTTATCAACATAGCAATGTTCAGTGATTTGATCAGCTTTTCTTTCCAGCTTCCCAGTGGAAAACTGTTTTCCATCTAAACATATGTACTTGCTAACCAAGCGTGTGACCAGTCCTAAAAAAATGAATAATTTAATTAAATACTTCACAGCAAACAAACATAGATTCAGGCAGCCATGGTTCCCACTGAAAACCTTTTTTGCACAAATGCAAAGATTAAAACTGAGTGACAATAAGCAATTATTGACTATTTCTAATTTTTTCAATTGCTTAAAGCAAATTCACCTCCAGTAACTAACTGCATGCAATGTATTAGTTGTATGAACGTATTATGGAGCACAATGCATTTTAAGAATCATAAATCACACAAAAAGTGCAGTTTAAAACATTTAGTTCATACCTTTAATTAATTTGTATACCTTTTCCATGTAGATATGAATATACCTCTCCTTACCATAGCACATCAAGACTGACAGTAACCAAGTTTTACAAATGGAAGAATCAAGTTTCCTTTTGCGCCATCTAAATATCTGTGCATTTAGATATACACAAGTAGCAGAAGTAGGAAAAATGAAAAACATGCAGATGAATCTTGGTTTTCTTCTATTCTTGCATTTGAATTATACTTGAATGGTATAAAGATTTACTAGGAACTTGGTTTTTAACTGTATTTTTTCAAACTCTTTTTTAAAAAATCATGTCTGAAAATTTTTCCATAGGTCTGCTTTCTTAAATCCACAAGCCTGAGCACATCAACACTGGTATAAAGCTTAGATAGCTGGGAACCTACCCTCACCACTGATCTGAAGGGTAAGCAGCATTGGTTGTAACCTTTTCTAAATTACTCCACTCAAAAATACAGGATATGCACAGATTTGCTTGTTTATTTCATGACTTCATTCTTCAGAGTCCCTACCACTCTTAATAATGATAACCTACATCACTGCAAGCTCACTTCTGCTGGAGTTCAACTTCTTTTTATGACATCGTTCTGATACAACCCTCAGAAACAAGTGAGAGAGGCATTTCCCAAAAATATGAAGTGACATGGTTTGTATCTTCAATAAATTAGCTGAAAGAAACCAGAATTAGTGATCCTGACATAAGGCACACTGTATATGATTAAAAATTTGGCTGAGAATTCTTTCAAACACCTGCCTCAGTAAAAGCAGCTACATGGCCTACAGTTTTCTTCTGCGTTCTAGAACTTGAGCTGAATTCTTCTAATTCCACATTAAAAGAAGCAGACTTGATAGCTGCTCACCTGAAGCAGGAGTATTTACATATGGCATACCAAAGCACAAGGAATGCCAATTAGCCCTCAGTGCAGCGACAGTCCCAGAGCTGGATTTCCTTACAGCATACCCTCCCCTGTTGCTGGCAGGTAATCACAGCTGCCTGGAGCTACTTCTACTGCCAACACCTCCCATGTAACACCAGTCACTGACCCAAAGCACATAAGGAAGTTATTTTAAAAAAAGAAAGTTTCTGAAATTTTGTTGAAAATGGGAAGTGTCCTTTATGAAGGGGCACACTTACCCCTTCAGCTTCTTAATTCCTCTCTGATTTTCCTCACTTCTAAAGTTAAAAAAACCCCAAAACCAAATAAACCAAAACCACAAAACCTTAATATTTCTTTCTAGGAGTCCAGGAGTCTTCCTTTACAGAAGGGTTAGCAATGTTATCTACATGAAATCTGATAACTTAAAAGTAAGACATGGGAATAGAATTGTGAAAGTTGTAATTGAGTTAATTTTAGCTTTGTTCTGTTTATTTTTTAAACTGACATTCATGTGTGATATCTATTGCAATTTTTTTCCTGAAAAAAGTTAACCAAAATGGTTTTTAATCTGGGATGCACTGCAGGGAGGAGGTTAAAAAAAAAAAAAANAACACTCAAATCAGGAAAAAGAAGGAGGATATATTTGACAAATTGGTCTGAGAATAGAAACTGGTAGTAAGATAGTGTCATGGCAATTTTCTTCAGTCTGTAAACTTAGCAACAATGCAGGACTTTTTAAAAATCATTTTGGTTATACCACAGAAAACCCAAGATCCATCAGCTACACTTCTTTTCCTTTTTATCAACTTTAATACCACTAATCACCAGCAGTTTAAATGCTTGTATTAAACATGAATGAATATAGTTAACTTGGAGAAGGACTGAAGTAATTATCACTGCTTATCTAATCAAAACACATCTAGAGAAAAGATAAATATGATCAAAATTGTTATGTGAATACCACAGAAGTGGTATTTCAGTGGAAGTGATGCCAGAACTATGATACAGAGCTTTATATCCTATTCCACTTCTCCCTGAGATCAGGTCTCAAATAAAAACACAGCATACAACCTACTATGATGCTGGGTATCTGACTTAACCAGATTGGAAGCTTTTTAGCAGGACTACAATAATCTGATCGTTCATGTCTGTAACTGCCCCTGTCAGGGCTCCTCCTCCTCCAGCTCTACTTCCAAATCACTGGTTTGTACCTACACAACTTACTGCACACATTCCTTCTGCGTGTGGTTACAGTCTAGTTGCCTTTACTTTCTGACCTTGAAGTTAAGAGTTTAGCTGTAAAATGGGTGGACCACTAAGTCTGACAGTACAGCTGTACAGTCTCCAGATGTATCACGGTACTTTCAATATCATAGGTAAGTTTAGACTTCCTTGAAAACTAGATTTCAAGGGAACAACTTCTTTCTTTCTCTCCTCTCATATTCAAATAGCACAATTGATTTACAGCAGAAAGGGCAAGCTGCCAGTTCTCAGTTTCTCTCTCTCAGTACAATGTGTGGATCCATCAATACATACAAGTTTGATCTGTCACAGCCATAGCACTTGTTCTTGCTGTCACGTTTACAGATAAGGCAGTTGTGTAAATAGACTTCACACCTAGAAGGAGCAGAAGCCTTCAGTATTGCTAAATAACTGAAGTTTTTTTACACTTGTCTCTTTTGGAGAGCTCTATATACCCAAGTATGAGGGTGCATTTAGGTACAAATTGCAGAAACAAGACTGCACTTTGTAACACTATTTTGTCAGGTTATAAAATCAGACTGTCCTTCAAAACCTTTTATTTACTGACAGCAGTGACAGCACTAACTATTTAGGCCAGACAACTGTAATAATCAGAATCATAAAGCCTCTCAATCCAAACATGCAGAAACACCTTGGTACAATTCCCTGCCTTGGGACTTTTTGAAGCCAGCAAGTAATCTGCAAGTGTTGAAAGTTATCACTTGAAGAGCACTTGCCAAATTCTTCTGCAAAACTGTATTTATTGCTTTTAGCACAACTCCATTCTCATCTCCAAAAGCAAGGTATTTGTCACATAAGAGTTCCACGTATTTATGGTGCAATAAAAAAAAGCTGTTCATTCCCCACATGAGTTAGAATCTGTATCACCAAGCCACAGCATCTGGTTCTTAGAGGACTGCCCAGTCTCTAACATATGTCCAATAATCAATAATGACTGGGTTGTATTTTTTTAATCAACACAATAACTAACCATAGCCTAATCAATGGCAAATACTACAAGTGAGAGCCACCTAAAAATTATACCAATGCAGTGACACTTCACAGTAGGGGACACTTAACAGAATCATAGAAGGGTTTGGGTTGGAAGGGGACCTTGAAGATCATCTAGTTCCAACCCCCCTCCTGTGGGTAGGAACACCTTCAACTAGACCAAGTTGCACAGATCCTTCAACATTTCTTGAAATTAGAGCATTTTTTTAAATTTAGAGCATTAATTTTTTAAAAGTGGTTTTGAAGAGAATTAAATAACATAACTAAAATATGAATGTACCAAAGTAGGAAAAAAGTATTCCAATAACAACCGAAGTTTTGCAAATTTGCATTATTTTGCCAAAAGGAATTTTGAAATGAAAATGCAATTAAGGTGAATACACTGACTGTAATTCTTAACAACAGGCAGTACTTGCCACACTTTGGTCAAGTCTGCTTGATAAATGATGATGTGCATGTTTTACCCCACCAAGCACATCCCTTCTCACCTGTGCTGTTCTGCAGTTTGCAGGAAAGAGACAGGAAGAGGAAATCATAGTAAGCTCTGCCTCTTAGTACTCAACCGTTCATATACTATCAAATTTTTAAGGAGCTAAGTTTTCACAATTTTCTAACAAATGGCAGACCAATCTACTTTTATCTATCTACTCTCAATTTTATAAGAAAGCTTCATTAATTCTCCTGTACTCCTCTACTGACAATCTTGTATAAACCTGTCACTTCTGCTTCCAAAAGATAACACAAAGCACTGTAGCATCCATTCCTTCAAGCTAAAAGACTTTCATAGTAAGTCTGCACATTTTGGTATCAGCTTTTCGTGTGACAATGAAAATGCAATGTATTTGTCAAAAACCCTGTTATTGCACTGAACGTGAATGAGTCTGATGGTGGCGAATTTCGTTTGCATTCCTTGAAAATAACACATCACGGTGAGACCCGCTGCCTCAAAGTGACAGCCTGGAGGAGGATTCTATACAGTTTTTTTTGGTGACTGAGAAATGAATTCCATGCAGTCAAGAATGTAACAGCAGCACACACAACTCACATCATGGTGTACTCCCCTTTACTACAACTGTCTGTCCTTCTTTGCTTCCTTCTTCATATGAAGTGTAACTTCTAGTGGGAAAACATGCCAGTCACATCACACATCCTTAAAAATAACCACCTCTCTCTATGGCCATATCTCATGGGACTCTTGCAAGCAGATCCCTAAAGTCACAGCCTGCTCTCCTGAACTCTGGGGCTGAGGTCTCTTTACTCAGCTCCCTCCTCTCAGGATCCTGAATTCAGCCACTCTACAGTCACTGGAGGAAAGGCTGCTCCTGACATTTGCATCTCACATGTCTGTACACATGAAGTACTGCAGGACTGCCTCCCCTTGTCAGCTCCTTGATCACCCGGTCAGGAATTTGTCACCAATGCATACCAGAAGACTCCTAGCTGCCTGCACCTTGTTGATTTGTCCCTCCAGCAGACAAAAGTCTCTTCAGAAGTTAAAGTCCCTCATGAGGACCAAAGCCTGTGAATACATAGATCCGTCCAATTATGAAGGAGACCTCATATTTTTCTGGATCAAGTGGCTTTTAGCAGACAGCCACAACAGCTTTTCCCACACTGGTCTGCCTGCTACCCCTGATTCATACTCCCCCAGGTGGTTCTACAGCAAAGCTCGGTTGCATTCTCACTGCTCTCCCACATGAAGGGCAACCTCCCCCCTTGCCGTCCAGCTGGTTCTTCCTGAAGAGCCTGTACTCATCCACCACAGCACTGCAGTCCTGTGAGCTGTCCTACCACCTACACATGATCCCAGCTAGATCCTAGCCCTGCAACAAAGTGCAGACTCCAATTCCTCCCATTTGTTCCCATACTGAGTGTTAATGTACAGGCATTCTAGAGTCACCCAGTCATGATGGTAACCCAGAAAAATCTATGAAACCTTCCCCTGCAAAGCCTGTGGGAATGCAACTAAACCAAAGGTGAACAAGCAGCACTATTTGATCAATCTGAATTCCAGATACATCATCTGGCTTTCTATTAACAAGGCTTAAGACCAACTAGAAGCACTAGAAAGCATGTGACCTGCAGAACCTATGTAAATGTTACACAGCTCTGCTTTGGCACCATAAGCACACTGCTCTCCTGTATTGGGCTACAGGCACTGTGATGACTGTGAGGGCAGTCAGGCAAAGACTTGCCTTCTCACACCAGCCTTAAACCAGGACTCTTTTGCAATAGTGATCCCCAAAGCAAATCTGGGCTTATGCACTCTACAACACAAGTGTAATTGGACAGAGCAATCCCCAGCTAAGTCTGCTTGCTTATCAGAATCTTAATTGGTAAAAAATAATGCATTAAAAAAAACTGATAATAAACTTAATTTATAATATATTGATTCCTAGTTTGCCCCTCTCTCAGGATTTCTTTAGAAAGTAAGCCCACACCTCAGCTGCTCCAGTCAAGTGCTTACCATACTCCGAAAACCAGGTTTCACTGAAATGCAACACCTGCTTTTGATGACAACCACACCGTGTTGTTTACAGATAAAACGTATTCATCTTTCCACTACATTCAACCAATTGAAGTCCAATTCAACCAATTGAAGAACCAATTAGTAGATCAATCTAGCTTCTGCAATTTAAGTTAAAAATTCAAGAACTCTAAAAAAACTATAGAAAAGGGCATAAAATCTATTAGTTCTAAGATACTGAAGAAACTAATCTGAAACATTCAAATTCCTGTCTACACACATTCCTGACTACTTCCTCTCCTTTAAAAGTGAAACATATTCTGGTCGTGCACTATCCCATATTGTATCAGCCTAAACTCAGCTTTTGTGATTTTTCCTTAAGTAAAATAACCATTTATTAAAGAAATAAAAACACGATGGCTTTAAAAAGAGTAAATACATTGACCAGTTATAGAGTGTTAAATGTCAAATTCAGATCACTTAACAGAGGTGCAAGTATGCCCAGTGAAGCATCTGCTCAGTGTGAAGACACATTTATCATTGTGTTTTAATGGCTACCAGAGACAAATAACTTATTAAAAATTATAAACTTTAATATTAGTTTTGCATTTCAATTTTAATAGTTTCCAAGTTGCTGATTTAAGAACAGTGTACAATAAAAGGAATTCTTTCTTCTGTTGGACAAAAGATACAAAGATTTAAAAGATTAAAAAAAATAAAAGCTGAAGTCTGAAGATCCCAAATGGAGCTAAAGAAAACGGCCACCAAAGTAAGGAAGCTGCTGCATGGATCCAGTGAGGCAACACTAAGATCAACTCTAAAAGGAAAGGAACACTCACATTAATATTATTTGTTTTAAAACCCAATAATTTTCTACACTATTAAGGCAAAGAATAAGATTGGGCATTCAGAATTCTATCAAAGCAAGAATAAGCACTTGCTCTCAAGACTCACATTACTAACATAAATAGTTATTACGGCTCTTAGGGGTGGAGCAGGGCATCTCAGACATTCCCCATGCCAGGGAAGCGTCCAGGGAGAACTGCTGTCACAGTGCAGACCCCAGGTCTCAGCAGAAGATGCTGTACAGAGACCTGGAGGACACACCCAGACTGCTGGGAGTGCAGTCCCTACGCAGATCAGCGAGGGAAAGCTCTGCTGGACACTGCAGGCCATTTCCTGAGCCAGCAGCCACACAGCCCCTTCCAACCACAGCCAGCCTTGGCTGCTCCAGCCTGGGGCTGGCCAGGCACTGCCATTACCTACCACAGAGAGCTGGGCTTCTGCCCTCAGACACAGCCGCACCTCTGCCTCTGATTCCTCAGGCTGGGATGGGCTGTGAACAAGTGTGGGAAGCGGCATTTAGTTGGCTCAAGCAGCTGTTGTCGGCATCCTCCCAGAAAAAACAACAGACCGGAGAGAAACCGATCAAACACCATCACTGGACTGCTCTGGCTTAAATGAAGTCAGGAATTCAGTGCTTGGTTCCATCTCGCTCAAGCAAAACAGAGAGCAACAAACACACCAGTGTGCCAGCTTTTTTCTCGACATCCAGCAGTGAAAGCAACAAGAACATGTTAATCCATCAAAAACGGTCCCGAGATTCAGCACATGGTGAACTACTCATGAATGGATTTTTAAGCTCACCTCAGAGACCACTACATTGTCAGACAGAGCCAGTCTACTTTCATCAGTAAATTAAATGAAAATTGAAAAACAGCCAAACAGCATGCAAGCTGCAAAGTAACAAATTTTGAGCTAGCAACTTTAGACTTAACATCAGATTTGTCACCCCTAATGACAAGCATGCACTCATTACTTTTACAAAACTTTAAAGGTACAAATTGGACTCAATCTAGTAATATAACAATACTGATAAAAAATAACCTCTACATCCTTAAAGGAGCAACAAAAGTAAATTTTAGAAGAAACTTTTAAGTGACATAGAAACCTACTTTGCCATTTCACAGAACATTTAAACTTGCACATAGTGAGAAAATGCAACTGCAAGCTGAAAATATTATTTAGCTTTTTAAATGTCATTAATGTAATTCCACATGCCAACCATTACACATTCATCTCTCCACTTTTTGGAAAGGATCATTATAAACTGGGTAGAGTTCTTCCTTATTAATAGCATGCTTATGTAAACCAAAGTAAAACCAATCTTTCATCTATAATGCTGACCTTCAGCAAAGCAAAAGCTCCAGAGTCTGAGGCTGGAAAATGCAGGACAAGCATCTTGAGCCTGAGGGGGTCTTCCATGTCACAGACACACGAGAGACTGCTGTCAACAGATAAAGTCCTGCCCTTCCCCATAGCCACGACCCTGGCACGCACAGCTGCCAAGCACCTACTGCACCAGTCAGCTCTGGGAAAAGGTTTTACTGAGCACTAATACAACGAGGCAGCAGGCTGAGCCAGATCTCAGAGGCTGCCCATACTTCTATGTCAGATGGCTATGACTGTGCAATTGCACATCCAAACATAAATTTAATCAAAGATGGCATCCAGCAACGCTCTTCTGAGTTGCCAGTGGAGCAATAACTGAATAAAAGCATAATACCCAGTGAAATAATCTATTATTATTATTATTGGCTTTGCCTACATTTTTTCTGCCCTAGGGCGACCTTTCTACAAAAACTTAATCTGAGCCTAAGCTAATATGCATGAACAGAGACATCTTAAACTGAAAAACTGCAAATAAAAGCAAACACACTTGCTTCAAATATTTTGAAGCAGAAAGAGAAGTATTTTATTTTGTGGGGATTTTTAAAAAATAAAAACACGGCACAAAATTACCCATAAAAATGCAGAAAATTGTTCTTCAGTTTCAAAAACTTCTGCATTCAAGGATGCTGTGTAACAGTGTGAGATACAAGTGTTCACAAGGCAAGGACAATTGGAATTTTAGACATAACTTATTTCCTGTGCTATTCTGAAATTAATCTCAAGTGTTCAGAAGAATCATTTCACATGATGGAAAAAATGCTTTGACAAGCTCTAGGTTTTGAAAGTACTTTCAAGAAAAAGTTCAGTGAAACATGAGATTTCACCTATGATTTAGCAGTTCCCTCCACTCCCAGTACCTTCTGAAATATGAACAAGATATAAACCAATTCCAACAAAGTCAGAAACTGGACAAATTTTATGAAAAAAAATCACAAGTTTTTTCAGTTTTTTTGCTGTTATCTGTAGATATACTTTTCTCCTACCCCCTGTAATTAAGGTGCTAGAGCTTAGATAACACAGCAAGCATAGCTGGCATTGGTAAATTAGCACACAGCCAATCAATTGATAGATGCACTGCAGATGATGTACAGTCTCAAATGCAGTCAAATGCACAGCTTACTCAAGGCAAGCTCTCCCCTTTTGGAGAGGTAACATACCATTGTCCTGAGAGCTGGGATACCTGATAAGGCATTATTTGATAAACACTGGACACCATCTTTCAAATTTCAAAGGCATTAACAGTCAGCAAAGAATGCCCAGTGAATTAAAAAAAGCTCTTGGAATTTTAATGCCAAGTTATACTCAAATTTAGAATCTTGATGAAGTCACTAGGCTCAAGAACAGGGTCTGATTACTGCAAAATCTACTAAAGACAGAACACAGGTATTCTGTGAAAATTACTTCAGTTCTCCAACTATTCTAGAAGGGATAAAGAACAAAGGCTAGTTTGTGCTTACTCCTATTTAAGCACTCAGTTACCTCTAGGGAAGTAGAGCATGGAAGACTTAATGACTGCGCTGTATAGCTTTTCTGAACAGGTATTTTTTTAAGAAGTATGGTTAAAGCAGCTTGCAAAACGCAGTAATGACAGGCCTACAAAAATGCTCAGACTGCAAGCTGTAACTTCATGAATTCCAAGCTGATATCTATGTTATGATAGATAACATCACCGATGTTATCTATCATAACACCGATGAAAACGATGCTATCATTTCGGAGAGCAAGAACGTTTTCATTAATTCAACCGGCACCGGATAAAGTTGAAAATACCCTGTCAGCAAATTCATACCCAGTTTTCTTCACCTCACCGAACATTTCCCTAGCATGATAAGCGGATATTAACACCCACCTTAGCCATCTGTTAGCAAAAAAAAAAAAGGGCTCCTGGCAAAGATGCCCGCACGCTGAGCCGCACCCAGCCCGCAGGGGCCCCGGCGAGCGGGCTCGGAGCGCGGCCGCCGCAGGGAGGGGCCGGCGGGGCCGCTGCGGGAGCCGAGCAGCGCCCGAGACAAAGCGCGGGGAGCCCGGTCCTGCCGCCGCCCGGCCCCGCGGGCTCCGCCGNGGGATCACACCCCCCGCTCCGCCTCGCCGCGCCCGGGCGTGCCGCCCGCCCTTAGGCTGCGCCCCTGGTTGGGTTCCCAAAGGAGCACGGCACCGGGTCTGGGCATCTCCCTGCGAAAACCAGGCGTATTCTGACTCAGGTGCGATCTGTCGGGTTCTGAAGCACATACCATGAGGTTGTGCTGTGATCAGGGATCTCCTTCCAAGAGCAGCTGTTGTGCATGAAACACGGGATCGCAGAATCGTTAGGGTTGGAAGGGACCTCTGGGGATCATCCAGTCCAAACCCCGGCCACGGCAGGATCGCCTAGAGCAGGTGGTACAGGAACGAGTCCAGGTGAATTTTTAGTATCTCCAGAGAGGGAGACTCCGCGACCCTCCCTGAACAGGAAGACCAAAGCGAAGCACATAAGGAGAAATGACCGTGCAGTGGACAAAGCATCCAGCGTGTCTGGATGGATACGGGCAGCAACTGGGATGGTGCCAGGGACCCTCCACCCTCAGCACCCAGCAGCTGAACAGATGGGTGCTGATGCGTAGCCTTACTGGGTGTCCCCTTGCTTATGGGAAAACTAGGACAATTACAGGAAAAACACAGCAAAAAATGTTTTCAGGTTCATGTCCTGAAAATAATTGCAGACAATGGATTCCCCCACCCTTTTTTTCCCCATTATTTTCTTAACTGAAAGAGATGCTAATGTAAGATTAGTATCCTGACGGAATCTCCTGCTACAGGATAACATTTGAGTATGGATGTTTGTGGAAAATAGTGCCACTAAATTGCTATTGGCTAATGAATATAAATAACGCTTGATACATATGGAAATTCTTCTGTTCCTTTTACAAAAGGTCTCCACATTTTTAGCAACCAAAGCATTTCAATGTTTCTTTCTTCAAGCCATTATTTTAGAATTACTTAAGATCTTTTATTTGTCTTTCTTGTGGCAATGTGCCATGAGCAACCAATAAAGTTTTTCTAAAGTACAATAAATCTTGTAGAAATTACTGCTGTCTTTACAGGCACATGCAAATAATTTCTCTTATGCTAGACAAGTTGGTTGATACGGATTCACTTGTCCATAGAATCACAGTTACTGTCCTTGTCACAACACATCTGTGAAAGCAACACAAAGAAACAAATACATAAAAACTATATTAAATTGGAGATCGTGGTCATGTTGTCATCTCTGCATCCCCTTAGCACAGAACAAATAGATCCAGATGTTGCAAGCCAAACAGCCAGCACATAAATCATGACTAATATGTTGCTAAAATCATCATTTGAGACCAAAAGCTTGGGTATATATGGTGATTCCAGCTGCAATTTTTTCTAGTTAATTTAGTAACAGTAGATTTCAGATTTGCCTTTGGTCTCTAGAGTTTATGCTTATAAAATAACAGGCCATGCCAGAAGTAACTAGTTTGCCACCAAGTTGCAAAGTTCTAAACTTTCCAAATGATCCTTTAAATCTTTGACACAGAACTTAAATAAGCCTATAGCTAGCAAGCATTTCTGATAAACTTACCATTAGGATAGTGTCCCAGAAGTGCACTTCCTTTCATGATATTTCCACGTGTGGATTGCAAATTCAAAACCAGAGGAGATGATGTTCTCAGTTTAGTGAAGGTTTTCATATTAGAAATGCATTTTGTTTGGTTTAGTTTATTGTTTCTCTTTGAAATTTTAGGTTATTTTTGTTAATAACAGGGACATGTAATAACTTCAGGTCACCTACCTTTAAGTGTCTACAGTGTGGTGTTCACATCTGAGGTAACTTGCCCAGCACAGTCTATAGAACTTTATCTCTGTTGTTGATATGGTCTACGGGATCTGCTTGGCCAAATGTACTGTCTGTTCCAGGGTAAGAGACAAGTGAATAGTCAATACCTGCCTCAGAGTAGGATTCTGCTGCAAAACTAAAAGGTTCTTTTGGCTCTTGTGGCTGGTGTCTGAACATGTGTTGTGCAACCATAACTGTGGACAGCATACTTAAAAGGACTCCTGATGCTGAAAAGGAGCTGTCTTTTAACTGTGGTCTGTGTGGGAAACAGGGGACTAGTCCTCTGCTCATAGCCACTGTGCTACAGGAATGCCTTCACAAATTTACCTTCATGCTGAAAAAAACCCCAAGCCCGGGTTTGCCTTCTGTAGACTTACTGTGCCAAACTCAAGTCTTTGATGCAATGACATTCCTATAACATTTAGGACTTTTTTTTCCAAACCATATGCTAAATTTATTAGTTGCTACATAGTGTCATGTATACTTGTGCCAACATTTATTTCTGGCTTATGTTTTTATTGTTTATGTCTTTGATGCATTTATAGGTAATTAGCATCCGTTCTGTTTCAGTATTTGGCTTTTTAGCCTAAACAAAGTAGAGCTCCTCTGAACTGTCTTCAGAAGCTATGCTTTCCATTTCCATACCCACCATGGTACCCTTTACTGGGCCTATTCCATGTTAATTCATATTTCATGTGTGATCAGAATCTTAAACTGTCCTGGAGAGGTGATCTTACTTCATCACTGAGACTTCTTTGCCTCTGCTGGGAATATTTCTATGAATACATCTCAGGTTACATTTGCTATGCTATGGTAAGTCTGTAGGCACCAGTATGTATTTAGCTCTTCTTCCAAATCAGTTGCTTTGTGGAGTCAGCAATGATGATAGAAATTTTTGCCTCTAAAAAGTAATGCAGTCTGAACTCCTACTGTCCTGAGTCTTCAGAGTTCTGAGTGTCTCTGAGAAGAATCAGGAAAACACAGCCCTAAATGCAAAAGCTATATCTTCCTTACTCAAACTTGTTTCAAATAATTGAAATACAAACACTAGCACAGCCATGCTTACCTGTACCCAAAGTCCAGAAGGAATTCCAAAGAAGAGAGGTAAAAGTCAATCTGAGGGATGCTCAGACATTAAGCCGGTGTGTAGAGAGGCCATCTAACATTGACACAGTTTCTAGAAAGACTCAGGTCTCCTTCTGCTGGCCAGTAAAGGGACAGTTTTTCATTTTTTGTCAGTAAAAAAAGGGAGTTTGCCCACAAGGATAAGTTGCAAGAGATAAATTATGAGTTTGTGATAAATTAGAAAACCCCATTTTCCCTATGGTTTGTGGGCATAGATAAAAGTTACAGGTTAGTCTAGATCATTGGTTGCATAAGTCAGCATTTTCAAAAGCACCTAGAGACATGGAATTGTGGTCTAAGATTTGAAAGTGTCCTGAATTTCAAAACATAGGGAAACAGTGGCACCAAATCTTTATGCCAGAATCTGTCAAGGCCTCTTGCAGAAGAGCTGGAGGACTGTCCTCATAGGTCCCAGGTGTTTTACTGAGATGTAAAGTTGTCTCTTTCCTTGCTTGTGACTGGCAGGTGTTTATGGCTGGCACAGCCTGACTGGCAATAATAACTCATTTCCTATGTGTAAGCCCTGTTTGTCATGTAACCACTCTTGTGTGAGAGATACTTGGGAAGGTAAAGGATATATCTGGTAAAATGCAATGTGAAAAAGCTCTGACATTTAGAAATAGTCATACATCCGACAGTCACTCCAGATAAAGGGGGGTTGCTGTGGAAATGGCCTGTGATCTTATAAGCAATTTAGACTGGCCAAGAATACCTGTGGAATAAATGTGGCTTCCTGTATATATCAATATAGAAAAATCCCTGCACTGTACTATTCCAAATCTTTCGTCACTTTAGAAAAAGACTCCGGGATCCAGAGTTTTGACAATACCTTGCCCTTGGTTTTTGTGAAGCAGTGCAAATCATTTGTTTGGGGCAGAAGTGTCAAAAAACTACTAAGTCCTGTAAAATGATCAGAATTTCATTAACATTTCAAATGCTCTTTTCACCATTTGAATCCCTGTCACAACGACTAAAATCTTTATAGAAAATCAAAACCTTTCCACTATCTTTCATGTTAATAATGAACACTGGATAAAGAAGGATGTCCCAAAGCGGTATTTTAATTAATACACTTTGCACTATAACTAGCTTCTGGGAATTCAGATATGCTTGCACAGGGGAACTTTAAAATTTAAATATTCCTAATAAGCTTTTTCTTACAGTTAATGTTAATTGAGGACTACAGACAAGAATGATTACTCTCCTACTGAAATAATTCCTCAGTTGAATTCCTGCAACAATGCCTTTTGTTCTTTTGTGGGTTATAGTCACAATTTATATTCAGGAATGGAGTATTGTGATTTTGCTATCAATCTTTTTAGCAACCCATTTTTTTTTTCAGTACAGTTTTATGGTTTTGTTTGCTGTGGTTGTCCCAGATTAGATAGAATGAGACCAGAGACCACAATAAAACTTGGTAAGCAGTACTGGAGTAAACAGTTTTTGCTCTCTCAGAGCATGAATTGCTCAATTTATAAAGCTGAGTCTAAACAAAACAAAACAAAACAAAAAAAAAACCCACCAAAAAAAAAGTAAATGAGTTATAATAATACCCAAAAGACAAAGAAAATATGAGTTTAAATTCTAGGTTGCCAGCTGTTGGGTAGATATTCTCAAACTGAGTAGCCAGTAATAGAAGGAGGCCAGGGATTGTGACTTTATCACTGGATGTAGAACCTCTGCTGTTTTCTTATTTCCATACATTGGCTTTTGCAACCTGCATAACAGTCTTTATATGTTGGGATGTTATTTTTTACAGTTCTACTAGCAGGCTAGTTCTTAAAAGATAAGAGGTCAATTCAGAATACAGAATATGTAAGCCAAACAAATTGACTTTTGGTAAATCCCCTGGACTGTTTGTGTTTATTTTCCAACACACTTCCATGCTTCAGCTTGCTGGTGTAGGACACCATCTGTTTTATAAGGCACACCACAAGCCAAAAGTGAGAGATTACTGAGAAACAAAACAACGCTGCAAAGTTGATTTTTGCAAAGCCAGAGAGTTCCACAAAGCACTTAATGTGTTTGTCTTTTCCTAAATGCTCACTTAGAAGATGGACTTTGCTAGGTAGACATATAAAACTTGTGTGCATCTATGTATTGTGTGAACAAATTGACCACCCAGCAGGTGAAATATTCTGCTCTTCTGGAACCCTCCAAATGCCTTGCATGGTAAATAAAATTAAATTTATACGTATGTACCATGATTCTGTCAATGAGATGAGGTGATTTCACCCTTCAAGGCAAAATTTTTTAAATTAAGAAGTTAAAATGGCATTACAAATTAATCTATATTTATATTGTAATTTGATGGTGTATTTCTTCACTATGCAGAGGAACAGGTCATATTAGATCATGGTAAGACTAGAAATTGTGGCTGAACTTAGATTTTGTTTCAGAATAAAATATTCTGAAGGGATAGATGGAAAAGTTTTCTTTTTTATTTATCACCTAAGATACTCAGCTTTTTTCCCAGAATGTGATCTTGGGATCCATCTGTTCTTCAACAGAAAACTGGACAGATTATGCAGTGCATATCATCCCTTATCACATTGTGAGATGTGACTAAATTTGCACCTTTGTAGTTCTTTGAGAATACATAGCTGTGGATATGCCAGTAGAAGTCCTTCTTAAATAATTTTTACCTAATAGTTTTGCAAAGAAAGAAAACATTAAAGTTTCATCTAGTTTTAGATGAACATTTAATTTTGTCTAATCCAAGTATCATTAAATTTGATGCACTTTTCCTTAGAAGTCAGTCAATGAATTCTCCAGGCCTGTTCTAGTTGTAGCTGATCTCCCTGTGATTGTCTCTTTTTATTTTTCCTTTCAAAGCCACAGCCTCACTCTCTATGTTTCTTTGGCCTTTCTAACTCTATCTCTTACCAGTAGCATTTGTGCATGGCCAAGGTGAGAATTCCCTCTGTCTGATAATGAGAATTTGTGATTTTTTTTTCCCGCTAAATGCTAGATATCTGCATGCCCCATGTTGTTTTCTAGTATTAAGATGTGTCAGTGATTACACCTACTGAGAGCGTGGGATGAAAACTGATGCTCCAGCTCTCTAACACCCAGCTCAACAGGGTATTGCAATCAATTTCTTTTTAGTTGTAGGTCAGTACACTGGAAGTTTTCAGCACACTGAAAGTAATTGTGGCAAATGTGGTGGCCCTCAGTCTGAGCTACTCTGAGATGGCTTTCTCTGCATAAGTGTGCATTGCTATGTAGTTAGATGCTTGGATTAAAAAACCGATTTCACCATGTGATACAACTCCACTGATCTTTCCAGCTTCATGTGAGTACTTATGGAAGAATCTTGACACATTTGGCACATAGTAGATTGTAAAACATTATTTGTGGTGATGAATAGTTGCTCATGAGTGACTTTAATAATTACTGTAGATTCTAATATGAAGAAAAAATCTTGCATTTTATTTTCTCATTTTCCATCTGGCAGGAAGTTTTCTTTTCCATATCTTTATAAAAACTCACCAAATATACACAGGCTTGAGCAAGAAACACAAAAATATTAGTCCATGCTTTCGCTTTGGGGGATGGGCCCATCAAACTGAATCATACTGGAATATATCAGCAACTGGGCTGTGGCATAGTTCTATTTTTAATCACAGAAATCAGAAATAGAGGGGACATATGCTAGGTCAGAATAACTTTCAAAATATATTTTTAAATATTTCATGCCATTTGATCAAACTGTGAAATTTAGAGATACAAAATTCTTTGATTATTTGATTCACTGGATAGTATTTGATTAAACATAGCTTTTCCTTGATTCTCTTCTTTGGCTTACTGGGAAATTTCGTATTGGTTTAAAAGATTTACATACATTGATTTCAGAAATGAAGTCAAGGTTTCTGTTTTTATTCAACAGCATGAAACACACTTTGAATTCAGATCCTGATTAGGCTGATATTTGCTTTAAGATACTGAGTGTAAAAAAACCCTATTTGGATATAAAATCTGCTACTTATGAAAATAATATCCAGCGACTATTGAAGGTTTTTGATCTCAAGCCATTACTGACACTGCCGTAGTAAGACATGGAAAGAGGAAATGCAAGTACAAAAAAACCACAGGCAAAATGAATCATCTTCCTTTTGCTTGAGAGGTAAATATTTACAAAATAAAAACTTAAGTAGATGATTTTGGCTTTCATTTAATAATGGGCACAAAGGAGATTTTGAGAATCAATGTATTTCACATTGATTATAACACTTTAAGATGGGATTTTTGTTTGTTTTGTTTTCCTGATGCCACTTCAGTGATATTTGTGAGGATTTTGTTGATTTTAAGTGGGATTTAATTTTATTTTGTCAACAGATTATATATAAAATAAGATAAAATGGGCTGGGCAAAATTCCTCCAATAAATATTTTTTTAAATTTTCTGTCTCTGTACATCAATATTTCTTATGGGCATCTTAGTCTTTAACACATGAACATATTTTAAGTGTTCAGTAGATTTTTGTGTCCATTTGGGAAGGCATTTAGGTGATAAACATATCAGGTGGTGCCAAGTATTGTCAATTAAAATACAAAAGAGTCAGTCAGAGATCAAACATAGGCAGTAATGAGAGAAGAATAGTGTTTTGCTGGCAGGCACTGCTGGTTGTCTCTTTTCTTATTGATTCCTCCCTTTGATTTTTCTTTAAATAGTTTTGGAGAACTGATGCTATAAAAAGTCTAATTAAAACTGAAGGGAGAAACAAGGAACTGAAACTGAGCTTCAAGCCCAATTTTGTATTTTTGAATATGCTTTTTGTGTGAAACTAACTGCAACTAAGCCAGCAAAAGTCTTTTACAGCTCTGGGATACTGCTTACACTTCCTAAAAATTTTGCAATACAGAGTCCTCTTACCTACATATCTGTCTACCTCCCTCTGATTCTAGGAACCACTTCATTCAATTTCCACCAGTGTGAAATTCTTGCTTTTTGTGGACCTAATTCATTAGCAATAGAATGGAAATAGCTGGCTTAGCAATGGTGTGCAAGTGGCAGTCCAGGGAAAAACCCCACTGAATTCTATTACTCCTCTGAATACTTTAAAATCAGTCTCTCATGTTACTTTCTTGGCTTGGATTTCTCTCAGTATTTCAGATTAGGCTATTTCCTAGGTACTCTCTCCAGGTATTCAAACATCTATTTCCAGAACTTTGCTCTCAAGAATTGCTCCTGCAACTTCAGGTTCTTCACTTCCCTCTCATTATTATTTCCCTCTCTGATTTCTCTATTGTAAGCAGAATCAAACGAGGCCAGGTCCTTGTTTGCACTTCTGATCTGGCTTGGATGGCTATGTCTGTATTATCCCTGGTATGCATTTTATGCACCATAAACAAAATTTGGGACAGCAGAGTCAGTAGAAACTACTTGTACCTACCTTTTCCTGAAACCAAACTTAAGCATACGAATGTGATTTGACCTTGTGAAAGGAGATTCTTGGGCATCTCAAAGTACCCCAAGTTCTCTCGCCTGTCCAGTGTCCTACATAAAATCACCATATGCAGTTGGGATAGATGGAGGCTGTTCAGCCATGTCTTGAGGGGCTGGGGCTGTTCGCACTTCAGATAAATATGTGACTAAGTGGGATTCAAAGTGCCTGCAGTACAAGCAGACAAATGCAGATATTTGCTTAGAGCATGGTGGCTGAGTCACTGTAAAGCAAGCCCCATTTATATCTTACAAGTCAGCACTTTGCATACCTGCTGAATACAGCCTTTAGCCCATATTTACAGACAGACATGCCCTCCCTGCTGACCAGTCCTACAGGATAGCTCACCTCAAGTCTTGGTGTCTTTGTCCTTATGGCAAAGAGAGGGAATGATGTCCTGGACTGCACTGACAAAGCATTGCCAGCAGATGAAGGGAGGAAACTCTGCTGCTCTACTCAGCACTGGTACTCAGTACCAGTGAGTACTACACTGCATCTGGAGTACTGCATCCCATTCTGGATACCCCACTGCAACAGAAATATGGATGTACTGGGCCTTCCAGTGGAGGGCCATCAGGATGCTGAAGGGACTGGAGCCTCTCTCTGATGAGGAAAGGCTGAGAGAGCTGGGGCTGTTCAGCCTGGAGAAGAGAAGGCTCAGAGGGATTTATCAATGTGTAGAAATACCTCAAGTGAGTGGGCAAAGAGTACAGAGCCAGGCTCTTAGCAACAGTGCCCAGTGATGGGACCAGGGGCAGTGGGCACACACCAGCACACAGGAGGTTCTCTCTGAACATCAGGAAAGAGCTTTTTACTGTGAGCGTGACTGAGCACTGACACAGGTTACCCAGGGAGGGTGTGGAGTCTCTATTATTGGAGATATTCAAAAATTCACCTGAACATGGTCATGGGCACCTTGCTGTATGTGGCCCTGATTGAGCAAGGAGGTTGGAGCAAATAACCTTCAGAGGTCCCTTCCCTCCTCAACCATCCTGTGATTCTATAATAAATTTCAAACACAAAAGTCCAGCACATTTCCTGGCAGAACCTGAACATCGCCTTGTACTATTATTTCTATGTCAGAACTACAGTGTTATATGAATGAGTAGATATCTCTTAGGCCATTCAGTTTCCCTATGTTCAGACCTCAAACTTTTTGGATCTTGGACCTTGTACTTGAATTGTCATTTTAGCTCTTTCCAGTTCTGTACTTCCCTCAAAGTCCTCCACAGAAATCTCAAATGTAATTTCCATCAGCTGATGTGTTTAATCATCCATTATTTCAATCAGTCATCTTTTGTGTATGTTATCCTATAGTTGTGTGCATGCCAGTTCAGTTAATATGCTTGATGCATAAACATCTGGTTTGCTAACATAATGATTATTATTTTTGCCATAAACAGAAACAGAAATTAGAAGCAAATGCTGCCACTGACATTCTTTGAGGTAATTGGGTTTTTCTTTGCCAATGGCTTACAATTACTGTGTAGCTATTTTTGTATATAACAGATTTCATAGTTCTAGTAGAAGGGATGAGGTCACTGTTTCATATCTATGGAGATATGGATCAGCATGCAGTATTCTACTTGATACAGTAATTTACACGAGCTCTGCATTGTTCCTGTTTGCATTGTGAATTCAGAAATCTGTACTTGCTATCAAAATAGCATATACACACCCTTTAAGGCAAATTCTTCCCTTTTTTGTTTGCTGAGAAATTATTTCTTTCCTGGTACCGGTACAAGGCTTTTGTTTGCACCTTTAAAACTCCTGCCATTCCCAGTGTGAGGAAATACCATTTTAACAAAAAGCATTGCTTATTTATGAAATATTCCCATTACTGCTATGGATCATTAAACCATCACGGAAACACCAGAGAAGCTGAATTTGGATGCTGCTGCGGTACAGATGATTTATGTCCTTATGCTTCTTATAGTAATGCTTTGTGAAGTGACATTGACAGACACAAGGTTTTTTACATGCAATATGATTGTAGGCCTTGACAAGGAAACTATTTTAGCTTCATTTTCACATAAAAAAGATTTCTTTTCGAAACAAAAATTCTTCCTTTCCCAGTAATCACTTTTAGCTACAGTTCTTTTAAATGACCAGTAGAAAGCCTTTGTGTGAGTGGAAGGACATCCTTAAAAGTATGAAAAAATTTCTTGGTCCAGTTAGCTGCATGCTAAATAATCAAGCCTGAAAAGTACTATCCAACCAAAACTAGGTGAAAACCAGGTGACTCAATATGGATATGCATTGTCATTGAATATCAGCATAACAAAACAAGCTTATTGTGCCTTTTTATCACAGTAACTCCATAATTCCAAAAATATTAATAATAAAAAAGTATAAATTCTTCTCTATGCTTGAGAATAGATATGAAATATAATTTTTATATGTTTTGATCATGCTGTCTATGAGTATTCATTTATCTGCTGTGAGGTAGAAAAACAGACTGTGAAATCTTTTTTTTTTCAGGCTCTGCCTTTCATTTTGCAAGATGTGAACTTTTTTCCCTTAATAATAATTAGAAAAGTTGTTCTTAAAAGGCCTCACCTGGGTGCTTGACTTTTTGTCTAAAGAAGGCTACACCCACTAATTGGTGCAGAAAAAATGTGACCCCTTGTTATCAGCAGATACTAAAGCTCTGTTTTATCCTTTTGTGGGTTCAGTATGTGCTTCCAAAGCCATCAGCCTGAGATTTGACCTCTCATTCTTACAGTTTCTTATGTTATTCTGAGATTCTTATAGTTACTATGCAAACCTTTCCTTCATTTCAAAGAGGATTTTGCTTGAAGGAGTTGTGAAGAAATGCTCCTGTTCTTTATTCAAGGTGAATTCCTAAAGTTGTAAAGGTTCAGTGCAGTTAGGAAACTTTTAAGTAGGAGTGGAGAGTGAAACAATGATGTGGTCAAATGCCATTACAAAAATTCTATTGGTATTTGCCTAACAACCCTCCTGAAATCCAGGCAGGCCCTTAAAGAGTACTCCTTTTCCTTCTTACAGCAAAGGCATTCAATCCCAGAGCTTTTTAGTAAGGCATGAAGGGACTGCTCCATAGTCTTCTCTTCTACATTGCTTAATTAACCGGTAAGACTTAGTTAGTTAGTAAGGGTTATCATTCTCTATCCAAATCTTACTAACAGGTTACAAAAAGCAAGTGTCACCAATTACAACTATCATAACTGCAATAATCTATTGTAGCTTTTTCATTTACTTGGTCAAGAACCGTGAGGGGAACAGAGCTTTCTCTGCAGTAGCCTCTTCCAAACAAGACTTTATGGAAAGTGTTAGCAGTAAAGCTTGTGCTGCCAAAGTGACTGTGTAGTCCTTTGGCATCTCAGCCTCTGCCCAGAGAGGATGTTCTGCCTGACTGGCTGTGCTACCTTTCTACTCAGGTCCCCACAAGTGTAACTTGTCATTGTTGTGGTACAGAGCACTGGCTTACAGGACTAGCTTTTTAAGCGTTCCTTCCTTGGTGCAATGGTCAAGGAAAATGCTTGAGAAACTTGACAGGAAATGTTATTTTGTAAAAAAGAGGAAGAAGAAGAGGCTGTCATGATCTTAATAGGCATCCATCTGCTAAGTGACTTCATAGCTTGAGAATGCTGTGCTGCATCCATCTGCTATGTGACTACACATGGCTTTCTGAAACTCTTAAAGAAAAGGATCTCACTCCATGACTCGGCTTGGAAGACTTAAAAGATGAAATGGGACAAGGTGAAGAGACAAAGAGGGAAGGTTCATCTACAGTTATTCAGGAAAACAAATATCTGTACAATTCTTGGAAGAAAGCATTCAAATAATGAAGTATTCTTCCAATAGATCTCACATGTATTTACTGTAATTAAGTGTAACTTGGAAGTATGCAATGTTGACAAGGTTACCTTCCTCTTCACATATTTTGAGTGAACAAAAAATGTGGAACAGTTACCAGACATCATATCTTAGAGAAGATCGGATCTGTAGGGTCTAGCAGGCATGGGATCCTAGAATACAGTGCTGAACAGCTAAATTGTAGGACTCAGGCTTGTGCCCTTGGGCCCTTGGTCCTACAGGGAAGTGAAACTCCTGTGTGTACCAGCTGACTGTTTGCACTCAATCTAATGGTTCCTATTAGAAGGAAATCACATCTGCTGTCCTATAAAGCCCCTGTTTTGGACAATGAGAAAGTCAAGTGTACTGACAATATCACGTGACCTTAGAAAATGTCATCAATAAGTTCCAAAAAAGCACCATGTTTCTGGTAAAAAGGATTTAGCATATGAGACCTTCCTCTTTACCCTTCCCAGTAAAAAAAAGGTGATGATGGTGTAGAACGGTGTCATTGCTCAGGGTATGTCAGTTAGGGTGGGGTTGTCCTAAGGATAAAACTCAAAGGCATGTAGAAGATGTCTGTTGCTAATGCATACCATTATATTTAATTAGTTAGTTGCCATGTATTAAATATATGCATGAAGCAATCTTATTTTTTACTGTTATATGGATTTCACCATGATTCCATTTAGGTGATTATTTTGTGAGACAGTTTTGCATAATCAAGCTATGATGAAAGAAAAATTAACTCAGTATTATATAATAAAACAATAGCAACAACAACAATAACAATAATAATAATAATAATAGTAATCTCCCCTCATGGCTCCTTAAAGTCTCAAACCTGAATGTAAAATAAATATGAGGGGAATGAAAATAATCAAGATTTCATTTGAAGAATGGGGATTTTGTTTGTGTTTCAAATGTACTGTTTGCTCTTCTGAACTTTCAGAACAATATGTTATTCTCAGATGCTGCCATACAGCTGCAAACAGTAACAGTATTTGTAGTTGTATGTTCAAAGAAAGAAGTGAGCTCTGAAATATCTTCACCGGATTCTGTAAGGATAATTTCCTAGGATACAGACATTTTGCATTAAAAGGAACCCCAGTACACCGCTGGACACCTCCCCCTCCCCTCCACCAATGGACATGCAGTAGCAATTTTCAGCAAATGCCCTAAGAATAAATGCATCTATGCACAGGTTTAGATCCTGATAAAATACGAATCTGTTTTACAGCATGGGTTTGATGCAGAAATTACAGGGTACAGTTGATTCCTGCCCCAAAACCAATAAATAAATTTAATATTCACTTCAACACTATTACCCTAAATTTACATCACAGGAGCTGAATTTGTCTCAGCAGTCTCACATCTACTCAGGAACAATGGCTTTTAGAGAGATAGAGCCAAGGGAAATTGCCCACTTGTAATTTTCTTTTTTCAGCTGACCACTTAATTTCAGTATCTCACTTCATCGATTTCTCCAGTCATACTTACAGATTTATGGTATAATTTTCTGTCACATAGATACCTATTTAAATGCACATCAGATAAATCTTTCTGCTAAACACAGCTGTATAAGTTATATTTTTCTTATTAGTTTTAAATGTATTTTATTAGTGAAGAATAGGTCTTTATTTTTAAAAGTGTTGTCAAAATATTTGTTTGGAATACTACAAAAGCAACTACCAGGTCAGAAAATGACTAACTCCAAGGATTTTGTAGATTTGTTTTTCTTTTTCTGTTCCCAGATTTTATTCTTCCAGTGTTTCTCTTGGTAAAGGATGTTTTGGGATTTTTTATGAACTATCAACATCATACATGAAAAAGGCAGGTTGTGTTATTAAGTTAAAGACCCTAGGATGGAGAAGCAGTGAGTAAGTGACAGCTTGAAAATCAGCTATTTGTCACTAACCGCTCCCAAAATTAGCCTGGAATATTAATGCTGTAAGGAAATCTTCTCTTGGATGCCAATGCTTAGTTGAATACTTATAGATTAAGGATGTTTTATTATTCTTGTTGTTGGACAGAAAATGTTGGTTATATCTAAATTTCAGATCAGTTGTGGCTTGTGATCTCTCTGGTGAGAAGAGTTGATAAATGTTGGACTGTGTTCATGAGGAGGATACAACTCTTGCAATTCTTTGTCCTTTGAGGATGCTTGGGTTATGGGCATAGAAATGGGATCTGCAGAAGTCATGTGCCTGTACATAAGCCTGTAAAGAATAGAACAAGGTGACCAGCTTGTGACCAAGCTTCTCCAGGATGTAAATGTCTCCTTTTGAGCTTGGGATGCCTTTCTCTTCTTTGGCTTGACTGCTTTTATGAAGTATGCAAATTCCTTTGAGTAATTCCCTTTGAAGATGAGATTATTAGTCCTAGTCCTTCTCCTTTAAGAAAATAATCAGTTTTGGTCCCATTGTGAGGTAATCTAGTGGTTATGACATTCACCTGGGAAAAGGTAAGTAAGGCCTTTAATTTCTTTTTACAGTGGGGAAATGCTTTTAAAGGAAGTCTTGAGAATCTCAGCACCAGAATACTTTCTTGTCTAGAAGGTAATGGTGGAGATTCAAAGCCTCAGGCAAAGTATGGGAATTATGCTAAACCTTTGATGCCATGGATCAAAGCTTTATTTTTCAAACTGTTGTGGAAACAGGCAGTATTGCTACATTCTTTAATAAAGTGGTGTCCTAGGAAGAATGACTGTTAGATTGAGACACAGTGTACTGTCATGATCATCTGGGCTTTGGTTTTTTTTTTTCATGTATGCTTGAGGTAATTTCTTTAAAGAGCAAAATGCCCAAAAGTTTCTGTGGCTTTCAACAGGAAAGAGGAAGAGATCTCACCTTCAGCCACAAAGGGACAAGGCATCTGGACCTTGAGCTATGTTCAGGACTCTTACTTAAGGATTTGAGTTTTGACTTAAAAAGATCATTGGTGAAAGTGATGAATAGCTGTCCAAAAGAGTAGGAACTTGACTTTCTGGAAGAATAAAGGGTTTAGAGAGCAGTTCTGAGTCTTGTACTCAGTGACTCATATTCAGAGCCACTAAACGAGCTTAGTCAAAAACAATCCTTGTGCAGAACATTTCCCTCCAATGTGTATTTCAGCTGTCTGGCAAGGACAAGTGAGCATATTGGCTTATGGCTAAAAGGTGGTAATTGAAAGAGAGAGCTAACCTTTCCTATGTGTGAAGCTTCAAGGTTGTATGCAGCACCTCCACTTCACGTACAGCACATTCATACTTCCTTGTGATGCAGCCTGGCAGACTGGTTCATAGAAATCACAAATTTCAGAGCCCAAGCTGTCAAACTGCAACCTGAAAGCTTTTGAGATAAAATTGCTTCCTTGTCCAGTAACGTGTTTTCAAAAAGCTTAGTGTATTATCTTTACTGGAATATAAAAACTAACAAAGACATTTGAACAAAGGAAAAAATAATCTCATCCTACTTGGACTTGTTAGGTGTTATAATGCTCAAGAAAAAAATGTTCTGCTTTTCCTGTTGATGAAACTGAAAAAAATAATAACTGAATTACAATGTGATTGTGGTTGGTGAGTTGAGCAACCTCTTGCTTGGGGAATTGTAGTGTTCTACTCAGATTATAGATTACAGAGATATGTAATATATACCTATACTATCCCTATATATATATATATGCTTATATCTGTATAAATGTGGCTAGTATATCTCTATATGGTTATATCTAATCCATATGATTAGAAGGAGATACAGATATAAATAAAGATATATAGGTCTAAAGATAAATACAGATATTTTATTGGTGCACAGTATGGTTCAAGAAACAAGTATTAAGATGGGGTACCTTTCACTGCTCTGAACTCATTCACATATTAAGTGGGGAAAAAACTATTGCTACTGGCTGAGTAGTGGAACAGATTGATTTTCTTAGTCAGAATGCCACCACGTTATAAAAAAAAGCCTGATCAGTATCCTTCTGAAACCCTTCCTAAGTGTTCCCTGTGCTGTAGGCAAAAGAGCAGAATCACCTCAAAGTTGTTACCTAGAGTGCACATGCTTCTCTGAAGCATATTTCCTATGTAAAAATGTTCAAAAAGCCTTTATATTTTACTTAAACAAGCCAAATGTTTAAAGCATTTAAAGTACTTTTTAAAGCATTGGAAGTAGATGTCTCAGGCTTAAACAAGCAATGTCTTCAGAAAGCGGAGAGAGAAATGTCAGTATATAGTACAGAAAAAGTAAAAAAAGAAATCAATTTACTAATATTGATGAAATATATATAGGTAAAAAAGTATTAGATTGTATTCAATTGTATTGAATTCTATTAAATATATTCAGTTTCAGATATTACCACTGGTTTAATTCGTTATGCTACTTCTGCTATATTCACTTTGCAGCACTACTCAAATGTTCAAATAGAAAAGAACACAGTATAGATGGAAATACCTTCCAACTTGACATATATCTTCTACCTCCTTCTACAGGTGAGTGCAAAGAAGTAAGACAATATGAAATACTGTAATGCCATCCTGTCCCTTTAAAATAAAATCACTGGTACAACTCAATCCACAGCTTTTTCATAAAGGAAGAAGTTTCCAAGATTCCACATCAAATACCACTGAAGGTGCTCTAAGATGATCCTGCTTGAGCAGGAAACCTGGATCAGATGATCCGCTGTGGTCCCTTCCAACCTATCCCATTCTGCAACTCTGTGAGAAGCAGACACTTGCAGCTGTTACCACTGAAGACATTTAATTGTCAGCTCAGTCATGTATTTTATGTGCAACGCAGTTGCTAAAGTGAACAAACTCCAGATGCCTGTTGCTGGGGTTATTGATGTCCTTTCTTTAGAACCTTGAACAGCTGGTCAAATTAGTGTCTTTTGAAGTAGTGCTTTGATTACCAGTTCAAGTTGGGTTTTTTCAGGTTGGTAGATTGTCATATGTTGAGCAGTTGATCATAGTGTTTATGAACTGCAACCTTGTTGAGAATCATCTTTTGTCTAGATCTAAGAAACCCCATTCATCCAGTTAACGTGGTTTGTAAAACATAATGACTATAGTGAAACTGGTACATATGTTTGAAATACCTGTTCTATTTGTGATATGAGCCTTTGCTATCTCATTTCTTGAGAAAGGGAAAAATTAATAGAAAGTGAAGGTCAAAAGACAAGTTTGTGAGTCATGATTCTTCATTGCATAGGTATAAAGAAATATTTATGCTGAAGTATTTTCCCACTGAAGGGAATTGTCCATGTAACTAAACAGGAACTCCCACCAAACATGTTTTATAGGGTGTAATTCAAAGAACTTAAACTACATTGTGCTCCTTAATAATCCCCTGGAGAAGCTTCTCTCTTTCTTGACTCTTGACTCTCTCTCAGCCCAAACCAGTACAATTGGTTAGATGAGGGATAGGAATTTCTGGGTTCAAACTGGGGCAATTTATTTGAGGAAACTTCAGGGCAACAAATACCTCATTAATTCCCCTTGTGATTGAAATTGGAACACCAAAAATTTATCAGCTGAATCTGCTTCTGGTAGTCAGAATATATCTCCATATTAACTTTATACTTCTCCAAATCTGCTATCTTTAGTGAAGAGAGTTTTTATGACCTTTCTCTATAACCTGCATAAATCAGATCCACATTTTTTTAAAGTGTTATTTTTGCATAAAGTGCTGAGCACAGTCTAGTAATTACTGTATATGTACTATGCCATAAAACTCAAAGCAGTTACTTGCTTTTTTTCTTAGCTTGAAATTAACTGCTCAATTCTTTACATTCACTATTACTGTGAAAATATTCAGGAAGCTGGAATACCTACTGAATAGTTTTACATGTCCTAAAGAAATAAAAACAGCAGAGAAAAAAAAAGTTTTAATATGGCAGATAAAAGTAGTAATCTCTAAATGTTTTCTGACCTCACAACACATGAACAGCACTCACTGAAGTATTTTAAAGAAACAGAATAATGCTTCAGAGAGCAGCCCCTAAATAGCTTATGGAAGACAGTAAGGAGGGACCATAAAGAGGCTGTGAGGTCTTGGGACGATGTTGGATGGGCTTGCACGTAGCTGACACGAAAGCAGGTCTCCCGCAGGTCAAACAGCAATAAAAATATTATGTTGATAAATAGGTGTGCAAGTTTTGCAGAACTACTGCAATTAGGGCTACGGTTTGCTAAACTACAATGGTAGAATAAATAAGGTACTTTGTCTTTTGAAAAGTGTCTTCAGGACAGCAGAGTACAAGGTGCTGACATTTACATTAATGTCAGATATTTTATGGCCAAAATTTGGTAGAAGAATGCTATTTGGTAAAGGATGTGGATTTTTATATAATACTTCATATGTGAACTTGTTTTTCTTTGACAAAGAATCCCAGAATAAACTGAGTTGGAAGGCACCCTGAAGGATCATAAAATCCAGCTCCTGGCCCTACATAGCACCATCCCCAAGAGTCACACCATGTGCCTGAGACTATGGAATGTCTGCCTAATTCTCCAGTCCTTGAACACTTACACAAACACACATATATGGAAAATAAATCGATTTCGTCAGACAGATCTATCATTTTCAGCTCTGAAAAAAGAGGAAATTTTAGGGAAGAATGTGTTCCCAAACAAAATTCACAACTTGATATGATTGATTCACAGGTGGCTATGTACATTCAAGTTGCCAGTAACTCCTTGGGAGAAAGCTGTGCATGCAGTAGAACTGTGTTTGCAATACTGGAAGAGCAATTTCTGGTTTTTGAGTGATACAAGAATAACACTTTTGCTACGTATTGATGAAGTTCATTACTATGAGGGTGGCTGGGACTGGTTGCCCAAAGTAGTTGTGGATGCTCCCTCCCTGGGAGTATTCAAGGATAGGGCTCTGAGCAACCTGGTCTAGTGGAAGGTGTCCATGACCATGGCAGGGGCGTTGCATGATCTTTAAGGTTCCTTCTAGCTCAAAACCATTCTATGATTCTGTTTAGAAGTACCATTGCAAAACAACTTACCCTCCCTGTCATAATTCGTATTACAATACTCTGTGGACTCTGTATTTGTGAAAGCATGGATAATTTAAAGGGAATGAAATTTCTCTATGGCTTTGTCTTATGCAAAACTGTTTCATAATCCTAAATGATTGGTCACAAGACTTGTTGGAGAAGGAACATATTCCAAATAGTGAAAAGAGAAAAATATTGTTGATATGAAATTGAACCCACTAAAGCACTGTCACCTTTCAGACATCAAGAAAGAAGGTAGAAAATAGGTTTACTCACCAGAGCTCTCTTCTGTTTTCCCCTTTTCTTAAAAACATCTTGGGTTACTTATGGTAATAGCCACCAAACTCCTTGTCTTTTTAAAACCTAGTTGCTTGGCCCAGATCATGGGAATAGCACAAGGAAAGAGAGGTCTGTCATAAACACTCTGTCATACTTTGGAATTTCCCTTCTTCTGAATTTGCCTTGATGGCATTTCTGAGGGTTTTTTGTTTGCTTGTTTGGGTCTTTTTTTTTGCGTGTTTTGTTCTAAATTTTTTTTGAGGGGGGGAATTCCAGTAAGCACAAACTTTCCATAAATTTCAGATGGGTATTCTTAGGTTTTGCTATGATGACTATTTAAGTTTATAGCCGATTTGATATACTCAGATTGTTAATTTCCTGATAGTAAATGTCACCAGGAAGGTACAGTATTTTGTCTGTGCTGCCAGACTGGCTGGGATTCTTTTGGTTGTCCTCAGAGCTACCAGAGTTTGCATGAAGACCAGCCAATAATGCATTTCTGATTTCAGTTCATTTACTGCAACCAGTTGCAAGGTTACTACTTTAAAACCCCTGGTTTATTTCCAGTAGTTATGGAAATCTTATTTATGGAGTATGGGTGCAGTGCCTGGGGAAGTTCTGAAAAATAATGTGTTTTAAAAGATTAAGTACAAAAGGCAAGGCCATACATAATTCAATCATGTAAATGATATATTTACAATACTCTGCTCTTATGATTTTCAAAGATTTTTCTCAACCCCTTAATCATCCTAGATCCATTGTGGCTGTTTGGACATTTGTTTCTATGGGTTGGTTTAATTTTGAATCCTTCTATTTAAAAATACACCCCAATGCCACCAGGAGGTGTCTGTGTGCCATTTTTTGGTTACTTCCAGGGTGCTTGCCTTTTTTTATTTTTGGGGGAAGAGCTTCATAATAATGCCATAATAGTAGCAGTTTCTATAGAATCATTATTATAAATATTATTATACACTGTTGGTGTTTGCACTTCCAAACAAATGAGGATGTTGTGTTTGTGTCCAGAGAGTTCTTAATTCTTTCCACGGATGCGCGAATTATGGATGAAAAAGACCTGTTGAGTCATCCATCTTCTTCCCTTCTGGCATGCCCTGTTCTCTGAAATATACTGTATAATGTATTGAGTGAAGATATCAGTCTGTTGCCAGGGAAATGATGACTATAATCAGATGTTACACAGTCTACATTTTGACTGCATTGCAGGATCAAAAATGAGGCTGGGAAAACAAAGATTTTTACTGGAACACTTAGGTTGTGCCCTATTTGTACTTGTGTATAATTTCCAGAAAGATACGAGTGTATACTTCAGAAAGCTAAATATCTCACAGTATTTTTATGTTGCATATTCCCATTTGGTCTGCGATGTTTAATTGGAAAGTATATAGTGTAACTTCAGTGCAAATACAGGCATAAAATATATACAGATCCATAGGACATTATAAATAACTACAAGAAATTCTATTACACTTCAGCCTAAAGTAGAGCCATTTTTATTACCACGTGGATATTCAGAAGTATACATCAGAGTGAACAGTAAATCTACTTTCATTTGAACATCAGATGGGAAGAAAGAATTCGTTGATAAAATATGCCTGGTGATAGAATGGTTCAGTTGTACTCCACAGAGTCTCTTGAAAATCTTGTTCCAACCTAAAATACAGTGTGTTGCAAGAGTCACAAGTATTAAGCTGTAGATGCTGTGTCTGAGGGAGGGCCATGTGCAGGAATGACACTTTTTTCATGGCTGTACAGTCAGATTGAGTTTTTCTACTTTTTATTTCATCTTATAACCGATTTATTTTGATAAAATGCACACAATCCTTGTTGAGAAGAAATCGTTAGCATGAAAACAATTTCCAAACACAATGGTGTGTTGTATGGGTTATGGCAAAACTTGTTAAAATGTTAAAAGCTTTTTAAGTTTGCCAGATTTAATTTAGCAGTCACATTTCTGTGAGGATGTAGGTTTTCAGGCTACCTCTGTAACACCCCAAGCTTCAAGCCCCCTCCCTCCCCAAATCTGTGCATAGTGTTGGTGTTTTATATTCATCCATAACTATAATTTACCACCAAAACTTAGCATAGCCTCTTCCAGGACCAGTTATTGGATTCCCACAAGTGACAGCAGTCCCAGTACGTTTTAAAGTAGATCCTGACCCCAAGGACTCACCTATGTTCTGCTCTATTGATAGAGAGGAATATTAAAGCAATGGCACATGTGTTGCATCAATAGTCGGCTGCTCACTGAACTGGAAAGAATGTGGATAACAGAAGACACTTTACAGGCAAGTGAGTTGACTGAACTAGTAGGAAACACAGTGAAATTTCACTGAGACTTAATGGTAAGCTTCCCACATCAAAGACATGGCTAATATACATTGGCTAGATACTTGCCATTTGAGGACCCTAATTAAAACTGAATTCTACTAAGAAAAATGCATGGTTTTGGTGATGTGCACGTTCTAATACTGAATTTCTTTGCACAATCATGTGTTGTTCTATTTTTTATTGAAAAGAAGAACCTGCAAATACAAATATATGAATAATGAAATGGATCTGTTAGCATGCTGTGTGGTTAAAAATATCATGTTTTCTTTGCTGCTTTGGAAGCCTGTTTCTGGGTTAATACTTAAAAACTGCTTTGTGTATCTGTTTGCAATACCCATGTTTGATGAACACAATGAGACATAATTTACATGTCAATGCAACAAACCAGACGTAGAATGCAGAGCTGCTCAAGATTTGATCTCTCAACAAGGATCTCCCATACCTCTTGTAGGTGATACATCACTATTTCCTATAAATTACTGCCAAGCTACCTTTTAAAAAAATTCCATCTCCTATCCTTTTGTATGGAAAAACCTGATTAATTTTTCAGGTTCAAAAGGTTTTTTTTTCACGAAACTAGATCTAAGCATTAACTGATTAACCACAGATAAGGTTTATTATTTAGCAAATACAAAATACTTATCATCTGTCTTTGCTATTGAAAGAAGTTGGTGTGGATTTTTTATTAATGTTTTTGTCTCAGAAATTTGGGGAGCACTCAAGATCATCTGCCTTGGTTGAACTTTTGTAAAGCTACTTGCTATCACACTACACTCATGGATGAGCATCAGAGAATTTCCTAACAAGTAGGATTGAAAGTGTATACTGATGGCTAATTTGCTAAAAGCTTACCTTAAGAACTCATAAGCAAGTCATCACTAGCACTGGTCTTTTTACAAACATTTTGTTTCAGGGTACTGAAGCATGCTTGCCTGAAAATACCAAGAGATCATTTAATACACACACGTCATATGTTGACAAGTCTGTCCTGTCCTCCATCCTAAAACATCAGCAGCTCCTAAGCCATAATGTAAAAATCAATGTAAAAGGACAAAACATGAAGTCCTGCTGCTTTCAGAAAATGGGGATGCTTTTTTTAAGCCTGAGTGCACTATATTTTTGTTTAGCTATACTCTCTGCTTTAAAACTTGTTCGTATTTTGTTAACTCAGTATTAGATAGTGAGATAACACTCATCCACATTGATCATTTCTGTTCCTACTCTCTTGCAGGAAAAAATAAGTTCAGCCTGAAGATGTAGAGAACAGTAAGAATGTTCCTGCCACTAACTTTATTTCTATAATTTTCTTATCTGTTAAGTGTTTCTGCTTTTTAAGAGCATTCTATGTTCTATGTTGAGAACAAGAGATATCTTGGATTTCATTAGAACCTGGTGATACTAGGTTTGGTCTCAAGGGTATGTGCCACAGATTTATGGATGTTTCTCTTCTAAAGTACTGTTTAGACCCTGGAGTTCTAAACAGTTCTGAAATCAAAGTATCACCTAAAGTTGAAGAATTTGTTTTCTTTTTAGCTATTACCAACACATCCTAACTGTTCATCATATGATGGAGGAAGCTATTTTGTGCACTAGGCCCACCTGCTTTACTATTCAGAAAAGATATCCTCTTTATATTGCTGGCCTATCTTTTTCAATTCACACTTCATTCCTCTATTGCTTCTTTTGTGAAAAGAACTTTGAAACAGATCCCACTCTGTGCATTGACAAAAAAGATTAAGTGAAACAATCTTTCCTCTACAAGACTTTAGTCAGTCAATATACAGTAATACAGCACTCCATGTATTTCTAGGGTATTATTTTACATCAGGGAACCACACGACAGAAAATAAACCAGCCAGAAAGAGATGCAGAGCCAAACAAAGTAACAAGTTGGCAAAAATACAGCATTCAACACAGGAACACTGCTGAGGTAAGGCAAACTCTGTCAAAGCTGAGGTTACTACACTGAACTCAGTCTCAACAGCAGCTCTCAGTCTTTCCTCTGAACAAAATTCAGTGATGTTTCTGAAACATAAAATACAATCATTAAGAACACCCAAAATTCTCCAAGTTATCAGAGAAAGGCATTAATACTGTAGAAATTCCATCTTAACCCCTTTGGTAGTTGCTCCTTCTGGGAACTAGATAATTAATTATCTATTTGCACTCCTATGAAGATACACCTTTTCCCATTTCAAAATTTTGGGAAAAAAAAATGCAAGAGGAATTACACAGATGAGGACCGAGTATACTGACATTTTTACACATTCAATAATTGTGTTATCAAAGGTCATGGTGAACTTTTGGCTCTAAAAGGATGGTTTGATGAAGTAAAAAACGTGTGTGCTTGCTGCTGTCTTTTAACACAAGCTTTTTGAAGCACATGGCCAACATTAATGGAAATAAGCTGAGGAAAGAAATGCCAGTATCTCTGTCCAATTATAGTGATAAAAGTTCTGTTTGTTTCAAGTGGACAGGGAACCTGAACCCTGCAAGTGCAATGCCGGTGAATATAGTGACAGACTTTATTATGGAAACAAGAAATACAGAGACTTTTTAAGAGATGGTCCTTCAGAGTGACCAAAGCACTGAAAACATCCATCTAAAGAGACTAAAAAAAACCCCAAAAATGAAACAACAAACCCACCACCATCCCATCAAAGCCAAACCTTTTAAGGATAAGGAGTATTCTATTATGCTGATATTCCTGACATGTTTTTTATGTTTATATAGCTTTTTGGAAGAACTTTTTAAGATAAGCATGGATTAAACAGACATTTAACTATCATGAACACAATAAAATAGAAAGAAGATACTAGAATAGAAGCTAGAGTGTCAGGTGAACTGAAAAAGATAACTAACAAAAGCAAAAATAACCCAAAGTCTGGTTCTGCCATCAGTGTCCCTGTTATATGTTATATGTATGTCCCTGTTAATTACACAGAAGTAAAGGTGTGAATATATTTAAAGTAGCTCTTCTGTAATTGCTTTGGTAACAATAATACTCAAGATACAGTGCTGTGACTTGGCATAGACTAACCACATGTTTACATTAAGTGAGGCCTGCTTATATGCTACAGAAATATCCAAAATTAAGAAAGCAACCACAGTTCAAATGATAAATCAAGCACTTACACACTTTTGGAGGAAGAGGAACATAAAGAGCCATTTACTCCACTAAAACTGACAACACTATTTTCCATCACAAAGAAATGGGTTTCAAAAACCAGCAAAAGCCTCCATAATTTTTTTAAAAGTAAGAAATAAAAAGAGGAGAAACAGAAGAAACAGGTACAAAATAGAGAAGAAAGGCTGAAATTAATTTTATTTAACAACACAAAAGAATTAAGAAGGAAAGTATACTGAAATAAAGAAAAGGAGTGAAGGAAAATAAGGAAAACCATCACTTTAATATACTGTAAATACTTATTTCACTATTGCCTTTTTCTGCAACATTTTACTGATGATGTTTCATGGATCATCAATAAAGTAACACTATAAAAAAACTCTATAATCCTATTTCCTTCTGGCATTTGTGCTAGATTGACAGTAACTAGTCCATGACAAAGGGCAACCAGTTCAGCTTGAAGACTTGATGCAAGAGCGAAAGGGGGAGAAATAATTTTTAGAAAGGTCAATAATAATGCGTTAAGTTTGAAAGGAACACCAAGTGAAACAAATGAATAAGAGCTGTTTAAGGATAACAGTATTTCCAAAGCAAATGGACTACTTCTCTTACCAAGAAGATAGGGCATTTGACAGCTAATAAGACAGCAAGGCATTCAGCTTCCAAACACTAGAAGGTGAGAGTTAATATTACACGCATGAGCCACAAGCATACAGCTGGCTTGTTTTTATTAACACTAATAAATGACCTCATAATACTGATCAGAAGTGGGTTTTTTTCCTCCACATATCTCACAAAAAATTTTCAAGTGACAAGTACTATGATACATATGGTAGAAACAAACAGCTGTGGCCACAAGGATGTTTTGTTAACTGATGATTAATATATTCAGGAAGCAATCACACTATTCATTAGTAAAAGTTTACAAACATTAAAAAGTGCATAACATTTGAAACCAACAACACAAAAATATATATAATATATATATACTATATATAAAGTGACATCACCTCCTATTAATAAAAGAAAACAAATCTTCTGATCTTGTGATTGGTGCTTGTGTGATTGCCATGGTTTACTATCAGTCACTCTCTTCACTCACCTTAGTCACACAGAGGTGTGGCTGCCCCATTTTGCAGCATTCAGCCTCATGTATGGCCTTGTCTATTGGGGCAGGATGAGGGGGAAAAACAAATCAATCAGCAATAGCTACTGCAGAACAGGTTATTAATTTGTAGATATTTTAAGTGATGTCCTGGATGGACAAGCTATCCTGGTATTTTGATGAAGGCCCAGTTTGGACTGTCATTTTGGAATAGATGAAATGGGAAAAAATCTAGACTTTGGGTGCTAGATGCCAATTCTCACACCTCCCTCTCCAACTCCAAGCCACAAGGCTACTGTAGCAGATTCTAGCACTTGGCTGTTCTGGTGCATCAGTAGCAGGCTACTGGCTGTGCAAACTCAACAGCCTGATCAACTGAGGCAAAGGCAAGGAATAGTAAAAATAAAACCCCTTGCTGGATCCAGCCCAAGAGCCACTCATTGGACTATACTGCATTCTAAAACTCATTTCAGAATACATAATTAGCAATAGCTTATGCCAGTTATTTTCCCATGTGTAAACAAGGCCTATCTTTTACAATGTGAATCAGGAAAACCTCTAGCACCATGGAATTAGTTTGAATTTTAACCCATGTAAGGTTATAAATGTATTCTTAAAACTATCATAACAATAAAATACTTGGAATAACATTTTAAAAAAATATCTCAGAGAAAGATTAAGAAATACCAAAATTAGAAAAATGGGGAAGAATAACATAAAAGATTCAATTTGAGTCTCTGATATGCAACTAACTACAGGCGAGTGGCAAAACTGTACCAAGGACACAACACACGCTCAAGTATTCACATTAACAAATCGTTTTGAAGGCTCATCCAGTAACAAATTAGAGTGTTGCTGAGTCATTTAGGTTTAGGCATAATCAATTTAGCGGTTGACGTTTAGATCTGTCATGTGCACATCACCACCTTATGCAAAAAACCAGCCCTTTCAAAACGTGTGGTAGAAAAATTCACAGTAACAGAAATATTCTTCATAAGCAGTTGAGAAGGGGCAGTGTGGAGCATCTAAGTCGTACAATACAAAAACCATTGTAAATAACAGAGCTGTAAAACAGATGCAAAGTTCTAAAAACAGTGCTTTCTTTACAGTTCTTATAATGGGCAAACACTTTGGCCAGAGAATTTTAAACTCTGAGGATCACACAAGCCTTTGCTTAAGATACACAATTAGATCCTCTGATGCTTCAAAGGCCATTTGCTACAAGATTTACCTGTTCTACTTTCTAAAAGTGTTCCCATCGAGTAGTCATTATGAAGGGATCCATCTGATGACACTATCCCAAAAAATCAATACATGTTCAACCATTGCTAATGACAGAGGTAGAGAAAATTCTGTCTTCTGTCACAGCTTGTACCCAGACTTTTAGCATTGTGTTGAGTGGGTTCCAGCAGTGAAGACACATGCACTTTCTTTTCTACCAGCTTGCTCATGGAAACAAATTTGTTCCAGCACACTCTTGTAGCCCGAAAACATCCAGCAGCTGCTCCACTCGGTCAAAGTCGGATGTCAGCTTTCTTGCTTTGCTGCCTCCCCTTGGGCCTCCCCAGTTTGCTCACTTGTATTTCGTTGTGCATCTCCTTCTCCTTCTATAACACAGGAAAAAAGGATGAGTAATCCACCCTAAAATAAAAAGAACCCTGACTGTTCATCCATCAGCTTCAAAAACAAAGTAAAAAGAAACTGAAACTGAAATATGGAACTCTTTACTACTAAGATAGCTATACTTTGTTTTAGAAAGTGTCTCTTGAGATGGAAATTCCTAGCTACAATTACAAATACCACTTTAAATAAATACCAAAGGTAGCTAAAAGTTAATTAATTTAACAAAAACAGTAGAGCATTTTTGAAAATTTCTTCACTATGATGCTATAATAGTATAAGAGAAAAAATCCTCATTGCACCAATCTGAACAGAGTTTGCTACAAAGAGATGCAACTTCAATAAAAGCAATAGTTTATTAAAGCTGCTTTAGTTCTGTGCATCCATTTTCAGCATCCTGAAGAAGAGAGCACCTCCTACAGAGGCACAGTGAGCAGGCAACTCACAGTCTGTCTAAAGAAGGCTAAGAAAAGCATTGTCAAATGCTTTTACTATCTATATGCAAAGTATTGTATTTTACATAACAATTAAAGACCTCACAGGTTCAACAGGAAGGTAAATGCCAGTGAGACACAAGTCCCTGAACACTGGACTGATCAGCTATAGATACACAACAACGAATAATGTTAAGACATACATTGTCTCTTCCATGTTGCAAGGATTCTGAGTAATTCGTACTGAAACAGCTTGATAAGTCAAGGGAAGAAAATTCCATGGCTAGGCTGTAAGGAGGTTTAGATAGATGTAGCAGTGCCTCTTAATTTTAATCTATAGATCTTTAGAAAGAAGGCAGGGATCTCAATGCAGATATTTATTGTTTCCTCATTTCAGATCACACGGTGCATCTGCAGATTTATTTCTTTTTATAGAAAGAAGCATCATAAACACCTTCTCTTTTCTGTGTAGAAGAAAGGGCACACAGGTAGTGGAAAAAAGTTCTTTGCCTTGCAAAGAACGTTGCAAAGAGCTTAGACATGACAGCTGTTTTGTGCATGCACTGAGTATTTAGGCAGGACAATGCCTCAAAGGACACTGTGAATTATCACATTCAACCTGATGAAAAGTTGTGTGGAAAGTCGATTACCTATTAAACAGTAAGGTTGGTTCTGTTCATTATGGGTTGAGTAGTAAATACACAATTGTTTTGCAAGGCACTTTCTCTGAAAACTCTTCTTCACTTTCACCTCTCAAATTAGAAAGGATTCCATCAGGACAGTCTACATGTGGTTATTTACTATTGGACAGAAATCCTTTTTGCCCCAGTTGTCCAAACACTTTCTACAAACCTCCTCTATTTGTTCTGATACTGCAGAAGATGCGATGAGTGTAATTTCAGGGGTTTATTTCTTTTTTGCCTGCTCTGCTTTCCATTTATTCTGACTACTACTATGTGGGCAAGCCAAACTTTCCTGGTGGAAATCTTAATAACAAAAAGAATAGGAAAAAAATCCCAAAACTGAAGAGCAAAAACCACTCTTGCAAGATATTTGTGTTTAACAGAAAAATCACTCCTGGACAAAAAGCCTAATCATTTCACTATCTTAGTGTTAAACACAGAGCACAGAGAGCCAGGGAAAAAGCACTAAGGTTCTAATATACCACTTCTGAAATATTCTTCTCAACTTGCTGAAAAAAACTCACTAATCTAAATCCATTTAATCTATAAGTCTCTATCTTGGTACCAGCTTTTTCCTTCTACTGGTAGAGCTCTCCTACTGAACGCTTTAAAATATATTTACAGAGATAAATTTGCTTTTAAGTTCTGAGAATCCCAAAACTGCTAAGCACATTGCAATTCTTCCTTTAAAACCTGATGGCTGGAAACTCTCAAGAGCAAGATTGTAATTTTTACACAGCATTTTGAAACCATCAGGCAGTATTAAAAAAAGAAACAAAACAAAATAATACAATACTCTAAGCCACACAGCTGTGTGAGTTGGTCAGCTGGCTACAGTTACCAGTCCTGCTAATGTGCAGCTTTTAACCCAATTTTCTTCCTGTAACATTACTGACTTTACAGTGTCTATTACTATTCCCCCTGCTTACACCCAAAACATTTCTACCATGGACTAAAATAAATTACTTTCAATCGCTAATTCTACAGTCAGTTCTTCATTCCAGTTCCGTATGTCTTCAACACACTTTTACCCTCATTATTTGTAGATGCTTGGACCACTGCAACTTCTACAAGGAAATGTCCTTTTCTGTGTTCTATAGCACCTAGAAAACCAGCAGTTTGTTTTAGAGATTAGATCTGCAGAGACTTGTCCTCATTCTTCATTGCACTTTTTTCCTCACTACTTCATTTAGCTACAACCTGCAAGATAATCAAATTTCTTGGACTGCATTGGTTACCTTGAGTGTTGAGCAGGAGAGCTACCTGTTGATTTCCCTGCTAAAAATCTTTCTTTTGCTTCTGTCTTATGATTTCTCTTCCAGTTTTCTATCTATCTGATGCACACAGTGTTGCTCTTACTTAATTTTGGATGAAATGTGTTGACACAGTCCTTGGAACCTCTATTTTGGGTTTGGTAAATATATCCATTCCATAGATAATAACAGGTTGTTAGCTTGCTAGGGACAAAGAAAACCGGGACAGTTGTTTTGAAGGGTGAGTATCATACAGTAATTATACTTATTATACATAATTATGCAGTAAACTCTTGATTATCAGTCATTGGCTCATTGATGAGGGGATTAACCAACACTCACTTCAGGTATCAGCTACTGAGTAACAGAAAAATACATTGTCTTGGAACAAGTCTAGTGCTGCTAAATGCTGTTCTGTTTTTTTACAGGAAACGTATCTGCAGGCTTTTCAAAGTGAATGCACTGAATATGCTTGGGTAGTTTAATTTACATATGTTTTATAACCACCTCTTTTTTCCTTTAACATCTGCAGTATCCTACTCTGACATTAGTCCGTGGAGTTGAAAGCAAACACACTTGCAGTTTTGCAAGAAAATGCATGCAGCTGTAATAGGAGTAAAAGGAAAGAATCAAAACTTGATGTCTATATTTATATAATTAAGTTATACTTAGCATAAATTGTTTGACATGCACCTTGAAAGAAATAAGATATAGCCCCCAAACATGAGTTTTCTTCTTAATCCTGTCAGATGTGATGCACATATGCATCCTACAAGCATTAATATATTCTCAACTGGGATTTTACATGCAAAACATTTTTTAGCCTCTCTTGATTTGGAATGACATGATGTGGTAATACACTAATACTCACATGAATGCGAGGTAAGACAATGCCTTTTCCATTATTTTTGGTTTGGAGGCTTTTACTTGGCCCCTAGTTGTACTAATAATAGAGAATTTAAATGTATTTTCATTTCATCTAATGGAAACTGCATAACCTTCTGAAGAAATATGCGGACATTTCTGTGTTTCTACTATCTAAGGTAATTTTATGAGCAGCTCATACTTTTCTGCAGTGAAATTAAATTACCTAGGCTTCAAAAGGGATCACCAAGAAAGACACACCTACAAACATACTTACAAAGCATTTTTTTAAAACAGAAATAAACTAAAGGCCCTGCTCAGCTAGAATTGCATGCATCTAGAATCTATAGGTCCCAAACTGGCAACTGCAAAAGGAATGACTTAGGATGTACATTAGTCCAAAAGCCAAAAAAAGAAGCCCTCCTTCAAAACAGCACCACAACCACCTCAACACCGTGCTGCCCACATGTGACTGTCCTGTGAAGAGACTGCCACCCTCTCAGAACTCGTCTTTACCTCTGAGAAAAGTATGTGCACAAACAGGGCAGCTGCTTATCAACAGTTTCTTCTTTGCTGCATTTATTTGCTTCTGCTATTATTAAAATAAGCAAAACCATGCCTTTCCTAATGTCTGAAAAGGGCTTTCTAGTATCTCTAAGATCCATTCATTAACTGCTACTCATCTAACATAAAAATAAATACCCAGTCATATTACTATTTTTATTTCATGTAAGGTCCACTCTCCCTCCCTCCTCTCAACTGAATATGCACATGCATTTAAAAAGTTGGTAATATTAAAGATTTAGGATTGCATTACTGCTTATCACCTTAAAAGAAGGACAAGTATCAGCAGAAAAGAGAAAGAGACAATTTACTCAAAAACAAAGATCCAGGTAAAACAAACAATGAAGCATTCCTATCGCTCTGAAAAGAAGTTAATTTCACAACAACCTTTCAGCAGACACATGGCTTCTCCTACAGGCTTCAAAAATCAGAGAGCTTCCATTAAAGGATATTATGCAGACTTGGGTTTAAATAAGGACTTTCTTATTTTCTTCCTTATATTCTACTTTTCATAAAATTTATCCTGATTTGGACCCTGCCACTAGGCACTCACTGCAGGACAACTCTTCTTTATTCAGGGATGCGTTGTACTTGCAAATAACCACCCTTCCCGTTTATGAAATCTGTGATTCTTATTGCAGCCAACCCATGTTGATTAGAAAAAAAGTATTTCTGCTGCTGAGAGACAAGGGAATGTGGGCACATAAACCATGCTTTGTCTACTAGTTCTCATTTTAGTTTTAAATAAATTCATATATATATGAATATATATATTCAAAATATAACAAAATCCCAAAACATACTCACCTGTTTTGTTTATATCAAGCTCTGATAACTTTAAGGCTAGTTCACTAGAGTTCCCACCTGGAGAGGACACAAGGATGTCATGTAATGCATTTCTTCTACCTGTTCTTCCTGAAGCAATAAAGTCTGCATATGTAGATTCCACATCAGTCATTGCTAACAAATATCCACATAGCAGTACCTAGATGGGAAGAAAAGAAAAACAAAAACCACCACTTAGACCACCAGAAAACTAGATGACTTTATGGATTAGAAATAGAACTAGAAGGTTCCCATTACGAGGTAGATAGACAGATCTCCTTTTACTAGTTAGCCAGTCTCAAAATTTGGAGAAATTCGAGAAGAAACAGAGTAGAAAGCAAAAACATTTTGTGTATTTTATGCCATCTGTATTCAACAGTACTTTAACCAACTTCAGTTTCTATGCTTCATAAAGTGATAGTGAGTACTTTATAAAAGCAATGACCTCAGCAACATAATTTCTTTATAGAGTTGTCTCTGCTTTTAATATTAGCTGAGATGTAGGAGGTAGGAAGGGGGTGGAACAAAGTTCTTTTCTACAAAAAGCAGAGTGTAACGAGTAAGAAAGTACAAATCGATAATGCTTTTGTGTGCAGAACCCTGTGCTCATACACAAGACACATTTATGTTTTGTGTATTTTCTTTTCTGTTAGTGTTAGTTTTGGTATTGTATACAGACCTCTTCAGGCTCAACTAATTTATTTTGGTGTGGTAGTTTCCCTAAAGCAAATGCATTACCATAATGCTCCTAAAATGAGTGGAGACGTGCTACCAGAGCAAGCAGAATAGCTAAACTAGAATGCAGGGGTTTGAAAGTAGTGCTCTGTAAGCTAGGTATAAACTCAGAACTTCTTTTCATTAGAAACCAATTATTTCTTGTGTCATTATGGAATAATATGATGATGTGCATTAATGCAAGGTCTGACAAAGACACAGGAAGTACAAGATGCTATTTCAATCTAGAAATAAGAGAAAGAATTGCCTCTCTGCTGCAATATATGCTACGGATCTAAGCTCTTAGAATTCTATTTTCTTAATTTACAAAATGTTAAAGAGTATGGGGAGGAGCACTTTATCTCACTGATCACATTGCTTTTACTGTAGTTTCATGTGTATGTGTCTAAGATTTCCTGCAAAATGCTAGGCAATGATGCTTTCCTCATGTTTTATGTTTCCATGTCATAGGGGAATCAGGGAAGGTTTCTCCTAGAGGAGTACTCTAGAGAAAAGAAACACTACAGAACTACTAAACCAAAGCAGCTCCCCCACAGTTGTATCCTTCCTGCATTTCTAACAGAATTTCTCTGGTTTTGCACACTGCAGACAGAGGACATGGCCATACATGCAGCAACTCACAGCTGCCTACAGCGAGGCTTTAGCTGTTATTACTAAAGTAGCCAAAACTTCACATTTGCATAGAATGCACAGATCTTTTTAATCAGTTCCTACTGCAGGTGCTGGACACTGAAGCAGCTCTTGAAGTCATCACAAACATTAACAGCAGCAAAAGGTTCAGCTTTCTCTCTTCAAATAAACAAAAAAAAACCTCTCATTTTTTATAAACACTTTTTATTTTAAAAATAGATACAAAAAAGATAACAGCCAATCCTTCCCCACCCTCACCTCTGAATAATTTTACAAACCTTGTTCACTCCTCATCTTCATTCCATTCCTCACCTCCCCAAATTCAGTCAGCTGCATGAGGGTGTACATATGATGTGTGTGAGAAGCCAAGAAAAGGGTTCTACATTGTATTTTATTTAGTCTAAATATAACTATATCAAGTATCAATTGCAAGACTGACTGACTTGAAAAGAAGTTCACTGCTATCAAGCTTTGGTGTCCCATGCCAAACACTGCATGGCTGATAGGCTAATTTTACTCTTAAGATCAACCACTATGATACAGAAAACTGCTCAAAAAAAACCAAACCAACAAAGAAACAAAAACTCCAACAAACCAACAACCAAAAAAATAAAATCAACCCACAAAACACCCCCACTTAGGGAGGGAAAAGAGGTCAGCATTGACTGAAAGCCTGCCTGACACACATAAAACAGCGCAGTGCCCCTGTTTATTAACAAAAGCTTTTATGAGAATGAGACCACTTTCATTTCTTCCTCTGAACTGCCTTCTTATTGAAACACTGCTAGAATATTGAAGCAAGTGAGAAGTCTACCATTTGTTCTTTGCCCAAACTGCAGACACTGCAATGCCAAATATATCAACCATGTAGTAATGCAGCATGTAGCTTGGAAAGGTGAAGGGAAACAATGATGAGGAAAGTTTTTATAAAAGAACAGAACAAGTTTTCAGACTCATCTGACCCATTCACTGAATAGCATTCACCAAAATCAGAGACTAAAAGATTTTAAGCAGAATTCACTTATATTTGTGCATGCTTTTTATTGCAACTGACTTGTAGAGAAGTAAGTACAAACCATGAAAGCAATCAATAGTACTACAGGCTTAGATTTCATATTAGTGTAGGACCAGTCCAAAGTCACTATAGCTATCACCCCTGTGAAGAAATTAATTTATTTTTAGCACAGAAAAAAACACCACAAAGTTGTTTTCTTTTCTTCTTTGAAATGTGCATATGAGTGCATCAGGCCCAGAAAAACTAGAGAAGACTATGACTGAGGTGGAACAAGCTGCAGGGCTGTAAAACTTGCAAAATAATCCAGGTTGTACTCCATGAGAAATTCCCTGGATGTACACTACACTGTTAGCAAGGATGAAAGTTTGACAAGAAAGTCTCACAGATATGTATGCTTGGCAGGAAGATTTATGAATGTAGGATCTGATCTGAGAACGGAATAGAGATGGGAGCAAGTTTTGATATAGAAGAATAAGCAAGGTCTAAATGTAAGTGAGAATTGCTGAGCCAGTCTTATTGGACAACTAAGAAGGCAAAGGTATGTCGAGTTGGAATTGAGATTTTATACCTTAGAGCACAGGATAAGCCCACCTCAAACAAGAGATGTTTTTACCAAGCAAAAAGATTCCACAGGCAAACAAGACTGCCGATGTTGCAAGTAGAAAAAAGGTCTCAGAATTTGCCACTGCAAGAAAACTGAAAAACAACTTCAAGCTTAAACTGTAACATACTAACCTTTGTGATTGGAGAATAGTAACATGAATATTGTAATGTTAGTAGTTATGATAGGCTATAGATAACAGTAAAGGTATTGACTGGTTGTCATGTGTTAAGATGCTCAGGAAAGTATGACATGCATTGTAACCAGAACTAAAGTTGGCTTCAGGCATGCCTAGAGCTTTGGCTGACACCTGTAGGCTTGGCTCTGTTAAAGAGCCACATGAAGTCTTGCATCCCTTGCTATGGCTCTTACACTCCACAGAATATGCTTCTGTAAGATTATACTGCTCTTGAAACATCCCATAAAAATGGAGAACACCAGGGGAAATCTCAAGCTTACTTCGTTTCAGCTATGAAACAAGCTCTAAAGCCATGGAAAAATGTGCTTGTAGAGAACTTATTTCTAAATGTTCATTTTCTGTATGCTCAATATGGGATTACTAACAACATTCTGATCAAAAAAGAATGTTATCAAACATACATTTATTACACTTCCAAATTTTCCTGTCTGTGTCTCCTCCTAAATAACAAATATCATTCTGTTTTGTATTGGCATTATCTTGAGACATTACTGCATAAATATGGAACTGCACTGACATCACCCAAGAGCTCCCCTTCCAATGAATGGCTCAGTGCCCAGCAGTTTGTACTTACTCACTGAACCAGTCACTAAGGAATTAACATTCACTTCAAAAAATATTTTTTCTCATTCAGTCTTTGTGGAATTTACTAATAAATCAAATATAATTTGAATTTCTTAAATAATTGCATTTACAGGTACTCCTGCAGTCCTGCTAGTTCTACGAATTTCATTTTTTAAAAAAGTTGCAAAACCAGTACTCTGCTATGTGAAATTGAACTGAAACAAGAGGGCTGCAAACCCCACTATTTCTGCCAACTGAACCAGCAAACTGAAGAAAGAAGCTCTGAGAGAATAAGGATTAATGAAACCTGCTGTTGCAAGATTGGATTCCTTGGTAACTGATAAGATACTATCCCATCAGAAACATCCCCCAGCTGTGCTTTACCTTTCCTCCCATGTAGTCACTATGCTTGATAATGGGTTGGAGTTTGCATCACAGCCCAGGGGATTTTCACACAGCATCTTTTATCTCCTCAGATTCTCAATTTCAAAAACATCTAGAAATGTGGGTACCTTAGACTTTTGTCTCTTTCCCTTCCCAACTTCTTCCTCACAAAAAGTTGTGCTGAAAATTATTTGTAAGTACTTAAGAAATTACAGAGGATGAGAATGGTAGAGTTGTTACCTTGGATTTTAGCCAGTCTATCAAGACATGCCTGTATTGTTTATGAATATTCTGTATTGAACATAAGGGATAGAGTAAGTATCCAAGGAATGCAGAAGGAGAAAAGAAGGATGCCAAGGATAGGTTCAACAAGACCAAGGGCTGAGTTCTGAATTTGCATCAGTACAACTCCATGCAATGCTACAGGCTGGAGGAAAATTGGCTGGAGGAAAAGTGGCTGGAAAGGTGCTCAGTGGAAAAGGAGCAGGGGATGCTGGTCAGTATCTGCTGAACATCATCCAGAGAGTGCCCAGGTGGCCAAGAAGGCCAGTGGCATCCTGGCCTGTATCAGAAGTATTGTGGCCAGCAGGCTCAGGGCAGTGATTGTCACACTGTACTCTGCACTGGTGCGGCTGCACCCGCATCCTGTGTTCAGTTCTGGGCTCCTCACACCAGGGACACTGCAGCGTGTCCAAAGGGCAGGTGCTGGGGCAGAGTCGGGAGCACAAGTCCTGTGAGGAGTTCCTGAGGGAGCTGGTGGTGTTTAGCCTGGAGAAAGGGAGGCTCAGGGGGGACTTTATCACTCTAAACTACCTGAAAGGAGGGTGTAGCCAGGCAGGGGTCGATCTCTTCTCCCAAGTAACAAGTGACAGGATGAGAGGAAATGGTCTCAGCTTGCACCAGGGGCAGTTTAGATTGGATATCAGGAATACTTCTTTCACTGAAAGGGTGGTCAGGCATTGGAACAGGCTGTCCAGGGAAGTGGTCAGTCACCATCCCTGGAAAAGTTCAAAAGACATGAAGACGTGTCACTTAGTGCCATGGTTTAGTGGTGAACATGGTGATGTCTGGTTAATGGTTGGACTTGATGATCTTAGGGGTCTTTTCCAACCGTAATGATTCTATGATGAGAACATTATAATTTAACAAGTACAGAAAGAATCAGTATTTGTGTTTTCAGAAATTTACCAGAATACTCCTTTAACTCCACAATCCAATTTATGTTAAATTTTCCATTTCCATGCTATATATAGCAAATGTTATCCCTCAAGTCTCTGAAGATAACTGTCAAATCTCTGTAATTGAAAAAAAATCCTAAAAAGTTACTGATGAGTTCACAAATGTAATCCAAATTTGACTGTGTTTCATAATCATTCAGTGAAACCCAGTATTACACAGTGCCACTGCTCTCAAGGGTTTGGGAGGCAAAGTACAGAAATTATGTGGTATACCAGCATGAATTAAAAATCAGTGTCTCTACTGCTTATGGGCTAGAGGTACCTAGGGTTGTTGCACTTAAATGTGTTTAAGGGACTAAATACCTAAAAGAAGCCCAAGTGAATTTGAAGTACCTGCGTTAATTGGTATTCATTATTATTATTTCAAAAGGAAGACAGAACAAGAGTGGGCACTTGACACACATACAGCTTGTCTATGAATTTGGCACATGCTGCTGGCAAGCACCGGAGAGTGCCATTTTCTTGGCAAACCTGCAGTGTAAGGCTAAGAGGTACCATCCTTCAATGTATACTCCTGCTCTTTCTCCATCTATGCTTAATGGCAGCATCAAATAAAAAATTTTCAAATAAAACTCTCCCAGGCTTTGGCTGCTAAACATTGTATCACGATGAGCACATTATTTAAATGTAATTATCTATATTCAGCTTTCACAAGGGAACAAAAAAAAAAAAAAAGAAAAAGAGAATTTGTCATTTAATAGCATGTCTGATTTAGAGAAGGTGTATAATTATGCTTTTAAAATAAATTTTGGTTCCAAATCTAGCCTTAACTTAGAGACAGGGCTACAGGGCTCTTTCCAGTGAGGATACAGATCTATTCCACAGCAACCTGTACCTAGACTTCTACCTTATGCATGGTCTTCTAAGCTGAAAGCAAAACCAGAGGAATAATTTAACAAAAGCTTTTTCTTCCACACAGATTGTATCTACTGTGTTATACAACAATTTGTTTTTGCAGAGACACAGATTAACAGGAAAATAGCATTAACTCTTGAAAGCCAATAAAGGAAATATTAATAACAATGCAAGATACCAAGCTGGGCAGTATTTTAATCTGCACTTTGAAAATCCCTCATGTAGTTTTTTCTGTCTGATGTTTCTGAAGTGACCAGCTCCTTAAAATAGTAATGCGGAACAGGCCACTTACCTTTGACTATTAGCATACTTTCAGGTTGCACATTGTACACATAGCAATCCTAGTACTACTAAGATCTTAATAGAAATTAGCAGGCAATTCAGCTGGTTAAACAATAAAATAGAACAAAGAAAATCACCACCTGAGATTTTTGTCAGAAAAAAATAAGCTTGTTTAAACCTGCATAAAAAAGCACTATGAAGTTAGATATCCTTTAGGCTCAAACTATACAGGGAGATCATTCACGAAGACAGTTAACAGGTTTTCCTTCTACGTTATCTAAGCTGCAGTTTTCCTGAAGAGATCTACAGAACTAAAAGCCAAATAGTTACAATCCTTACCATGTCATTGCTCAGGCAAATTTCATTATGCCCATGACCATAAGAATTTGATCTTTCATCCACCACTTAATCTGAGTTCAATAAATTAGTTTTAGCTTCCACTGTTCCATAAAACTGGGCAGTGAAATAGAAGCAGCAAATTAAAAAAAAAAAAAAAGCAAACACAACCAATGAAGCAATACTACAGAGACCTTGGTTCTTTGGAAAGATACAGTGCAGATATCATTGATGGCTGGGGGAGTAATTAAAAAATAATAATAAATGTTTTGATATTTTGAAATTAACACCCTATGGAAGAAACGAATCACATTTAAATATCTACATAGGGACACTATGTTAGGGAGCAGAAGAGGGTGACCTAGAATCTACCATCACTGTTCACTGCCTAACCTAAAGAATACAAATGGGAGGCAACACGTGTTTGTGAGAAAAGGCACGCACTGCTGTGTGACTTTTTACTTGCATTTTGTGAATGAACCTCTTGGCTCGTGAAGGGAAGGAGCAAGTTAAAGCACTGCTTTTCAGGACACACTGATACTCTCTATGAACAACTAGATCCATTGCAAGCACCCTATAACCACAGAGATAGATAAAAGCCTCAAGCCAGGTGAGAGCATTTTATCTCCTCATATGACACACACCTGGCAGCCCTGCTGAGCATTCACACATCTATCTGAGCTGAAAGGAGGTCGATGTTTTAAGGTTCTGAGAGAATGAGGCCAGCCATGCAGCACCTCAGAATGCTGTGGTGCTCTGAACCAAGGACCACAGGTAGAACACTACACTGAACAAATGCAGTGTTTGCTCAAAAGGACTGGTTTCAGCCTTTGGAGAAAGCCTGTTTATTGGGGTCTTTATACGGCAATCCAGAAGCACTTCTTAGAGAACAGTGAGATGAAATAAGCCCATGAAGACTATGACACAAAAACCACCCCTCAACAACAAAAACGGGCTCTTCCTCAACTGCTGGGTTACTGGAAAAGACCATCTATTGAGGATTCATAACTGACTGGCAGCTTGGAAACACTCCGTGCAGAAAAGACAAGACTTGCTGCAGAAATGTGAAGTTGATGTCTGCTTAGGATCAGGATGTTTAGTAGAGGGGATGGGGATTATGGGGGAGGGAAATTTGTGTGGGCTTTGCTCATGAAGCTCCTAACCTTGCCTTTAATTCAGGATTCGTGCTGTAATGAAGTTTATTCTCTCAGACACTTCTGTCAGTAGTGCCAGCATTCACAGCCAGTGATTTAAAGGTATTGATCAACACAGGTCTCATTAGGTGAGACTGTTCCTTAGAGAACTTGATTTAAGCACTGTAGTGACTATTTTTGTAACAGCCACATCTCCTTTAGTCACTGCTACATACAACAGCCTGTATATGGCTTCATGGGGGAGAAAACCCCAAAACATTGAACAGTCATGATCAGTAACCTGCAAATATTTTGGGCCAGACTGCTGTGAGCCACTGTCTTCCTTACAGACAACTTTCCACTGAAAAAAACAAAAATACAGGTTTAGCAAACTTTTAACTGAAGCTCTGATAGCAACATAGTTCTGTGAATTACCCACAGATGGGTATGGTATCAATCAATGGTATATAGGCAGTAATATGGAAGCCACTCAGATAAAGGGTTTTCTACGAAACAGATTTACAATTTTTGGCAGAAGTTTAATGCTGTGGAAGGGGCTAAGAATGAGATCTTTAGACCATGAGAACTGCATTTGAAGAAAGAAGGTTTTAGGGGACACCCTATCACCATCTTTCAGTATCTAAAGGGTGGCTATAAAAAAATGCAGACTCCCTTTTTATGAGTCACATGGAAAAGATAAGGGGTGATGACTACAAATTATTACTGGAGAGGTTCCAATTGCACACAAGAGGAACATTATTCGCAATCAGAACATGCATCCATTGGAATAATCTCTCCAGGGCAGTGGTGTATGTCCTAGTATTGGACCCCTATAAAATTCAGCTGAACAGGGTATTGGGCCTTCTTGTCTAGAGATGCTTTTGCCAAGAGAGGTTGGACTAGAACACCCCTGAAGTCCCCCTCTAACCTGGTATTATATGATTCTATGAATCCTAACTCTAGATGACCTAAAAGGATTCTGGTCCATTGAATTTTCTAATTCAGCATCCATAAAATGCTTATCCATGTAACACCTATTTCCCTATCTTTTTTTTTAAATTATTTTGCAGTTATACATTTTTTTAGATATTACTTTACTAGTAATATGGCTTTTGAGGTCAAAACAACAACACCAACACTCCTTCTCCCCCCTCAAAAAAAACAAAATCCAAAACCCAAACAAAAGAAAAAGGCTTCATTCTCTTAAAAAAAAAAAAAGAACAAAACCAAACAAAAACCCTCCAACAAAACAAAAAAACCCACACAACCAAAAAGTCCAACAAACAAGAAGTGGCATAAATACTGTATGCAGTACATTGTGGTGCACTTTTCCATTTAAATGGGAATTTAAACATCTGTGTTTTCCAAAAAATAGCTCCATAGCACAAGGCAGCCTCCATTTCTTTATAAGGGCTCAAATACTCAGCTGAACTATAGATTGGAAAAGCTAAACATTCCTAAGTAATTGATTACAGTTGTTGCAATTCCTAACAGCAAACAATGAAACTAACATAAAGATTCATGCTCCTTCTTACAAGCCAAGAAATGTAGCCCATCTCTTCTATATTAACTTATGCCCAATCTGGTAAAATACTTTGTTATGCAAAATACAGCTTTGCTATGCAAAGGGTAAGAGCTTGCTCTTCATTGTTTTAAAATATCAATAAAGGTAATGGCTAGCAAAAAGATATTAAGTAGCACTCCCAGGACTTATCTGTGCATATGATGGCATTATAAAAACACATCCAAAAAAAATGGATGTGAAGAATCGGATTTCAGGTGGGGAGGTACCATCCAGAAAGGGTAGTCTGTCTGCAGAACAAGACCAGAAATGAAGAAAAAAGCATATGGAGATGGGGAGGAAGCAGCAATTGCCTCAGATAATTCAAGAGTTCTGTCAGAGAAAGCAGTTTACAACCAAAAAGGAAGACTGTGGTGGACTCCTCCAGCTGTCCTACCAAAAAGCTCCCAGTGGGATAACTTGACTCAAGGATTTGACCCAGGGCCACTGATTTGAATGCAGGGTTGGTTCCCCCACTGCAATGGGTTGCTCCCATCCCCAAGTTAGCTAAAGTCTGCATTTTGTGATGTTCAGCATTCTGTCAACTTGACTGATATGTTTACAGCATCTACAACAGCCTTTTGCAGGTAACAAAGCCTTTGAAAGGGAAAGCGTGCAGTTAGAACAGCAAAAAGAAAATGTCTAGATAACAGTATCATGACAGCATTTATAACAGCATTTATAACAGGAGGATGCACCAGCATTTTCATAAGATTTCTTCCAGAGCTATTTGCTAGGATTCTTCAATGTTTCAGTACAATGTGTCCGGCTATCTGTAGTGTGGCTATCAAAAATTCAAGCTATCTAAATGCTCTACAGTTAAGTTGTCCTTAAACTCTTCCTTGTAATTAAAACAAACAGCTGTCCTCCCTCCAAGACACTTTCCTCAAATCTTTAGGGCAATATAAGCTACTCAACAGAAGCAGCATTTGTTGTATTACATATCTTTTCAGCAGTTTCTGGTGAAGTAGCTCAACTGTTTGCATGTGATTACCTTTTAAAATCATGCAGTCATGACTCATCAAGAAAGTATGTGTTGCAGCATCCAGAACAGAAGAGCTTGAGCTTATTTTACTGTTTCTTCTTGGGCAGTGGCAAACACTGTACCGAAAGGAAAGGATTTGCCTTTTTTTGATAGCAAAATCAACCACAACCATGTATTTCTAAATATTAAATATTGGTTCCTATTTGCTTTTAATAAAATCAATTAACTCTCATAAAAAATAAAACTGCTATAGGATAATTTGCTTCTGTTAAGATCTCACATTTCACGTGCAAGCTTGGAGTTTCTAAAAATACACACAATGACATCACATTTTTCAGTATCTGCAAAGATAAACACCACTGGGCTAGCCTGAAGACCTGTGAAAATGAGACATCTAAAGTATATTTTCACTGCCTGGTACAGAAAAAAAAAAAAGATGGAAAAGGCAATTTATAAAATACTGATTAATGTATTGTGGCACAAAGGCATTCACATTCCTGGTTTATCTCGTCAGCTTTTTGATTTGTTAATAACAAATTGCCTTTCCCATCCTTTTTTTTTGTCCTGTGGCAGGCATTTAAAACCTACTTTACATTTGAATTAGTTTTCTCAGCCATCAGACATTCTGCCTTTTAATTACTATCTAGAAGCTACCAAAAAAAAAAAAAAAAAAGCGAACAATTTGGCTAACAGCATTTCAGGTTTTTTTAACTTAAAAGCAGTTCAATTTATTATACATCACAAAATAGATTCACATTTTATATTGTGTATCATTTTGGTTTCTCCTATTCTCAGCCTTACATTTTTCAAGGTTTCCATAATTTTTGCATTCTGTTCCCATGTGTACACTGACTACTTTAGAGACTAAGGACTGCCTGGCTCTGTTGCTATGCAACAGCATAGCCTACTTAGGGCTTCCTGAAATAATTGTCTCAAATGTGCTTTTTTTAGACTTGTTTCCAGCAGGAATACTTTACAGATTCTTTATAATGGACCACTGATATTACCACAATATTAGACAGTGGTCACTGGGGAAGTATTGGTAGCTACTTAAGATTAAAAAAACAATGCTAGCAAAACTGCAGATATACCTGCTGCATTTTCACAGGGAGGTACATAGCACAAATATCCCTATATTTTTTCCAGATGTTATTCCTCTGTATGAGAGCCATATCTATCAAGAGGAAAAAAAATTCTTAATTGTTCTTTGTTTCACTCTATTTCATTAAAGGGAAAAGAAAAGTTGTCTATTTAGAGTATGTCACCCACCACTCAGGAAAGATGAACCCTCTTTATATAAAGCCTATTATAAATGTAATCACCTCAACAGAATGAACACATATGCAAATATTCTTTATTGCAATTCATTATCAAATAAGTTGAAGTGAGAATTCTTTAGGACAAGGTTCCAAATTGTTAAAATCACACTATGGATGCCACAAACTGGATCTATATTTGCTTTTTGAGGTATCTTCAAGCAGCCCTTGAGAAAATATTCTGTGAAACCTTCAATCTTTCCAGCCTTCAACAGCATTTTTCTTGTTACAACCTTTTAGTGCTCCTGCTTCAAGAGTGGAAAAATATGGTTTGTTTTCTTATAGCTGTCATAACTATGACTCTTAAGTTAATTAATCTCTGTAAAAATACATAGAGCAATATAAATAAAAGTCTCTTAAAAAAGCATTGATTAATTCCAGAGGGCCAAACGTCTTACAAAGCACCAGGCTCAGGGATCAAAGCAAGGAGGTCTAACAGTACAGAATATTTTAATGAAAGGAAATATTTTACCTCTTATTCTTTTTTCTCTCTTGTTCACCTTAGCATGTTCAGCAGCAGTTGCATCTACAGAGAGCAGCGTGTGTCCAGAATTGTGGTAAAGAGAAAGATGTTTGTCAGAGCCAGAGAAAATAAGAGCAAGGTTTAAATTAAGGTCCCTGCAGAGCCAAGTCCACCTGCAGTCTTTTAAAGGAAGAGGGGGAAGAGAGCAGCAATTTCATACTGTTTGCAAGATCCTAAGTCTTAAAGATGACTTTTTCTTAAACAGAGTGGACTGTGCTAGGCTTCTCAAAACCAAATGCAGGAGGTGGCGTAAAGGGGTAATTTTCCATATGCATAACCATACATGCATAATAGCCAAGCTATCCAAGAATATGAGTCAGCAAGGTTTGGTGAGTGGGACTCTCCCAGACTTCAAGTCTCTATTCTTTAAAACCAAGTAAGTAGTACAGCTCAGACTCAAATCTGTAACAATACTGTTTTAAAAGCAAAGAGATCAAGACCTGAAGAGCAGCAACACTTGCAAGGATCTCCTTGCAAATATTCAGTTTGAAACCTCAAAAATGACCCAGAATCAGGTGGAAGAAAGCACTAATAAAGAACTCTTTATAATGGTGAAATCTGTTATTATGTGCAGTTTTTATTTTATGCTTTGCAGTATTTATGGGCATTTCAAAGACAGGCCAAATAATTTCTAACCTAGCCAAAAGAAATCCCTTCTATTTGCCACATTATGCTTGAAGATAGGAACCGTAGCAACCTCTTTTGCATGTCCATGTTTAGAAAAGAATCTAGTTAAACAAAAAGGAAAAAAGCGAAGCAAACTACAACTCTCTTGCTAAATAATCCTTTGTCATCTAGGATCATTTTGTACACTTTGTATTGAAAACTATGCACTACAGAGTACTTTTCTGACAAGTTTCCATGTGCTGGAACTAGATGGAAACTGAAAAAAAAAAAATTGGCTTGCATATACTAATATTTAATTAGCAATTGTGCTGCATTACGTAATCTGTCCATGATACTCAGATATAAGATGCATTTCTAGGTGCAAACCCAGGTACCCTGACAAACACAATACCCAACCACAATTGAGGAACATACAAGTTCTGCAAACCACAGCTACTTAAAATCACTGCTACAGCTTTGAACCTGATGGTCAAATATTTCTCTTTGCCCCAGTTTCAAGTGAAATTAAAGCTCAAATACTTAACTCATATTCATTTAATGTCCCAATTCTTCATCTACAAAAAGAAAATGCCAATTTGGGCAATTTACAAGCCAGTGATGGAAGCACATAAACAAAGAATTTTCTGGATTCTCACACAGCTCATTGATTTCAGCCAACCCTAACAAATTGCTCAATCACTTTAAAAGATGGCCTATTAAAAACCACATACAGTAGACATTTTATATTCATGCCAAGAAAAGTTATCCAACCAAACATATATTTCCTGCAGCTCAAGTTCTTAATCCTACCTTGCAACTCTCCCTTCCACAGAACTTGCTGGCCACTAAGAAATGTTAGAAAAGCCTAAGAAGAATCTGAACATACAGTTCCTGCCATATGCATAAACTCAATAAAAAACAATAAAGTGTATGCCATGTTTTCTCGTTATGAGCATAAACACACAGGTATAAGCAGAAACATAAGAACTTATACAAACCCGTACAAAATTCCTGAGAGGAATTCATGTTGTCAGACTACACAAATCCATCTGTATTTGAATAGCTTACTTGAGCTTCAGGGCCATGCAAATTGCAGATTTCCTCTTTTTTACTACCTGCTGGTGGATAATGAAAGGAAGTACCAGCTGTCTGCTTACAGTAAGAATGCATATGTGGGCAGAATACTTCTTAAGACTTCCAATTCTTAAGTCCTGGCACAGGGAAAAACCTTTTAAGAGCAAGAATCACCCACAGATGTGAATTCCGGGATACCGTATTCCCCATAAAAGGCAAGCTGCAGGTATAAATTAAGAGGAAGAAGGCAAAAGAATAAAAAATGTTGCTCAAAATCTGAGGCAACGAAACTCACATCTCATAGTCATGAACGAAGTGCCTTGTTTGAGTAAAACCTAAACTTTAGCAATAAAGAGAATAAACTAATTAAGCAATTGGGAGACAATGAGAAGACATATGGGCAGAGCACAGTTATAAAATGAATGAAAACAAACCCAAATGGACTCTCAGACTGAGCAGGAAGAAAATCAACTTGAAGTGTCTCCTGACAGAGATGAGACTTATTTTTATTTATTTTATAGCTGTCATTCCTCCTGGCAAAAATCTTGGGATGCTGATATCTATCTGTAAGCCTGTATCCCACCCCAAGTACAACTATCTACCTTTATACCTAGAAAAACATGAAGGACCATAACACCAGAGAAAACTGGTAGAAACCAGTAATGTTCCTATGCAACAGTTTGAGTGTTCAGGGTTAGAGAACTTTGACTATGACTTTATCTACCCATGTAAATATATGTATGTGTACCTGCCAAGATGGGTATCATTAAATATTCACTCCATCTGCAGAACTACTTTCATCTAGACATATTCAGCAGTAGAGTCTGTAAGCCTAGTAGATTTCCCATAAGCTCTAAGAGAACTGCCTTACATCCCAAACCTTTGTCTATTTATTTGTGAAATAATTAGCTTTAAAGAACCACTTGTGGGTTGACCTTGGCTGATGTTCACCTTGCTCTCTCATTCCCCCTCAACAGGGGGAAAGGGAGACGATGGCAAGATGAAAAGAGTAAAGAACCAGTGGGTTGAGATAAAAACAGGGAGATACTGTAGTAATTATCAGCACTAGCAAAACAGACTCGACTTGGGGAAAACTAACTTACTGCCAATTAAAACAGGTTTGGATAGTGAGAAACAAAGACAAGTTAAACCAACACCTTCTCTCCACATCAGTCCCCTACCCTCCCTCAGCCCCTTCTGCCAAGGCTCAGCTTTACTTCTGTAGGTTCTGACTGCTCTAGCCCTTCCCCATCACCCAGCAGCAGCCCAAGAGGATGGGGAATGGAATGTGCAGCCACATCATTCGCTAACAGTTCCTCTCTCCTGCTCCTTCCTCCTCATGCTTTTCCCCTGCTCCAGCATGGTCTTTCCCACAGGCTGTTCCCATGGGCTCCAGTGTGGGCTGGAGTTCTTTCAGGAAACACCAGGGAGCTCTGGTGTGGCACACACTGGCAGGCAAATACCTACTTCTATACCTACACCACTGTGGTCTCCTCCAGGGGCCTGGAGCAACACATCCACTTCTTCCTTTTCCTTCAACCTCTGTGTTCCCTGAGCTGTGTCTCACTATCCTTATTCTCCTCCACCTGTGTGTTTCGTTTTTTTTTATTCCCTTGCTTAAATATGTTTTCCCAGAGACACCACTGTCTGGCTGAGGGGCTCAGCCGTATCCTGCAGTAAATCCATGGAGCTGACTTGATCTGTGTCCAGCATGGGGCAGCCCTGGCCTTTCCTCACAGAGGCTGGGCCTAAGGCCAGCTCACCGCCAACACCTACCCAACAACAAAATTCATACCTGTCAGAAGATACTCAGTGGCTACAAATGACCATAAGTACTCACTGTGCTTTCCAGTGTCTTCCTTAAACTCCACTCACTGCTGAGACTGCCCTTCTGCCACTTTCCTTCACTTAAGACATAGAAATCACAAACATGAGAGGATCTCATCCCTGGTATCTCACAGCTGATACGAGGCAGCCTCTTTCCAAGCAAGGGCTATGTGGATAAGCACATTAACACCACCAGACAGTAAGGCACTATTCTCCACTCACCAGCTTCTACCATCACAGACCAAGAAAAACTCAGTGCTCATAATCACTGTAGCTGTGAATTTTATAGCACCAGAATAAATGTGTTTTTCTCCAAGACTGTAGCCCTGTTTTACATGAGAGAGGACAATGAATCTTCTGTGTTATTTTAAATAATATTAATACAAGATTATCTTTGACATTTTTAGGTTTCTGTACCAAGAAAGGTAAAAGAGGAGTATATACCAGCTTTTCAGACTTAACGGCTACTTCCAAGAAAGCATTCACTATAGAAACTAAATTACAAGTTTTTTTTCAAGATGACATCATATTATTCAATTGAACTAATGCCTCTCAGAAGAGACAAAGTGCCAAGAATGCAAATACACTGCAAGAGGCAACATGTTTGTTTTTGGGTCTACTCCAAGCACTGATTAGCTTGTTCATAAAGTAAACATTCCAAAAGAACAACAGGTAAAAAGACAACACTTGCCCATATGCCAAGTTTGGGCGAATAATTAGACTATATAGAGACTCATATTCTCAGTTTCAGGTGACCAACATGGGATACTACAAAGAACCTTATGCTTCAGAAATTAGTATTAACTGACCTTTGTAAAAGTATTTAGGGTTAGGTAGTGAAATAGTAGTAGCATAGTAGCAAATGCAAGCCCTTTTATCACTTCTGAAAATTTGACTTAATGTAACGTTGAAACGTAGGACACCACCCATGAAATTTGAAGATAAAATGCAAATTTCAAGACCAAACGTTGATGAAGAAAAACCTCACTTAGATTTCAGCTCAGTCAGAAGTTCATCCAGACTGTGAAAAACATTAAGGGAAGAAATACGGGGGGCAGGAGAGAGAAAGCAAAGACATTTTTTCCTACTCCTAACCAATTAATGCCCACATTTTATAACCTACCTGTTTATAACTGGATTAAAAGTTTCACTGAACATGTACTCCACAGGTAACCTTTACGTAAGTACATTTTAACTTTTAGTGCAATGCATTTGAAATTTACTATCTCAACCACCAAGAATCAGCTTTACTACCCTCCCCTTAACAAAATTTTCCACTGCTACTACATACCTTATACCTACAGCCTCCTCATGATCCAGTAGAAACACTGCCAGTATTTTCAAACAAGTAGCACTGATATTTGCTCAACAGATAACATTCCATATTTGTTTTCATCCGAGTCCAATGAATTCAGAGCCAAGCTAAAAATGGAAAGGCGATGTATCTTCAGTTCAGAAAAGCTTTTCAGCAGTCTGAATGAAATAACATTCTGATAAGACACATCTTAACTATACCATGCTCAGCCTCGAAGTATTTTCAATCTTTCTTCACAATATGCTTCTACCCCCCATAAGGAATTTGCTTGTTAACCCTTTGTGGGGAATATCATTAAATATGACTTTCAGAACCAAGCAATATTTTCTCCCTTTTGTATTTTGCCACTTTTCATGTGCAACCCCCTGTGACGATTATTCAAACATTAGCACTCAAATATTAAAATCAATTAAATTTTAAAAAATTATGTTATGAATTATGAAATATAAAAATTCACATGCAAAGCACTGAAAAGGGAAAAAAAAATCAAGAATCTGGAAGGCTAACTGCAATAGAAAACTACCTCCCCAGAGGTGACTTTTGGATGAAGACTGACAAACTCTGGGTGCTACAATCCTTTGTGAAGCACTGCTGAATCCACGTGTCTTGACATGTGTCCCCTCCTTTCCACAGAGCTATTTTTCATGATGTCACTAGAGGATTAACATATTTGTAACCAGACAGCAATGATCTACATGTGAAAAGATGTTTTTTGGGAATCTCTACAAATATTTTACCCATTTGACGTGTATGCCAAATGAAGCAAACTTATCTGTAAAGTCAAATTTGGTTATTGCCTGAAACTCAACATCTATCACTCTACATAACATGATGATTCTTAGATTCATTAAAGCTATTTTTCATAAGTTCTCTTCTTGTTTGGCCTACTTCAGGATGCCATTTAAGGGACTTCAAAAGTTAATGGGTTCAACAGAAAGTAATATCAAACTTAATCAAAATTTCCCCACAAAAAAGAAATACTGAAGGATTTTTTTCCTTTTCTTAAAAACGATACAACTGGACTGCTGAGAACATGTAAACGTGCACAGATTCTTCGAGTCTTACAATCAAAAGATGATATTATATGAAGACAAGAATAAATTAAATGCTATGCAATCCTCAATAAAAACAGCAGAACTGGAAAAGGCATTCACCATATTCGCTCTAGGAATATAAGCAGAAAGAAGGGTGGGGGATGTTTATCATTAAAAATCAAACCAACCCTCCATAATTCCACGAAACACAAGCACATCTCTTCCACTCATTACATACAAGACCAAACAAATGCTTCTTACCCAATGAAGTTTAGTTGGAACAATTTCAGTTACTTTACTGGTTAGATGACAACTTGAAGAAAAAATAACCCAGAGAAGCAAAATAAACCACCAGCTGTAATTTGATTAAATACATATTATGATTACACTGCCAACAAAGGCAAACTGGTTTAGTCTGATTATTAAGCAGGTAATCAAAGAGTCCACTGAGCTCTAATGTTACTGCATGAAGTTTTAATGAAGCAGCACAGCATCATGTCTTTTAGATGTTACAACAGTAACAACCAGGTCTTTTAAAGCAAAACCATACAAGACTCAGGTAATTTTTGCTCTGTTCAGATTCATATTATGTTATTTTATCTGCATTCTTCCTACGTGTCTTGGGCACTCTAAAACAACAGTAATAGAGCAGAAGAGGTCCAGAGACAGAACCATGCCTGATACTAGATAAGAAGGTTCTTAGAAACAAATTGTGATGAGGTACATGTAGAAGAATAAGTACTTCAAGTCAGCTCACATGCTTCATTAAGAAAATTACTCTCATTATGCCATTATAAGGCTGGATATAATTTTTTCTTAAAACACACAGAGCCAGAAACATGCTATGTCACAAGGGTATTTCTATTTGCTTTGAAGAAGACTGAAAAATATTGTACTGATCATGGTTAACACCAAATAGATCAGGACAGAATTTAGAAGATACAATCCAATGATAGTTTTGTTATAAGAAAGTAAGAATTATAAATAGGAAAAAACAAAGTATAAACTATAATACTGCAGCACGCATAAATAAAAAAAACTCCTGTGCTCTATACAAAGTGATTGCTTCATGTTATGCCACCAGCAGCATTACTACCAAATATACTTTTTTTTTCTGAGAATCAGAAGTGTTTTCTCTATCCAGAATGAGTATTTCTCACTAGCTTTCCTTAACAGATCGGTACAGAAAGAGTTTGGCAGCTGTTTAAAGTGAATACACTCCAAGAGAAGAAGATACAGGGTTTCCTTGAGTAATGTTGACAATATTCACAATTAAAAACTAAAAACAAATCAAAAACTAAAACAAAAACAACCCCAAATAGTCTTGAAATTCTACACTCTTTAATGGATTTCTGTGGTTTCTTGTGTCATTCCCTCCCAGTACAATATGAACAATATACTGATATTAATTTAAATTAATTTACTTCCCAGGGTTCTTTTATGTTTCACAGATTTCAGCATGTGATGGAGCTTTTCTTGAATATCTTCTACGTGGGTGGATTTTATAGAAGGATAAATTTAGTTTGCAAGGCCTGTTGTCACATATCTGTGTTTTTCTGCACCAGAGTAAGGTACATTAAACCATGACAAAGTCATTAATACCTAAATATGGAATTGCTTATTTTGTTCATATCTCATTGTCTTAGTAAGAACTTCACATGTGGCAGCATATGGAAAACAGAAGTCATCTCTTCACAAGAAGGACTGTGGTCATGTCTTGCAGGTTCAGGAGAAAAGCAGCTTGCCACCACTCTCTTCTACACACAGGAGTTTGAGACCCAAATGATGCCATTTCATCTTGGCACCTGCTGCATTTGGACACCCTCAGGTGTAACTGAAGCTCTGTCTCTTGCATGATCAGCTTATTCCTGTGAAATAAACACTGTGCGATGGAAAAGCTTGTCTTAAGCATAACAACAAAAGCTAAGAGGACTTCCAGAACTACTCATGTATTTTACTCCAGAGATCATTAAAATCAATGCATTTCATCTACGGATCCAGAAGTGGAGGTTTCCTGGTCTTCAGCACACAAATCATAAGACTACAGAGTTAGGCATCTTCATCTGGAAAAAGGCACAGGACCAGAAGGAAAACAATTGTGCTTGTAACTGATAAACCAGTATCAACATACCCTTTATACTGATGGTTCTGTCCACGGGTTCCTCGAGACTGAGGACAGTCTGGATTCCAAGCCTTCTCCTTCCATAGAATGAAGCTATTTTGTAGAAGATGAGCAGTGAGATTCACTTCTTCCCGACCTCCACACAGGTTTTTGAGTTAAACTTGAACTCTGAGTCAGGACTGATAGGTCTGCATGGGCACACCTAGTAAACCACCACTCTTTGAATCACAGAAAAACTTTGGAAGGGATATCTGGAGGCCATCAAGTCCAATAACCACTTGAGGTTAGGTAGGCTAACCTCAAACTTCAGTCTGGCTGCTCAGGGATTCATAAAAATTTTGAGTATCTCCAAGGTTGGAGGTTCCCCAGGCATTTTGCCAAGCTGTACTGGTGCTAAACCATTTTTAACTGAAATATTTTCCTTCCATGTAGCTGGAATTTCTTACTGCAACTTGTGACCATTGCCATTTATACTTTCGTTGCAGAACTCCAAGAGAAGTCTGTAACATCTCCACAATGCCTCATTGGGTAGTGTTGTTACATCTTGTAGTGTCCTTTTCATGCTGGACAAACCCTGCTTGTACATCATGTGCTCCAGCCTCATGTTTTTTGTAGCCTCCACTAAACTTGAGAAGGCATGCCAATATATCCCTGTTACAGCAGCTGTCCAAATGACTGTGATGGCACACTTGTGCCTCTTAGCAAGCTCAAGATCAGAGAGTTACCAGACCTCAGGTGAGACAAATACAAAGGTATGCAAATACAAAGAGTCTGGCCAGCAGTTCACGATTATTTACTGTTTTTAAGTAAAATAGGAAAGATTAGAGTCTTGAATTCAGTTTCCTAAAGGCTGTATGTAGTTCTCAGATATTTTCTTGGCTCAAGAGTCCAGTCTCATTAAAAGCACTGGAGAAGTGAAGGGTACAGGAACATTGGTTAATCCATGACTAGTGAGTTTAAAAAGTTATCACTATGTCATAGGTGAAATACAGCCCTCAACTTAGACACACAACTGTGTCTTAGCAAGACAATTCACTGACATTAGTACAGCCTGCTCTAGACATGCAGTACAAGTAAGTGAATATTTTCTGTTTAATCTGTTTAATCACACAACTGCACAGCGTTTGTAAAATCAGATTTTAGCTTTCTGCCTACTGGAGCCCAGGTTTACACTGGAGTTGATGCTCCTTTGTATCCTGGTACAATGCAAAATGGTAACATTACAGGTCATTAATCTACAAAGGATTAAACTACAGCATTAATCCACAAAGGATGAGCGTTCTAACTCTACACAAGAAACCTGTCTTCTCAGCTTGTGGTCTCATGCAAAGACTACCTGGGTTTCTGCTTACAGGCCTGAGACTCCAGCAGGCTGCCTGCATGAACCAGGCTCTGCAAGATCCAGCTGTGAGACAAGACAGCATGTTTTAAATTACTGTCTGTGTAATTAGGCACAGTAAAGGCCATCTTCCCATGTGGAGAAAGACCTGTTAGTTACTTTGCTGCCTCTTCTTGTCCTGAAGGACCAGCTGCCCTTTTCATCTTTCTCTGCCTTCTGCTAAGAATCTATTTCCCCTTTAGGAAAGGGGACCAATATCTACCTATCCCTCCCCTCCCACACAGCAGTATTCAATTAGGAACATACCCCTTGATAATTTTAAGCCCCAAACTGTGCTATAGATTGAGTAACCGTTAAAATTTGATTAATTAAGTTTGCAGAAATTAGAAGTATAATCTGATACTAAATTAATGCAAAGTGTTCTCAGGATACCAGCCTTAATTAACTTTACTGGAGAATTTTCACTGGCTGAATTCTCATCAGATTTTACCAATACAGTCAAAAATATGTAATTTCTCAAGAGAAGATTAGGATTTGCATACTTAACTCCTAAACTTGCAAGAACACATGTTCTCTGGCCTTCAGCTTGATGATAGCTTAAAGGCTTTTATGCATTTTTCTTTTAATACATATACTAGTCTATCTAATAAAGTCTTACATATATACTATACCCACAAGCTCAGTAGCATAGTACAAGAGGCAGAATGATGATCTCCTTTATAAACTGGCCCACAAGTGAGCCTTTGGAACACATTGGGCAAGCAGACATTGAAACAAAGTTTTCTTTTTAAAAGAAATTTTGTAGTAGTAAAATAAAATTAAAAAAAAACCAAAACAGCAAGAAATTGTATCTGTTAACAGGATCTGGAAAAAATGACTTAATTATGTTATGCAGTTTTGTAGAGAGGTTTCCTTAATCAGTATATTGCAATTATGAACTTTCAAAGCCTTTGTTTTCAGACTAGGAATTTGTGAAGGAAGCTAGGAAAAAAAGCAGTATAGTACGAAATCAGTCAGACATATGGACTGAGCCCAGAGATGACCTTCATATTTGCTCTTAGAGAAAAGACAAGAAGAAAGGGGAAGGATACAAACAGAGAGTGATCTGGAACTGCTAGAGGCTGAAAACAAAGGATTCTTCAAAAGCAACTCTTACCTGCTGTTCTGGACACAGCACTGCAAAATACATATTTTCTAAACTGGGAGGGCTTGGGGACTTTTTGTTTGGTGTTTGGGTTTTTTTTAGTGGGTTTTTTTTTTGGTGGGCTTTTTTTAAGCTGCTTGTCAGAGACTCCTTGGAAGATCTCGTTCATTATAATTGGTGAGCTTTCTCTTTGCGTTTCTTCATCTTGTGTTTCATATGCCAATTTCAAGAACTGATTTGAAAGACCCAGTCAGCATGCTCTGACTGCAACAAACACAAGATCTCTTCATGCTACTAGGTAACACGCATAAGGCACTCTTCTGCTTTCACAGCAGTCAAGATTTCATTATATCTCCTACAAGAGGAGTAGCCAAGATAGCAGGACATGAAACCACTCCCTTGATTTTTAGGCAACGTGCCAATGTCTGGAAGAATCTTACCCTGTTGTAGATGGAACAAGGAGCTGTAATGGAGAACAGCCTGTACCGAAGTTTTAAATGCAAAAAGGCAAATAAAACAAAGTTCTTATTGTCCAGTACAAACAAAGTAGAAAGAACCAAGACACACAAAATAAGGACAAGAAATTAATGAGGTGGAAAACATTTAAATGAGGCAAACAAAGTGATGAGGCAAGTGAAAAGAAACAGAGATGTCCAGTTTCAGTGTTTCAACAGTTTGACAGTTTTGCAGCAAGAAAGGGACCATTTAAGTGGATTTAATACGTAAGTTTGCAATGAACTGGATCACAGATGCATTACATGTAAACAGGCAAAATTGCATTAGTCATGCAGGTCTTTTAGATGGTCTGGGAAAACTCTTCATCTGCTTTGTGCTGCCTTTGAATTCATCTAACAAACACTCTTAGGGAGCCTTATGAAGAGGTATTTTCAAGATACAGTTGAGAAATTTGCTATACTTACATATTCTGAGTACCAACACTTTTGAACAAGTAAGCTTAGTATGCATTTCTCTCTCAATTTCAGAGTTTTATTTAAAAAGAAAAATTTGTCTCAAGGTTAGTTATCAGTAGGAAAACAATTCTTTCCAGCTTGTACAAAACCAAAGCTGTATGTCATCATGTAGTTCTCCAGATACTCACGGCTCTTTTGAGCACTTCTAAATTCTGTTTCTACTCTCTGCTGCAGGAAAACTTCCCTCTTGCTTTTATTTCTTGGCTGGGCAGCTGAGGGAGGGGGTGGTAGTCAGGGAAGAGACAGAAAGGTAAGGAAACACTCACAAAGGTTGCAAACCACTTCAGAGACAGAGCAAAAAAGGGAAAACCAGGCATTTGCCTTCAAGTAGATAGTCACTGGTATTTTCTGAGGAGGCAAGACTCTTAACTCCATCTTTCAGGAATCCTTTCAAAGTGGACACAGAAGGAGCTGCTTACACTCAGGCCAGTACTGATCTAAACAGCACTATGAAGCACCTTTTGGGAAGTTATCACAGATACAGGACAGGTACAAAAAAAAGCTGCAGTGGGTAAGTCACAGGTATGAACGGAACACATCTGAATGCTGAACAGTGCTGAAACTGCCCCTGTGTTTGCCTGGCATATGGGAAATAACCTCAACTTCAGTTTTCATCAAGTAAGATAGGCTTAATAATGTATTTCTTGTAACCTCCAAAATATGTAAAGCCAGCATGTCAGGGTCTCTTTGACAGGATCTTTTTTTCATTACCATCAGTGATTTGTATTAATTATAATCCTGTCCTTCAATATACTTTACACTTACAGCTTTGCTTTTTCTACTCTTTTGCCTGGGATTTATCAGATCAACAGACCTTGGTAACTGAGTCACTATATTCACCTTTTTTTGTAGAAGATCTTAGATTAGCTTTCTTTTGACTTCTGTAATTTCCTTGCTATTCCAAAAAAATTTAAGTGAAGAGTACATAAGCATGGAAGAGGGAACAGTTTAATTTAAATTTGAGTGACACTTGGGTTTTTTTAAGCAAGTTTATCCAACAATAAGGGACAAATAAACTCCATTCTTTTTGGTAGCTTATTTCCATATAGTAAGAGAAAAAGACTGGAAAATTGTCACAGATGCCATCTGAAGATGAGAATAATACCACAAAAGTTCCATAGAAATAAGTGAACGTCATAAAAGGCTTGTAAAAAAATCTCCCTTGAAAATAAAAACTCTCTTGCCTATGTCTTCTCCCAGGAAGCCTGAGGAAGGAGTCAAAATTATTTCAGTTATTAGGTGAAGTATCTTTTCAAAAAGACACTTTGAGTAGTGAAAACTACAACTACAAATAATTTGGTTAATTACTTTCTTTTTGAAATGGGTTACTTGAAGGAACACAATTTTAGCTCCCTCAAAGGAAATGGCAGAAAGTTTTTATGTTGAGATAAGTCTTGGAACTGTACTTTTTATTCAGCTTCAGATAGATGGGAAAGCATCAAGTACATCCTCTTCTAAGCAACTGTGGAAATAGAAACTACTTGCCAAAACAGGTATTTTCATCAGAAAACTAGGGCTAAACCACACTTTCTGATAGATCCTACTAGATCTGCTCCAGCAAATGAAAGGTTTGAAGTATTACTCAGTGCAAGTAGCAGACTGGCTGTTGTAATTTTTAAAATTATAAGAAATTGAAAAGAAAGAAAAGTCCACCTATAGAAAAAGTAGCAAAACGTGACAGCCAGTGAGACCAAACAGTAAAGTTGCATATTTCACAATTACTTCGCACATTTGTCATGATTAAATGTTAGGATGAGACCTAGGCATTCCCATTCTCTGCACCCTCATTCCAGTTTCCATGGAAAGGACATGCACACGTGCACAGTCCAAGTAAGTGTGCTGTGGATTACCCAGGTGCACATGGTGAGCCACTCAGTTGGCACTTTAGAGCTTATTCCAGTCTTTGTTTATTCCTCTGGTGTTCAGAGACAAAAGGATTTTCAGAGGATGATAAAGGATCCTTCAGGAGTAACTGGTTATTGTCAGATATAGTTGTGTGCAGATTTCCCAAGTGAAATCAAGCAAATAATTACAAAAGCAAGAATTATGTTTTCGTAAAGTTTGTCGTGAAGCTCTGGAAGCAATCAGTAAATAGAGAAGGAGAAACACAAAAAGAAAGTAGCAGGTGTTCTGCTTTGGTTAGGTTTTGAACAATCAAGCACTTGAAGGAATAAAACTTGAATTAAACTGGTGAGAGTTAGCCCTTTCAGTTAACAGACAAGCCAGGTTTCAGCAAGGCCTTGCAAGCAACCTTCTTTATTTATAGAACCACATGGATACTGACTTCAACGCTGGCTCACTCTCAGATGTCATTCATGCCACCTTAAAAAACCAATTCTGGTCAAATGTGTCTAAAACCATCCTTAAGGGTAGGAGAGGAGACTCTTTTTACACTCAGCTGATTGTGACCAGGTACATAACAGCCACTTCAACAATTTTACTTTATCCATAATAGGCTTATTTTCTATCTCTCTTTATACTTGATCACTTGTAAACCTAAGACCCTGATTCAATGCTTTCAGTAGCTGAAAGATTTGGAAAAATCATCTTTTCTGATTCCCATTCTACATTAACTTCCCACAATTAATGCCTCTTTCTTTAGCTTGCTTTTAGCTTTCAAAGGCTGCTCCTGCATGGAATAAACTCTTATGCTTCGCTATTTAATCCTACTGAATCTTTTCATGCTTCTCTGAATACTTTTTCCTTTAGTGATACATCATCTGGGTTAGATATAAACAACCTTCAAGCCAAATAGAAGACTGGCTTTCAGTGAGCTGGCTAGTTGGAGACCATAGTAGAAACCTGTAAGAAAACCCAACACTTTGCTCCTTAGCTTGTAAGAGGTCTTTATGCCCAAACTGTAAGATAGAAGCACCTAACTAACACCCAAATTCATATACAAGCAGAAAAGAAAAAAGGAGAGGAAAAGTTCAGAGCAGAGATCACAGCTACCTTTACTTTGGGTTACTCAAATTTTGCTATTACTAATCTTCGTAAAAGGAATTACTCCTTCGCTCATACTGAGCTCACAGCTGTTAGTTCCACGGAGATGGCACCTCATATCGAAGAAGACAGAAAAAGTCAGCCACTGGACAAACAACTGACACATCAACATTACTATGTGCATATAATTAAGTTTTTATATCTTATGTTTTTGACTTATCCAGAAGGACATGCATTAGATCCACCCTCCCATTCTTCTGGTGACATTTAGCTCCTATTAACAATTTTCCAACCTGTCCAACATCTATGTCCTTACTTACAAAAGGCTCTCTTACAACAGAGAAATCTTGGTGACAAAATAAAAGACTAGTATTTTGGCCATGGTTATCAGAATGTTAATTACATTATAAATTGGCACTATTTAGGGATAATCCAGAAACTTAAGGTGCTAAATTATGACTTATCTTGGATTTTTACATCACTCACAAAAAAACCCCACATGTAGAAAGTAAAATTACTGAAATTATCTACACCTGTTACTATGAAAACCATGATACTCCAAAATATTTCTGCTTTCCTGAACAAGGCTTTCAAATATGCTCAAAAATAGAAATAAGTAGAACACTTTACTGAAATTACTGCTCTATGAGCAGAGCAGGAATTCTTCAGAAGGGGGATGGGAAGGTGAAATTTCTTTAACAGAACAAAGGGCAGCTATGATTAAGTGTTCAAGAAGAACGTCACAGAAACAACATTAGCTGAAAGACAGGTATCACAGGATGCATAGAAAGCTTCCACTGCTTTCAGCAGTTTGAACGGAGAAAAACCAGACAAATTAGCTAAAAATCTGGCCTGCTTCAACAGCAGCCACATCAAAGGAGAGACAGGTAAACTAAGAGGCTTCTAAAAGGAGAATTTATTTTCTAACAACATTCAAATCACCTACTGGGAAATGGCATCTAACCCACAACAATTCCAAGAACAAGTTTTGCCTTGTTTGGAAGAACAAATTGACATAAGCCAAAAATGCGCAAAAATCCTCGGCAACAGTTATATATGAAACTGTCCTAGTCTTCAGCAGAATTCAGAGACATTGTTTAACTTACAGCAAAGATTGCAACTCTGATCCTGCTGATAGCCATTCCAGAAAAAAAATAAAAAACACCATCCAAACTCAGAAACTCCATACTTGCCACCAAAATGCATACAAGAATAGAATTATGAAAGATGACACTGAAGAGCAGCCCTGAGAGTGCAATGAATCACTACTAAGTACAGAGACACAGGCAACTGCTCCTCTCAAGAGGAGCTGCATAGAAGAGTTCACTTGCCAGAAACATGCTTGTGCACCAAAATGAAGTGCTCAGGTGCTGCCTTAGGCTCAAAAAATACACAATGTTCATATTACACAGTCTGGAAAGCAGAGGAAATTTAGGATGTTTTTGGCACTTCTTTTTTCTCCCACTGCAGCAGGAAATTAAACCAACATACCACTACAGGAAGATGGGCATTCATTTGGACACTGACCTCAGAACACTGGTAAAGTTTGCTTTCTATTCTGCCTTGCAGTTGGCTTAAGAAATCATATGCAGTTATTTAAGGTATGCAAACCGTTAGTCTCCAAATGTTCAAGACAGCAGTTAAGAAATATGGTGCTACCAAGAGGGACAGAACTTTAAACTCAAAAATTTTATACAAAAAAATTCAGTAGAAAAGTATACGTGCAAAACGAGTACCAGTCCCTGCCTCAGCGAAACCAAGAATGCTAGAGGGTGATGGAGGAACAGAAATGCAAACAAAGAGTGGACTTGGAAGACCTAGAAAACTTACATAAAATATATTCGCATAGTGTGTTATCCCACTAGAAACACTGCTTAACAAGCAGAGCAGCAGTCTGTAACGGATGAATGGTCTTCAAAAATTGCTTCTATGAGGCACAAAAGTGAAAGGAACAAGAATTTTCTGCCTGGAAGGAAACAGCATGGGTCAGCGTGCTGCAGCAGTCATCAGAAATCAGTACCTTTTCCTGGAGACTTGCATAAGTAACTCCCTGATCTGCAGCCTTATTGGCTATACAACTGTAGGAAAACAAGATTTAAGTAACAGCTTTCATCCCTTATTTCCAAATATTGTCAATGAAAATGGAAGCACTGAAAAGCGTCTTGAGACCTTCCATGATGAAACAGGAAACATAAATAATACATTTCTCCAGTATCTGAGAAAAAGAGGATAACAAAAATGTGCTTCTTCTTGCTCTTTGGCCTGTACAGCAATTCCCTAAGTGTGCAGAGTGTACAGCTGGAAAGTATCTTCTAGAGTGACAATTAGCTAATGAATTATACCACGCAAAACACTTTCAATTCCTTCCTTAAATGCTAATGAAGTCATTCCCCATTATTAGCTAATATTAAAAGCCTACTGTTACATGAACATGTAACAAATACTAAAGTATCAGTGAGGAAGTGATATGACATGCTTAAATTTCTTATACAGTATCTGTGTTCCTCGGGGTGCAGGCTATCATGTTCATCTTCTATAAATACCCATTCAAACTTTATCTGTTCTGGAGATGCTTTGTGCACGAGTTGGGGATGACTGAAGGCTTTGCACCTGTTTTTCACCATGTAGCAGGGATTTTGCTTTTGTAAAACTGAAGAGAATATTGCCATTGCCCCAGTCAAGTAGTATCCCATTAGGTATAGACACAAAAATCAGACTTTAAAAGGACACGTAGCAGTGGTGGCATTGTTTTTGCATATTGTCACTTAGAGTGAATGACACTAACATCAATACAATTCTTATTATCATATGATATTATAGCTGTCATTCAATAAATCAACACCTGTATTCCCTGCAGGCAAATAAACACATAAGAAAAGGGGGAAAAAAAAAAAGTGTTCCATAAAGCCTAAATCTATTCGGAATAACTTAAGAGAACTCCCTATTCAGGCCAAATATTTTGCTTGGAAAATGTTCTGGTGTTTGTAAACATTATTAACTTGTATATAACAAATATATGGTAAAATGGGCTTATTCCACAGACAAAAAGCTGTAATTCCCTTAGGCTTTAAAGGCATGCTGTAATCATTTTGATAAGTTATGTCTCTTTCTCAAGTCATACAGCTTCTATATTTATGCAGACTCCATTCACATCTCTTATCACGCTTTGACTCCACGAGACCTTACAAATAACAGTTACTTAAAATGCAGCAGTCTATTTTTGGTTTTGTGTGGTTTGTTTTTGGAGTTTTTTATATAAAGTGTTTCACATTATGCCTGCCTTTTAGAGTTTGAATTATTTTCACATGCTCCAATTCTTATATGCATTAACAAATCCTATTCACTTATTTTCTGTTTCCCATGCCTGAGCTCAAAAAAAATTAGCCCAACTCAGTAAAGCTGCCATCATCCAACTATTTTAAAACAAGAGTAACACAAAACAAAGGAAGGGTTTATAACTGAATTTCTCTGTAACACTACACACTACAGTTTGTTCTTTCCTACATTTAAAATGCATTTTTGATATCCAGCTATCAACTTTTATGTCTTCTGCTAATGGCACCAGTACCCTAATGTCATGCAAACATATTATTGTATTGATCCTACAATGAAAAGGAACCTCATAAAGACACAAGAGATCAGCCTGATTGAAATGTAATTAGTAACTGGAAAAAATATCCATAGTGAAAAAATGGGAAAGAAATGGGACATAAATATGAAATTATTTTACTATTAAATAGAGTTTCTACATCCTGCACATCTGAAATAAATTTTCAGGAAGTATAAAAATAGTGTCAAAGAATAAACGAAATATGAAATAGAGTCCATATGTACAGAAAGAGTACATACAGGAAGACGACTTCTGTTCTTGAGGAAAAAGAATGAGACAGAAAATCTTGACTCGTGAGAAACTGAGAAGAAAGCAATTGCTTAACATTACTCACATCATGTCAATTAAAAAGGCGCCCAATTAATTAGGCAACAAATTTTAAGGGAAAACAAAGAGACTTTCTTCCTTCCACTCCACATGCCCTGAATCACGCCAAAGGATACTGCGGAGCCTGTGAACAGAAATCAGATCAACCCAACACACGCAGCAAGGACACGATGTCTCCTGCAATTAAATGCCATAGTGCAAACATTGCTTTGTGCCCACGAACTCCTAATCGATGCTGAGCACCAAACACTGTATCAAAAGATGCTTACTCCACCTAATTTACTCATTACTTCTCTAAGCATCCTTTACTGGAATCTTGCCAGCCATCTTATTTTAATAGCAGACTTACATTCTTACAAGCTACACTGTAATACACCACAGATTTTTTTAGTGAACAAGAAGAGGTTTTTGCCCATCCTATAGAATTGGAACTGGCATCTGACAGTCACTGTTCTAGCATGAACAACTATTTCTTTAATTTATGAGCAATATTAAATGCAAACAATCAATGACATCTGTCATGTACCACAGGAAAAAAAAAGCTTTCATATTTATCTCATTTAAAAAGTCACAAAAAATCCAGAGCTACTCATACTACTAGTTATGAGGAGGTTTTGCTAAACTTGAATGAAACATCCTTTGTTCCTTTTTTTTGTTATATTTTTTTTTTCAGTGTATAATAGTGTTGTCTTGGAATTCACTAGCATCATACAGATATCAAGAACTTTCTGTGCCTCAAGCGAACACCTTGGGAAGGCTGAAAGCAGATGAATCTGTTTAGCCTGACTGTACTTTCAAATTTAAATCTCAGCAAACTGACCCTTAACATCAAGATTTTTTTCTTGGTTTACGTGCAGATAGGTAATTTCAAAGGGGAAATACATTTTTAACTTCCACTTTGACTGTGTTAGACAAAAAAAATTCCAAGACAAATGTAGAGATCTGCACATCAGAAATATTAGGCAGAACTCTAGAAATTCTTTCAAAGTAAAACTGAGAATCCAAGTGACTCATGAGACTGAATAAAGAAAACAGGAATTGATGGAATATTTATGTACCTAAACCTAATTTAGTGAGTTTAGAAATGACTTTTCTATGGCAAAAAGAGACATATATATTAGGCAACAGTCTTGGTCAAAGTTAAAGTTCTGCAATTATTTACTTTCCCTTGCTTTGAAGTGTGAAAATGCTGTTGAGCTTGGCCTGAAGGAATTAATTTCAGCTGAGCACAAGACTTACAAGTGTAGATAATCTGTGTGCTCATGATTTTTGCAGCTCTTGGGGTTGACTAATTATCCAAATGGCAGCAGGCATTTCCACAGAACACCCAGTGAAGGATTCAATGACAGCTCACTTGATGAGCATCACAACTTTGGCTCTTCTGTGGAGTTTACCTCTCTCCGACCTACAAATGACCGACAAGTTAAGTCAAGATGCTGAACAGGAATCAACTTAAGGCTGCTGCTGAAGTAATAATACCCTTTACCAACATGATCCACAGTATTTTAAGTGAGGTTTCACATGTACTATAAACAGCATCATGGAAGGACCATTAATAAGCATCTGTGCTATTTTAAAACAACAGGTGGTGAGATCGTTTCACCAAAGTTATGTGCTCACCATATGTGTAAGTGGAAATACTGTAGGAGGTAGAAGGCAAATGAGTGAACAGTTAGCAAATATATGTATTATATAATATATATAATTATATGGATATATTAAGATCTATATGATCTCATTAAAGCTGCAGCACATTTCATGGGTTAGCTAACAGCTGCCAAAATAAATTCGATATACCTTTGAATCTTTCGGAATAGTCGCTGGAACAAAAATGTGACAAAAAGAAGGAGTCAGAGTAAGAGAAACTAAGACTGTATGTTGGCATTACACCTATTTGCCTGTAACATCTAATGAATCATTGGGACATAAGTGCAGAAAGGGACACAGAACTGTGCAGAGACCAGGCAGCTGCCATAAAGGCAGGTTAAATTCCCCACGAGTCCTGTAAAGCCAAAGAACAGCAATGTAGCCAATTTTTAAATTCACTTTAATAAAGGTTAGAAAACAAACCAAATTCTGCTAGAGAGAACTACACCCCAGCTGACATGGCAATTCTTCTACTGCAGCTTTTCCTCACAGTTCATGTTTTATACTTGGTTCAACCAGGGAAGAAGAGCAGAGATACTCTGGAATCAGTTTACAATCACAGAAATATGACCAGCTCAGAAATGCAGCGTGTCTTCAGTATTCTAGGGAAGACAAAACCCACTATTGTATCTTATTGGTTCTACCATAAGAATTAAAGGAAAAATAAAATAAATTTTTTGATCTGGCATTTGGCTGGGACATTTGCACCAACTGTAGTATAAGAGTCCATTTTGTGTTACTTTCTCCTCTGATATGATTATATTTTGAGACTGCAATGCTAGAAATATACAGTTCTTGTACAATCAGATCCTTTCTTTTATAATGTTGTGTTAAGTAATTTTCTAAGAGTAGACAATATGGAGGCTTTCTCAAAGCTAGTCTCTTGATGCATCATGAAAGCAATACATATAAAGAGATCCATACTTGTGCTGCTGTTTATGTGCAGTCCCCTTCAAGGGAAAGGCTTCAACCAGCTCTCTTTTGCAGGAAGCATGCGTGAACTCTGTATTTCTATCTCCATATTTCATATTAAACTCAGGGGCTCATTACCCAAGTTGTGAAGTGCTGACTTACTTAACTGTGTCAAACTCAAAATAAGATGATTATCAATACCTGTCTTGTTGCCACCGCTAATACATTATAAATGGACAAAACTCTTAGTTCTCCTTAATGATTGCTACCTTTGCAGTTTACTGGGCACTCACATAAAGATCCTCTATTGACAATTAGTCCCACATTAAATCCATGTGCACAGTAGGAGACAAAGTTTCAGGTTTTGCCTAGCATTTATTTTTCAGAAATAATTTTTTTCTCTCCCAGAAACACAAGCTATTGCACATGAAGGACATGCATCTGGAAAGTGTGCATGCATTCCTTCTTCAAAATAAAAATGGTATCACTACTGTAGAAATACTCTTGATTGTTTGCACATGCTAAAGTACATAGTTTTAAATTCATTGTATAATATCTGTCCCCTTTTACCCTGCTCAAGCCTTTTTAAATAGAATTCTTAAATTGGAAAAAATAATCCAACTGAAAGCCTCGTAACAATATAAGTGAAAAACGACCTGCTTGCTCTGAGACATGGTTATTTCGGTTAGTTCAAACAGCACTTGGTAACATCACTTTTAAAATTCTTATAATAATAGAAAATATATTTAACTGAAGTGCTTCATCTCAGCCCTTGGAAAGGACCAGAAGTGAAATCAAACCTTGCAACTTCAAGTGCATTCAAGGTCACTGGGTTTTCCAGTTTGTTCTGCTAAGGAAACAAGCCTTTTGCAAACATACCCATCTGGTCCCCACTAATAAAACTGGGTAAATGAACCTGCTGGTTCAAAGGCTGATGGCAGCCTAGAAACCTCAAAGATAATTAAGCTCTTACATATCTGAAGAACAAACCCAGATGAAGTATTCTAAAATAGCAGAACCTCTGAGGAAAAGACAACTAAATCTCAGCTGCTACCCAGTCTGTCTGGCACCAACCAGCTGGCCAACTAGGCTGTTCTTCCAGTCAGTGGTGCTGCTGCCCCAGATCAACCACAATAAAGATGCTTTCCTTTGGTTGGCAGAAGTATGGAAATTACAGTAACAGAAGGAGCAAGAAGAGTTCTGGGAAAGAAATCTGTAGGAAGTGGATTTACACCAGTTACACCATTGAACTAGACTCACATTGATAATTGGATATACTTTTTCTTCTATGGACACATGCGCATTACACCACTTGCCTTTAGAGTACACAAGATAAAAACAAAAGCAATTCAGTGGGGTTCCCTGTCAACCACTATTTAATCTCTGCTACCATATTGTTTTAAAAACAGTTAATTAAGAGTCCTGAAATATTAGGTTTGCCAGGAAGCACGAAGAGCTAAATTTGCTGTGATAACATTGTGTCAACATTAGAGAGTAGTCATACTACCCCCGTGCTTGCAACAACTGACTGGGGGCCAGTACTTGATTTCTTCACTCCGGTGAAGAAACTGACTTTATATAGAACGGGTGGGATAATATGTGAAGCATCTGAACTCAGCTACGAGGTTTTTTTTCCCAACCAAATGCAACTGGAGAAGAAATCAGCCAAGCATTGCAAATGCTGCAACTCTGAAACTGTCAGCCGCGCTTAATTCTATAAAGGAAAAACCAATAGGTATGTCCTAACCACTGCTTCAAGGTTTTTACAGGAACAAAATAAATTTATGGTAGATGAAAGACACAGGTTTGACAAAACATTGGTTCTTTTCTTTCTAGTTTGAAATACATACATCATGGCATGTACCATGACATACTTAAAGCAGCAAGCCTACACATAGTTAATAACTGTGCTTTGGAGAAAAGATTTGTCTGTTGGACTGATTTGTGACTCTGCAGTTCATCACTCACTCTTTGTTTCAGCCTTGTGAAGCCTCAATTGTTTTTTTTATACACATTTTCTGTCTCTGTAGCTATCATCTGCCTTCTGCATACCCAGCAACAGTACTGACTGTATTTAAATATCTTCCCAGAAATAATGACAACAAATAAAGCAACTCCCTGTTACCTCCCTACAGTATTACTTGTGTCACTCTAGCACCATAACTGGAGGTTTCAACCACAACCGAGAATCCCACAACTGTCTGAGCTTCTGTGAATGCTTGGGTAACAGGATCCTTCAAGATGAACATATAGGTAAATAGACATTGAATAAAATAACCTTCAGCTTCCAGTTTCGTTTTTCATTAAGAACAGATTAATTCCCAATTCTTTATTTCCCAGAGACATAGCCATTGCTTCCATTTCCAAACCACACAGAGCCATTAACCACTACATATGCAGATAGTGCTTATTCTAATGAGCTGCCTCTGCACGCCAACCTCCTGTATCGCTGTACCTGCTTACGGCAAGTTTTCTTTTTTAAAGCAGAACAAAGTTAAAAAATAAAAACAAATCAATCAACAAAAAAATCTCAAACCCAGAACAAAACAAACAAACAAAAAACCAAAACAAACAAACAAAAATAACCAAAAAAGAATCCGACAAAAACCACCAGTGTATCAGGCACAGAAATAGGTCAGGCAGATTTTTTTCCCTTCTTCCCAATTCCAAAACATCATACATTTGATGTTAAGACTACATACATACCACAACGTGCAATGTTAACAGCCAAGCTACAATATGCATACATTCTTGTTTTTTCCACTTCTACAGGTGATATGATGGAATAACAACTCCCTAATTCTTCCATTAACAAACAAATGCATTTGAATTTTGCTGCTATTTTGTTTGTCGCAAACCTTGGGCTAGATGATAAAAATGAATAAAGGGAATAAACCACACAAGTCTTGGAAGAAGACGACAGAATCCATTTTGGTGTAAGGGTCGGTTCCCCAACTTCTACACTCTCTCGTTTCCTGTGAAGCGACTTCCAAATCCAGGAATGTGTATGAGATTACATCTTTTTTTGCTTCTGTTCCCCTGAAGCCTTTCTGCCCTAAGATGTCTTCCCCGTCACTTGAGGAACGCGCATCGGACCGGGGAGAGCCCGGGCAGCGCGGGGCGCATCCCGCACCTGTCGCAGCCCTCCCGCTCTCGTCCCCGTCCTGTGCTGCGCCACGACGGGGTGCCCGCGACACGGGCACGGAGAGCAGCCCGAGCGGGAGCTGGCACCGAGCCACCGCACATCCTGGCCACGGAAGATAACACGCACCGCTGTGGCGCTTCAGAGAGGGCAGCCTCGCCGCTTTTGGAGGGAACCACACCAGAAGGGAGGAGAGGGAAAGGGAAGGAAGCTACGAGCCGCAGCACCGCTCCAGAGGCTGCCCGGGCTGGGCAGCCGGCAGAGCCGGAGCGGGGGTTTCGCAGCGGCAGCGCCGCGTTCCTCCGGCCGGGCAGCGCCGCAGCGCTCGCCGCCCGCCCCCGCGCCCGCAGCTCCCGCTCACCTTTCAGCGACCGGCTCAGAGCATCTTCCTCCCTCCCTCTCTCCCGCAGCGGCTGCTGGTGGCGGCCCAGAGCCCGCGGGCTCAGCGGGTGCCCGGCGCTGTTCCTCCCTCAGCCGGCGGCAGCTCCCGCTGTCACTTCACCCCCACATCGCGCCGCCGGCGGCGGCAGCTGCTGCTCCTAAATTCACGGCGCTCCGGCAGCATGAAGTCATCCTCCCCGCCCCCTCCGCGGGCCGCCGCACTCCGCTCCCGCCGCGGAGGGGGAGACGGCCCCNCCCCGCGCCCGGCTCCGAGCCCCGCGCCCGGCTCCGAGCCCCGCGCCCGGCTCCGAGCCCTGTGCCCGGCACCGCGTCCGCGCCGCCCGGACCGCGGTGAGCGAGCGGCGGGGAACGCGGGAGGGCAGCCCTCGCCGCGCCTCAAGGCCGGAGCCAAGGGACAGCGTCCCCGGGGAGAGCTCCGTGCCTGGGTCTCGGCGTTTGGAGGAAAATGCGCTGTAATCCCTCGTGCTCGTGTGCGGGCTCCCTGTTCCCACTGTCACCTCCCAGCCTCAGGGCGCTCTAGCGCTCCTGAGCTCGTGCCCCTAAAAAATGCAGCGCTCCCTGGGATGCAGGAGAGCTCCTCTGGCAGTGGCTCCTGCTCTGTGCCTGGAAGGGGAGAGCAGAGGACAGGCACTGTGCTGTGCTCAAGGTCACCTGGGCATGCTTCCCCCTTACCAAAGGCGTCCTGATATTTCTGAGACCCAGCGGTAGGCAGCATGTCTATTTTTGTTACTTACAGAGTGCTGTGCACATACTGAGTGACCCTAAGGCTTGTAAAGAAGGCTGGATTCCTATTTACAATCCCATGACCCATCCCATGTGCACGACAAGCACAGCTATGTTGGTACATAAATGACACCAAGCAGTCTAGTTTGGATTGATAATGCATGTCACTGGTGCGTGCCAGATCACTCTAGTCTGAGAGCTCTTCATTTCTTACCAGCAAGGCAGTGTTGTGTCTGGTCGAGAGAAGCCATGCTGGATGGACTCCCAGAAAAAAACAAATATGTGAGTTTCCCAGGTGCTGTGCCTGCTCAGTTGACCCGGTGGTCAAGTGGTGCCTCAGCAAGGTTTTGGAGTAGACTCGTGCTGGAGATGTTGACGATTTCCATTGTGGTAAGGTCTCAAACGTGAAGAGCTGCTTCATTGGCCTGGGTATAGGTAGGAAGGTTGTCTGTAGTGGTAGAGGAAAACAGCAAAGAGAAATCTCATCAAGGTAAAGTTCTTAATCTCTCTGATAAAATATAAAAACTCTGAACCTTAGTTTCCTTTTGGAAATTCATTGTGTTTATTTTTATAGTGGTTATGGTATGGCTTTTCACCTGTGCAGTTCTACAGTTGCTTTATTTTGGGCTGCTCCTCTTTACTCCCTGCCTTGAACCTCTTCTGTTGACTGGCATTGCAGACCTGAATGTCCAGCACTGGCAGCATCTCAGCAGTGTTATTTAGTCTCAGTTGACAGTGTGTTAGGTTAGGTGATTGAAGGCTCATCTCCAGATGCACAGAGGAGTTTAGGGGCACTTGGGCAGGTGGGGGTGCCAGGTCGGGCAAAGAGAGCCCATGCCCAGCCTCTCCCAAGAAAGCCTCAGTTCCCATGGAAGGGGGGGACACACCCAGCAGCCAGAAGTCTCTGTGTGGGTGTTACTGCCTGGGGCTATGTGATGCGTTGTGGAATGGATAATGGAGCATTTTGGGGTTAAGACTTATGGGGTGTTTAGGGCAAGAACCAAAGACAGGGAGAGGAAGGGATCAAGGTGATGTGAGAATGAGCAAGTGTGAGAAAACAGTGGGATGAGGAGGTAAATAGGGCTAGTCTGGTGTAAACAAACTGCTGGTGTCTCTGCTTGTCTGGCTGTGCCCTGCACCTGATCAGCACAGTCTCCCCTAGCCTAGTCTCCTAGACTAGACTGTTTCTAAATCTTACTGTGTGAGAGGTCTCCCTGTGCTATGTGTGTGTCTCTGCATGGGTGTAAAGTGCCAGCAGCAAGAGTCACACCTCAGGTTACAGGGACTCATGCCAGAGAGAAGGACAGGATTTCACCGTTCATGCCATCTGTGTTTCTGTCTATGCTGATCTGTGTGGTTGGCCTTGTGCTTATATATATATATATATATATATTTGTGTGTACATACTTTCTCTGTGTGTATGCCTGTTAGGAATATGTGTTCAGACTTGCTACTGACTAGGCCTAGGAAAACGTTGCTATGGCAGCCTCTCTTCTATTGGGCTATATGGTTCAGCAACTCGTAACACAATTCACTAAATGATTAGCATACTAGAAAATCCTAGATCTGTGCAAAAGCAGGAATTATTAGTATTTAATTTTTATCATTTCTTTGGTAGCAGTAAATTCCAGGGTCAAGAGAAGTAAATGCTCTCGGCCCAAGGGTTTTAATTAGTATTATTCAATATAAATGATTGCAAAAGCAAGGCAATGAGTGAGACACCTATAAGATTTTATTTTAGTAGAAAAAACATACTAGATATTCATCATTTAGCAAAATTCAAAGAGCCTGTTTTACTCTGAGGATATAATCTTTGATTTAGCAGTCACGGGTTCAATCAGTTTAAAATGAATGTCAATATAAATTGATTGAAATCTAAGTATTTCAGCTATAAAAAGTATGCTGCAGGAAAAATAAAAGGAAATAGTGAGATCTCTTGAATATCTGAATATGGGGAAAGTCTGGAAATGTCTTTAATAAGTGAGAATATTGTATAAAGAAGACTGTTTATTTGCAAAGGGAGTGACTGCCAACAGGATTACAGAAGTAGTAAGAGGAGAAAGTTGTGTTTTAGAGGTTAGAAACAGCAAGGATGAGGTGAGATTTGCCAACATTCAAATTAAATTAGATTGTTAGAATAAATAAAAAATGGCAAAAGGTGCATCACTTGTAAAAATGTAAAGAAATCCTGAAATGAATAAGTTGAGCTCTTTTTTTTAGTGAGGAAGGGTAAAAAATCAAGGCTCTCTTACTCAAACTGAGTACTGGCTTTCCTGATAATCGCTGACTGGAGTAAAATGTGAAGCAAAATAAAAACAATGAAGGGGAATGAATGAATGTATACAGATGGATGTTTCTGTTTTCACCGGGAAATTAAAATCAAGGGTGTGTTCAAGTCAGAGAAGTAAAGCTCCATCTAAATTTGTGAAGTCAGAGGTGCTGCCCCATTCTTGCAGATTGTCAGGCAGTACCAGTATTTATGAAATAAAAAGAGACATGGCATTTTACAGTTACATGGCCCATTTGGTGATAGCATGCAACACCACAGCCAGTAGTACAGGAACATAAGAAGAGACAAGGACCACTGCACACAGGCTTCTTTAAAGTTTATACTCCTGAAACTAGAGAAAATTAGTTGTAGTGAGTATAAAAAAGAACTCTGATCTCCCATTCACTTTTTTTTCTCTGCCTAAATAGCCTACTTCTTATGGACCTGCTTATGTGGCAATTATTTATGGTAATTTATTTTCATGTGTTCCAAAATTCAGATTCTTTGGGAGTCTCTGCAGTGCAAGCCAATGTGCTATCTCCTGAAGAGCAATAGGTAACTCTGTTATAACCAGTTTATTTGTCAGTTTGCCATAAGCTTCTTTTTTTTCCTTTTAATATTAAACTGAGTACTAATGTACACTTTAATAACTGGGTTTTTCTGGATGTCCTCAGACTGAATTTAAATGAAAGCAAGACAATGAATAAACAGTTCTTAGGATTTTTTACCAATTTTTTAAACAGATGTGGGCAAAAATTTTATCTAAACATTCAAAAAATGACTGAAAAAAACAAGTGTCACATGTCAACAACAGTGCAGTTTAAGATACTGAACATTATTTTATGGTTCCCTTGGAGAATATAATAGAGTATAGTAGCATACAGTAATATTCCTAGTGGATATCAAAAGAGTCTTACTCATGTTGAAATACAATGTAGGAGTGCATTATAAGAACCCTTAGTTACACCTCTTAATATCCAGCTGATCCATTTGTTTCTTTGAAGTAATTTCAGGTCCCACAAATAAAATCATGCACAAAATAGAAATTGCTATAAGCTTTCTACTAAGAAAAGACAATATTTTAAAATCTTGATATTGGAAGTATTGTTTCTGCAGATATTTTTTAAAAGCAAATGGGTTAAGCTGTTTTTCCATGACCACTGTTTCACTTCCTTACTCTTCCTTTCTTTCTGTATTCTTTCTTTCCATTATAGCTTTATAAGCTGTTAAGTAAATTAGGTAAATTAACCCATTTTGTTCAGTTGGTTAAGGTATAATATATATGCCAGAAAGAGTGACTCAAAAGTACTATGATGAAGAAGAACATTGCAATTTGAACTGCTATGACAGCAATACACAAATAGACTTCTTTATAACTGAACCATTATCAAGAAAACATTTTTAAAGTAATGATATATTTCTCCAATAATTTCCAAACCATTCGTAAGGGAATAATTTTTAAAGTAAATTCTGGTTGATCACTTAACAGCTAACAAAAGAATATTAATTAAAAAGCACTGAGTATATTATTTTCTAATCTTCAGCAATAGTAAATTTGAAGTAGTATGATCTGGTTGTACATAGTTTAGAATAACCAAACTCTGGATGCAAACAGTCTCTGCCAGTGTTTCTCAGTATCCTCCTCTTAAAGCTAGTTGCTTATTTTCTTAAAGTTTTCAAAGCAGGGACTGTGAAAGATTCAGTTTATACAACATTGTTAGGCACAAGCAAAATGCATTGGTAATAATTTATGACACTGAACAATACCATGAACTTTTGACTTAGATGCACAGGACTCAGCTGAACCCTAAGTTACAAATTACTTCAGCTGAAAGTAATGGTAGTTGTGTGAGCACAGGGGCAGAGCCTGGCCCTTTAGCCTCCTTGACGTCAGTAGGAACAGATGTGTTCTCCTTTCTTTTCTCTTGGGGCTTCCAGCATTGTCTTATTACAGAGAAGTCTGACTTTCTTAATGCTTTAAATTGAAACCTGCTTAGGTTTTCTCATTTTCCACTGCCGGCTTCATTGCTTGCTTATATGTTTTCTAAAGTTGGTAGGAATAATAGTCCCATCATAGCATTTTCTGTCCTTAAAAATACATTACTAGAATTGTAATATAAAACATCTTTACAAGTGAGAAAAATAACTTTTAACAATATAATGTTGCTATAATGCATATGCCGTAAGGGGAGAAATTAAGACATTAAGCAATCTCAATCCTGGCATTAGCCACAATGTTGTCTGAGTTCTTGAGTTGTCAGCCTCTGTTTTCTCACATTTTTCAAAGTGGTATGTGAAATCTGTTATTTTTTAGAGAAAAAAAATACTGTCATGACAACTCTGATACCTCTGATAGGTCTTCAGTATGTTTACTTATGTGAATGGGTATGTACTGGTGTAAAGTTGTCCCTTCCCATGGCAGGGGGTTTGGATTAGGTGATCTATAAAGGTCCATTCCAACCCAAACAATTCTATGATTCTATGATATTGAAGTAGGATGTAGTACTTTACCTTTTGATTCCATTACTGTTTGTCAACAGTACTAAAACAAAAATGGGAGAATCCTGACATTTGTTGTTCATGCCCTTTTCTAACTCTGTCTTTGCATCCTACTGGATCTTCAACCTAATTCCCACTTGCAGGTGTCTTATACCAGCCTATTTCTTTGACTGTCTTTAATACCAATTTTAAATTCTGTAAAGTTTAAATCCTGATTTCAGATTTCTTCTCTTACACCCCTTTGTTTTAGTGGAGGAACCCATTTGAGTCAGTGAGTCCAGGTGCATATTGTTGTGTAAAAGTCTTTAAAAAGAGGTTTGTCCAAAAGATTGTCTTTTCAATTACTATGCAGCAGAGAGCCTTGCAACACATATCTTTAATTAAAAAAAGAAAAATAAGAAAAAGACTGCTACCAAAATTTGCAGTGCACAACAAGGAAGAGAGGAGCAAAGACCATGAGAGCTGCCAAAACTCGGTGCCTTTGCAGATGAAGAAAATGTGACAGCAAAAATGTGTCAGTGTTTCTGTGTATCTTTGATTATGATTCACTGCCAAAACAATAAAAACCAGCCAAGAAACATGAGAATTCTGTCCATCTGACCAGAGAAAATACGTATTTTCCTAATTCCAGATCTAGCACAACCCATTTCTCAATAATGTCTCAGCACCCCTAAAACTTTGCCTAAAGCAACTTCTACAACTGAAGACTGCCTGTTTTCATTCTATATATTATGTTTGCTTCCCAATTCCCTTTCTGTATCCCTTTCTGTTTAATATTCTTGAGCAAAAAAATTCAATTCAGATTTAAATAAAAAAACCCAACAATTTTGGATAGTAACTAATCTTAGTTTTCTAAATAAAAGAGGATTGTGGGTTGCTTGTAGTTTTTCAAATGTTGGTGAGTAGGTGGCATTTAAACATATCCAGTTCTCCTGGTTTTCAAGGCATTTACAGTTCTTAGTTGATTCTTTGGGTACCATCTTTTGCAGCTTTTGATTAGGTCCCTCCTCTTGCCTTTTCTTGTACAAGTGCAATTCTTCCTGACTTTCGTGCAGTCAGGACAGAATTGGACCTTTGGAGTTCAAGTTGATTGTTATCATTAGAAAAATATTTTATCGGTTAAGACAGCTGCCTGTTTCCTGAGAAATCTTTTCTCAGTTGTACAAGTGTGTCCATTTTGTGGGTTTCCTACAGACTAAAAAGAAGAAAATTCATTAATAATTGCTGTTTGATGGTTTTGCTAAAGCAGTCAGGGTGTTGGGGCTCTCTGCTTAAAAATAATTATCTCCCAAACGAAGTACTCTAGCGATTTTTTATCAATGCTAGTGAATATTCTTTTCCAAAACATAGTTGTATTAAAACTAATTGACTTGTAATTTGTTTTGGTTTAATTTTGTTCTTTCATTTCTGAGTGTATATTAGAAAATTCTGTAACTGCTACTTGTGCCTGCCCACTCACAAGCTTGATGCCTATATAGGAATCCCACTTTCAAATCACTCTTCTGTTATGATTGTGGATTTCTTTGAGTGTGTTTATGTTCCTAGAGCAAACTGTGTCAGACATGGAAGAGAAGAAACAATAGTCTTTTGGAGATTACTTTCTCAACAATGGGTTAGTGGGACATTGTTTTGTGTTATCAGGGGGCAAAACAGATGCTGGATAAGTACAACATTTCAGCAAGAGCTGCATGAAACATACAACTGTCACAAAATTCTTCTGCAAAGACATTTTTTTCCAGTCAAGAAAGAAAGGATTACCAAGGAACAATTTGTAAGAGATTTAGTAGGTGTTTTAATGAGCTCAGATATTGTTATTGTGATAAACAGGGGAAGAAAATGGTACTATCAGTGGAACATTGACATTTTATAATGTGTGGAATTTTATTGTACTTGTAGAGCTATGAACACTCAGACAGATAAAACTATATGAAATGAGGCTTGGATGCACAGGCAATATCTTCCAGAGGTAATATCAAATTGCATGACAGTGGAGCAGGAGAGCATGCTCCATCTGAGAAGTGCTGTTGGACAGTGTATGCCAGCTATCTCAAGGCAATAAAAGATTGATTAATTAATTAATTAATTAAGTGGATAAGTAGCTGACTAGCACAGACTTGTAACTTTCAATTTATAGGCCAATTTTTTTTTCTAGTCTTACCTCTAATGCTGATGCCCAAAGTTACAGTTTTATTCACTTCAGTTTTATGAGCAACAGCAATTTTCATCATGCTTTGCATGTGAAACCACAGGTGTAGGAATGCACAGAAATGCATGCTGCAATCAAAGTTATGGGATAGAAAGTTCATTGTTGTAACAGTGTTATGACTTTGTAGGCGTACAAAGACAGGCAGGGCACGTAGCAAAGCCAGAAAAAAAGGATATTGTGGTAACTCGTAAGAACATAAATGAGATTTTTGGTTACATAGCAAAATAGAAAAAAAGAAACCCCAAGCACATTTTAGAAAAGTTGTGAAGACAGACCACGGCCAAAATCTGAAAGGACAACAGAAGAAGAGTAAGGACAGAACTCTGAGAAGGCAAAGACAGGAACTAAGAAAGCTTCTTTGAAAGCCACCCTAAAGGAAGTGGGAAGAGACCAGGGAGACTGTTTCACACAAATGAAGAAAGGACAAGATTCCATGGTAGGCAGGTTAAAAATCAGTAGGAAATAGGAAGTACTCCTGTTCTGAGATTTTGGTAGAATTATGGTAGGAAAGAGCAGCAACGTGGGTTTTTTTTTGCTTTTTACCTTCATTCCTCCCATAAAAATTCCCTTCCTTTGGCTTCTTAATACAGCTACTGCATGAATCAATAATATTGTTCATTTTTTTAGCTTACTCTAGAATATGAGTTTTCAGGGATTTTGTGGATTTATTGCTGTATATTGCAGCGCTTTGCAGCTGAAAGTTTTCCTTAGACGGGGAATAGACTCTCCATTTTTACAGTTATTTTATTTCAAATGTCTCTAAGAGACTTCGGGTTGTGATCTTCCATTTAATTATTGTAAAAAACACTTTCTAAGTGAAAACTACATGCAAAATGTAACATACCTTTGTAGTATGGGCTTGGCAATACTTAGATATGAAATGTCAAAGATAATTATCAGGCAATGAGACATTAAAGAAAATCCTTTTACAGACAGCCACAGCAACATTTCTGTGCCTTAAGTGTTTGATGCTGGTCATCTGTGAATGTTCTGCACAGATAATGTCCTTTTGTTAATTTTGCAGCTATGAGAATCTTCATTAAGCTAGCTGATAAATTGTAGTTTTTATCTTAAAGGAGATAAAATTAAAAGACTTGCCTATCAACTTGTTTATTCATAGATTTGTCATTATTTCTGCATCTTCATTGAAAAGGAACTCTGCTGGGCAAACTGTGAGATACTGTCTAAAACTCTGAGGCAATGTGGCTAGCGAATCCAGAGAAACAAAACTAGCACTTTCATTCCCTGGTATGCAATAAAGTTCTCAAGGGAAGTCTGGACCCCACAATGTTTTGGATGTTGTATATACACATGATAATAAAAATGACATCCACGTCACCTAGATTCTGCCTTGCCTTGACTTTCAGTATTTAAATTTTTCTCATGTCCAATTTGGAGTGGCTCTCCAGAGAATACTTAATCTCTTTGACTGTCCTTAAAAGTCCTTGTATACCTAAAATTAGGGTATGGATATACTGAGGAAAACTCCTGACTGAGCATGGAAATCCTTGCCTTTTGCCTAAGCCCTATGCAGTCTGCAGTTTGTGCCTGCTCACTTAAGCCCTAGAGTAATTCTTTCTGCCTTGCAGCCTGGAGAGCAGCTAACTGGTGCTGACAGCCCTGACGTCACTAAAAAGCTTGGCATGGTACTCACCTCCTGCAGCTCTACAAAGGCATTAGTGTATAAATGCTGTATATATAGAGGTGCATATCTCAGCTGTCTTATAGTCTGAACCATTAGTTCACAGAGGGGTAAGAGAAAGAGAAAAGGAATCTTTCATTTCTGCTTTACAAATGGAGAAATGGAGCACATTAAAATTTGAGCAAGGTTTGGAATCTGCTGAAAAAGTCCCCTTCAGCTTGCTGTTCTGGGTAGGTATGATGTCTGCATGGGAATTGAAAGCTTTTCCTAATGTTTCCTCAATGCTTCACCAAATAGAAAATAATGACAGTGCCAACATTTATCCATGTGCGCCTGTCCCAGTTAGACCACTATTGACTTTTCATTATTCCAGTTCTAAATTGAATACAACCTCAGGGAAGGAAATATTTATGTAAGAGGGCGACAGTGAAAGAATCTCTGTCCTAATCCTGCACGTGGAAAACAGGCCTTGGAACCAGCATGTCTTCAGCTATTTAAATGTAGCCATTCTTCCCCTTCAGGAGATGTTTTTCCCTGCAAGATACCAGGGAGCTTTATAGTATTTTTCCTTTGCCACAGAATAACTTTGGGTGAGGAAACTAAAACTTAGCAAGTAAAAGAAGTCTTGATAAAATTAATGTTATACAGTATTTGTGTGCTTGTAGAGGTGAAAAATTTGTAAAGCATATTTGTGTAGGGAGCACTCCCTGACAAAGTTATTTCTCCTGTGTTGCTTGGTTTCTCTTCTTCCCTTTCTCTATTTATTTAGTGTTTGGAGAAATAGTCTTTTGAGAAGGGTGTTTATACTGACTTTACAGGGAAGGCTTAGCCTCTTTCGATTATGCCAAAAACATGTAATAAAGAGATTCAGAGGACTAGTATTTTTTTAGGCTATGTTGCATTCATATATCATGTTTCATATTTAATAAGCATAATTTCATTGATGTCTGATACCTCAAATTATGTTGATTTGAAGCAGCACAACATTTGAGATCCCTCACTGGTTCTAGAATAGGTAGCTGCTGGATGTGGCTATTCAAATCTATATCATGGAAGAATTGATGTTCAATTACAAAGGTTACTGAAAATCATCCAGTTGACTGTTAAAATTCAGAAATACAGCTTGTGCACTTAATCACACAAAAGCTAAGTTCATCACTTATTCAGCATTCTTTGTGTCTAGCAATGCCACGGGAAAACAAAGGCATGTTTTTTCTCCTAGAATGGACTGGGCAGCTCTGTTTCTTGCCTCCCTTGTTTGATTTACAATATATGTATTGTCTGGAAACTTTGCATGAATATTTTTGCAGTGGATGCCTTGTCTGTCTTGGAACTCTCTAGATCCAGTGCTTTAATATTCTGAAGCTTTTATATGCATTGAAATCTATATTTTATTGGCAACCTTTATATCTAGCCTCTGGAGAAGAAGCAAAATAATTGTGAAAACCAGGCCTTGTTGTCTGTGAGAAACATGCAGTATAAATTCACACACACACACACACACACATGTAATGCATGGTATTAATTTTATGGCTAAATATTTTTTTTCCCCCTGGGACATCTAGTAAAGTAAGAAAAGCTGCATTATTCATCTGTTTAAAAAAGAAAAAAGACTAACTGTTGCAAATAAAGTATCAAGAGTAATCATAACTATAGGGACAACTATAAGGTTTTTATTAATGGTCATATGATAATCAAATGGTAATTAATTGATGATTGAATGAAAAATGGTGACAAAGAAATAGCTTAATGTTAATTAAACCATGATGTTAAATTGATAGAGAATTATTTAAATGTGATACATAAAACAAACCTTTTTAAAGACTGTATAAAAGCAAGATAAAGAATACAGCTGATCTAACAATGCAAGAATGCTGGGGGTTTTATAAAAGATCAGGCTATGACTTGTCCTAGGTCTCAAACACAAAGAACTAATTTTTATTGAAGTCATTTAAATTTGCCAAGCAAAGTAAATTTGTCAACCCACATGAAAACTTACTGAACAAAGTTAAATTCTTGGTAGCATGAGCATGAGAGAACACAAAAAAAGGGAAAAAAAAAAAAAACAAAACAAACCCCAAGACAATTTCCAATTCAGAAAATAGAATCTGCAACAAAAGAAGAAGCAAAGGTCAAATTTGGAATCCACGAAATTTGTGTTGCCAAAATCACACCAGTCAACATGAGATCATCCAATGCTGATGTCTGTAATATGGTAGTGTAACTACAAAGGGTTGCTCCAACTGCAAGAGTCAGTAGAATATATATCTATATGCTATACACAAAAGAGAATCCTCCAGCTCAGAAGAGACCATAGAAACAATAGCATCAGTACTCAAAATAGCAAAATTTTGAGTTATTCTTAGTCAATTATTAATGCATATATTTGCAAACTAAACTCACCAGTTATATCTCTTGCACTGTGTTTAATAATCCTTAATCTGTTAATAAAATTTAGTTTTGTCTTTCTTTGTCTATATGCATGTGATATTTTCTAATATATACCATGTGAAAATTATAGAAAACACAGCCAAACTTCATTAATGTGGAAAAGTGATTCTAAAACATCCTTAGCAGTTAACTTGCAAATGTACTAAATAAAAATTTATAAATGTTATAAAGCTAATATGACATGTTATTAATTGTTTTTATTTATTAATTAGCAAGAAAAACATTCATTGTTTTGTGATGAAACATATCCTCATATACTAGTTTTTACTATTATGCTTCTGGTCCTTATGCCTGAGTGTCTGTAACAGGAAGTAAGAAACATTTAGTTGGACTCTCCAAACCTTGGTTGCTATTTGATTATAATTTTTGCAAAGAGATTTATCAAGGGCAGTGTAGCTGACTTGCTGTGAAAATGATGTTTGCACAGGCTGTAGTTGTTGGAATTCACCCACACGCCAGTTCTTGCTCTCAGCAACTGACAATTTTTTCAGGATATGAATTTTTTAATGCAGAAACTAATGGATTCATGTTATCGACTGCAGCCTTTAGTATTCAAAGAAGGAGTGTCAAAATGGAAGAATTAAAGTATACCCAAGATATTGTCAGAAACAAGAAAAAGTGCCTATTTATGCATAAACCCAAAAGCACTCGGCATGGTCTAAGCCCATATTGACATTTTAAGATCTTTTATTGTCAGCAATTTTGTTGAAAAGTGCAATCCTGGACCCCCCTTCACTCTTATAGGAAAGTATATGAGATTATACTTTTGTAACTTTCTCAAAGACGAGAAATTTAATATTCACAGTATGTCTGTTGTGACATCAAATGAACCATGATATTAAAGCAGCTGTTAGAGGCCTATGCATATGCCAAAAAACTAAGGCAAAGTCTGGCAGCTGATAGTGATGGCACCTTGGAAAAATTGAACTCAAATTGGTTGTTTTGTATTGGCTGAATGGAGCAATGAACTTTTTGTTTGTGTTAAAGTTGGTTAAAGATTGGACTTGATGATCCTTTCCAACATAAATAATTCTGTGAAAATTCTCTTCACTATTACATATAACCAAGTGGGCTGGTGGATGATGATATAAAAGAAAAAAAGTTTAAAATCAGATTCCTGGTCTATAAGTAACTTTGCTGAGTTACAATATTGCAGAAACAATGTGTCATTGACTAATTCACCTTTCATGGAACACTGAACACCTGTGTCTGCGGAGTAAGGAATTACTGCCAGAGCTACTGGGATCTTGCAGAGGTCTCAGGGAATCTTCCAGAGAGATGGGGAAAAAAGCAGAGATACAAGGAAAACTGAAGAATATGACGATTATGTTTTAAAAAGTCATTATGTAAAAAAACCTTTTTTTTTCCAGAGTATTAGGACCTTTTCTCTCAAATGTATTTTTTTCTTGCTCCTATATATACAATTCAGCATGTGTCAAATTGCTATTTAAATGGTTTCTAGTTTTAATGTATTTCAAAACATCACCCCCAAAAATATTTAGTATATAAATATATAGTCAAAATCAGTTTGAAATTCAACCTGAACAAAATTAATATTTAGCAAGTTTCTGCAGTCTTCCCAAGACTGTTTACTTGAGAAAATCTGATATAAAGATAGTAAAATTATTAATTTTCTAATTTTCATATTCTGTTGACTCTCAATTAAAATGTTCCTTATGCAAACAATCTATAGTATGTCTTCTGTCAGACTTTAACCTTATAATAATTGTAGTCATTTTGTGAGAAGTAAAATGCTTGTTTTATACTGGAGTTTGGGGTTTGGTTTGAATTTTTTTTTCTGACACATTAATGTTAAGTTTGAAAGCTATATTGGGCTATATTAAGTTTGAGAGTATATTGCTAAAATAAATTTCTTTATGTTTTGCTGTTGTTGTTATTTAAATACACGTTGCTTAAGGTGTATTAAATTTGTGAAAAAATAATTTGCAATCAACTTTCCTTTGGTACTTAACCGTCAATGCATTATGTCATTAAGTAAACGGGAATGGTTCTCAGTCATGGATCCATCTTCTTCATCTTTAGAGAGACTAAAAACTGCAGTTTCTTCTCGAGGGATAAATTTAATATTGGAAAGTAACAAAACATTTTAAGCTGCTTTCAGCTGTAGAGATAAAGGGACACACATAACTTTTCTAAGTGTCTAAAACTAACAAAATGACATAGCTTCCATTATCCTGAAATTTTGGAAGACGAGAAAGAAATATGAAATGTAGTATTACATCACTGGCAGGATCATTTTATGACTTATAGTGCATTTTGCTCTGTAGAAAATGAACAATTAGCTAGAAGTGAATATTTGTTTTTATTATCCATTAATTTGCAGACAGAGTAATATCTCTCAAAGTTGATGGCTGCCCCAGGAGAGCCCCAGCCCCAGTATCCAGGCATAAAATCCATCATCATGACTCATTGGGAGTAGGTCTCCACCTTTCAGACTAAGAGGGGTCAGTGTCTTGTGATGGGACACATGATGAGATGCAGAGGAAGAGCATCTTGGGATGAAACAATAGTCACAGGATTCCAAGCAGGAACCAAAAATGAAAAGGGAGAGATTTAGGAGATTTGGGGAGGAGCAAGTGTGGAAAATAGAGGGATAAGGGAATGAAAAAGGCTGGTAAAATATAAATGTTTGGGTGGTTGGTGCATTTGTCTAGCTGTGCCCTTTGCCTTATTAGTGCAATATGAAATTCTGAATTCTTTCTAAAATTGGTGTTTTGATCAACGTTCTATAAGAGGCATGTGGTCTTATTTAGATACCGTAAGCTACACATTGCTTTGAGCAATGGATAATTTCCCCGCATTTTCTTGATATTAGGTCATGCATGACTCTACCTCAGAATTGCTGAATCCCATCCAAAAATAATGTAGACTTACATTAGCTAACTACCTAAAGCAATCATACAAGATTCCTTGGAATATCCTGGAGAGGAAGAATGCTTTAAAATTAGTGATGCTAATATATCTGTTTTACTAAAAACTGTAATACTTTTTTATCACAAGACTTGCAGTTAGCTCTGTTTTTCCTAAATAGATACACAAGAATATACATGCTGCCAATAACCCAAATTCAGTAAAAACTTGTGATTAAGTATTTGATGTCAAAAAGCACCATAATTTGCATCAAAAGTAACTGCAAATTAAGTAATGATGAAAATTAGAAAGGTGATAAAACAGCCCTTTATCAATACTGGAAGCTGGCTAATGTTCTGATTTTCAAGAAGGGGAAGGAGGACCCCAGAAACTACAGGCCTGTCAGTCTCATTTCAGTGCATGATAAAATCATGGACGAGACTATTCTGGGAGGTATTGAAAAACACCTGAAGGACAACACAGTCATTGGTCACAGCCAGCACAGTTTCACGTGGGGAAAGTCCTGCTTGTTGAATTTCCTTCTATGAGAGGGTAAGCCACCCAGCTGATCAAGGAAAGCCAGTAGTTGTAAGATTTTTGGACTTCAGCAAAGCTTTTGATACTGTCTCTTACAGTGTCCTACTGAACAAAATGTCCAGCCCACAGCTGGATAAACTCATCATGGGATGGGTGAGCAACTGTCTCACAGGTCGGGCACAAAGGGTTCCAGTGAATGGGGTGGCATCAGACTGACCTGTCACTGGTGGGGTTCTGCAGGGCTCCATCCTCAGCCCTGTGCTCTTCTTCAGTGTCTACATAAATGACATGGAGGCAGGACTTAAGGGAATGCTGAGTTTGCTGACAACACCAAATTAGGAGCTGTCAATGCACTGGAGAGCAGAGAGGCCCAGCAGTGAGACCACGAAAAATTAAAGAAATGGACAATCATAATCACCAGCTATATGAAGTTAACAAAAGCAAGTGCCAGATTGTGCATCTAGGATGAGGCAACCCTGATTGTGTGTATAGACTGGGGCACGAGATGCTGGAGAGCAGCGCCGTGGAAAGGGACCTGCAGGTCCTGGTTGATGGCAAGTTGAACGTGAGTCAGCCGTGCCCTGGCAGCCAGGAGGGCCAACCCTGTCCTGGGGGCATCAGGCACAGCATGGCCAGCTGGGCAAGGGAGGGCACTGTCCCAGTGCTCTGCACTGGGGCGGCCTCACCTCGAGTGCTGGGGGCAGTTTTGGGCACCACAATATAAAAACAACATTAAACTGTTAGAGAGTGTCCGAAGGAGGGCAATGAGGATGGTGAAGTGCCTTGAGGAGAAGCCAGATGAGGAGTAGCTGAGGTCACTTGGTCTGTTCAGCCTGGAGGAGAGCGAGGGGAGACCTCATTGCAGTGTACAAGTTCCTCATATGGGGAAGAGGAGGGGCAGGCACTGATCTCTTTGCTCTCTTGACCGGAGACAGGACCCCAGGGAATGGCCTGAAGTTGTGTCAGGGGAGGTTTAGGTTGGATATTAGAACCCATACAGTGCAGAGGGTTGTTGTGCCCTGGAGCAGGCTCTCCGGGGAGGAGGTCGCAGCACCAACCCTGACAGAGTTCATGAAGTGTTTGGACAATGCTGTCAGGCACATGGTGTGACTCTTGGGGATGGAGCTGTGCAGGCCAGGAGTTGGTGTCAATGATCCTGATGGGTCTCTCCAAATTCATGATTTTATTATTGTGGAAACAGTATTACCTTCAAAATTTTGAACACCATTTTTAACTATTCCTTTGATTTTTTTTTTCAAGTTAAAAATGGGATATAATGCTTTGGGAGGCATAAAATTTAATGTTTCTCAAACTAATCTAGTCACTCAGTAGATGAATCTGATCCTGAAGCATATTTTAGCATGTTACACAGGACTATAGTTCTGCACAGAGAAGATTTATTTTAGCAACTATTGGAGAATCAGATTCATAAGTTGTAAGGAAGAAGAAACATATTTTGGGGCAATGTGGTTTTGAAATTTAGAATCTTTAAGACTAATTAAGCTGGTGCTTAGTTATAATGCAGTATAAACTATCTTATTCTCAGTACTATATAAACACTTTAAAACCACTTTTCTTGCAAAAGTATTTAATTGCACCATTGCTGTGGCTGAATTCCAGAGTATTTAAACAATGTAGACTGTATGGTCAAGCTGACTATCTGTGTTCAAAATGCTTCCCCACCTCTTTTCAGAGCTTTCAGAAGGTCTGTTCCTATGTTTAACAGTCACCTTCCTTCATCTCAAGGAAGACGGAAAACTGTATTTAAAACCACTATGAGCCACTGAGCAATGAATCAGTATAACTGGGTCAGCTCAGAAAGTATAATTCTTTAAAGAAACAGTGGTAAAGTCTTTCCTGGGTAAGGCAGTAATGTCCAGCCATTGCTGGGTTGGTTTGCCTTCTGGTGTCCTGCTAAAACCCTGTAGCCCTCAGCTGTATGGCTAGATCACATGAAATTATTTGGTGTGGCATAACAAGGTGAAAACCAAACAATTCCTCTCTTCTCCCATGCTCCCTCCCCATCTCCCTGCATCCCTGCCTCCCTTTCTGCCCCCTTCCCTCCTTCCCTTCCAATGTTCTGAATAACCTTGATAACCATTGCAAATACAATACAGATTTTAATGATATCCCTACCTCATATTAAATGGAAGTTCGAAATCCAATATGAACTCTATCAACTTGACCACACTTTGTAAGATCACTGAGCCCTTTTGAAGGGGAGATATTTGCAGTGTCAATAAATGTGATGCTGCCTTCAATCAAGATCTGCTCAGCCTTTCAGATGCTTGTGGCACTCACACTGTCACAAGCTTTCTTTTGTTCTTTCAAGAGATTTTCTGAAGGTCATTTAAGAACTATAGAAAATGGAACATCTTCACTATAGTCTGATTCAAATTGTAGAATCTGGTTTCTCTGTAAGAAAAGCATTTGTCTTTTCAGAACAATATTAATATTTAGTAAAATTCATTACTACTCTTCTTTCAAAATAGTAGTTTTGCCATCAGTGGAACTGAATTCACACTTTTTAAGCTACAAATCTTCAAAGAAGAAGAAGAAGAAGAAGAAGAATCAAAGTTCAGAGCAGTTATTGTCACCGAAATGAAGGAGTCTCTGTCCTCCATTCACCTCCTGTTGCTGCCTTCTTGTGGCCAACAGGAGGTGTGAGTAGGGCCTTTACCGTAGCTTCAGTATAGAGAAAATGATGGAATCCAAGCACTATCCTCACCATATACATGTGTAGTTTGCATTTGTCACAGAGCACATTCATGGTGTGAAGAAGTATGTACAAATAGAGCAGTCCATTAATAGCTGCAAAACCTGAGTTTGCTTAAAAATTACTTTGGCTGTCTTGCAATACAGTGTATCTTTCTACTGAAAATTAAAAAAAAAAAAAAGAATACAGAAAGAAACCCTTTAATTTAAATGAGTATCTCAATGTAAAAGTATACAGAATTTAAGTTACATAACATGGGTCCATAGCAAATGGCATGTGTTCAACTCCCTGTCAAGATATGCAAGATTTGTGGGGATTGTAATGCAGAGAGAGCAAGAGCATCTAGGCTAAAAGGAGGGTTGTTTCCTGTGGATGAATGAGTCTAAGAGTAAAGCAGAAACACATTTTGAAAAAGAAGCTGAAAACGTACAGTGTGGGCCTTGCAGAGTAATTCAGAACAATCATGTGTTTGAATTAACTCCATGAGACTGTGGCTGGAGGGGACTTTTCAATGCAAGCAGAGCAGAAGTGTTAGTTGAATGCAGTGGCAGAATCAATGGGAAATCCAAAACATGTCCTACTGTTGAAACTAAAATTATTTGATAACTTTCTTTATGTACATATTTTCAGGCATGTTTTTTCTAGGCAATGGCTTTAGCTAAACCATGATTTCACAACATTTTTTCACTAAAGCTATCTGAGCTATTGTTGATGTGAAAAAAGCTAAGATGTATATTACACTCAGTTCTCCTTTATTTTTTCATGAGACCCTGTATTCTGTCATGGATGACTATTAAGTTGGTGTGACAAGGTTTTTATCTAGGCAGCCTAGGTTGGCACTTTCTCCTTTCCTTTGTACTTTTGCAGAGCTTACAAATTTCTTTATTGTTTGTCAGTATTTTATAGTTCTGAATTTTGATGATTAATGTACAATTATTTGGCCTCTCATTATTCTGCCCTGCTCTCAAGATCTCCCACATATTTTTCACTTTTCTCCTTTTTTTTAGGAATGTCACCCATCTTCTATTCATTTTGTTCAACCTCAACTACTAACAATGCTGAGATTGCTTCAGGGCAAATCCTTCAGGATTACTTGCACTGTAAGTGTAATATAAGGCACTTATATTGCTTTTAAGTGCATTACATACTTCAGGACAAATCTTTGTGACCCAGTTGACTGAAACCATCTAATTTGTCTCAGTATCCCTTAAATTGTTCCTTTTTTTTAATTCTCATTTGAGCACTTATTCCATGATTGCCACAGCTTATTAGCTTTCTCTCCCAAAGTTTGACTGAGATGAATTTCAGATCAAATTATCTATTCAGAAGAGGTAACTTGTGTTTGTTTTCAGTTTCTGTGTATCAATGGCAGAGTTTAGCTCAGAACAGCCAAAGTGCCGACATGGGAAATTGCTGCTAAATTACCATTTTATTACAGGACACGAAATGACTGCCCTCAAGTGGCAAACTTGGAGTAATACCACTTGTGGTACGTTTGTCTCTTTATTGGCTCCAAACGAATTTTTATTAGTAGTGAGGATCAGAGGACTTAAATCAAGGCATTAATCAGGGTCTGACAGCTTAAGCTTCTGTTTCAAAGATTGCCAAAGGGGCATGCAGTTCTGAGTGGGCAGGTTCTCTGCAAAAGCTGCTGTGTCTCACTCAGGCAGGGGTTCTTAGAGTTTTTCGTTGCTGTTTAGTTTCCTTTTATATAATTTATTAAAGTCTTTTAAAACTAATGAAGAATGAAATTATTAAGACCTGTAAAAAATGTCTAAGACTGATTAATAAATGAGTATCAATATGAAATTGGTCTTCTAAAAATGTAAATGCTGTTTGTCACTGGAAATTTAGAACAAGGGGACAACATCAAAATTTTATAATCTTTTCAATCAGATTTTTTTTCCTACAAAGTAGAAAGTAAAGGCTTTATGCTGTTCAAAAGAAGATAAACTTCTAACTGTAGCACCACTTCGGCCTCATTCTCAGAACCATAGCACTTCGTCCAGGCAAACTTGAAACACTGAAAAGCAAGTGAAAAAAGAGCCACAGAGAAACTTTTAAAGTGTATTCCTCTATGACTTCTTCATCTCTTCATTTTGGACCTTCTGTGACCCACCATTAAGCCATGATCCACAGCTGATAGCAAAGAGAACAGAAAATTCTGGCAGGGCACACTGGGAGTCAAGGCTTTCCAACTGATCCTGAGAAGTCAGGAGAGCAGCACTTGTGGTAGTGGTACAGTGTGTCCTCATGAGGTGAGATACAAACAGCATATCCTGATGGAAAACTTCACTTTTAATTGCCTTTCTGCTTGTCATTTGGAATGAGGTGTTTTGTTTCCATGTGTGTGGGAGGGAGGTAAAGCCATGAGTTTTTTATTGTCAGGACTTGTTTAGGATGAGGACTGTGTGCTGCTAAATATTCTTTATTTAGAGAAACTGTGCATCTGAGGTAGCATTAGGAATGCATAGTCAAAGTGCTTTAGCCATACCATTCGAGAATTTTCTCTAGTGCAAATATCTGAGCAACATTTTGACCAGATATATAATGCATGAAATGGCATTTATTTTCTCTATTCAAATGTCAGGTTACAAGGAAAACTTCAGTTACTGGAAAATGTTTTTTTCACTTGTAACTTTACAGCCTAAGCAGACAAATACTGTTCATTTACTGAATCTGCTATCACTGTCCTATATTTCTTGGGCACAAATGGTTTTGGGGCACAAACAGTTTTGTATTGTAGTTCCTTTTTCCATCTCCTTTTCTAACAATTGTTTTTTTTCCATTGGACTTTCAGTCACGTCCTGTCAATCTAGAGCACCTGTCACTTTCTAGAGGCCTAAGCTTCCTGAAATTATGTTGCATGAGATGATGGAAGGGCATTTCCCATGGGGAGGTGAAGAGTGACTGTTTGCCTGTAGTATCTTGAACACAACTCTTGAGTTAGCAAATCCTGCACAGTGGTTTGACTGCATACTGTGTACCTACAGTCAGTCTGAGGAAGCTTTTTTAACTGTTTAGAAGCCTGCTTCAAAGATGTTGTGGGTTCTTTTCTTTCTTGGTGGTTGTTGTTGTTGTTGAACCTCACACACTGCTGGGAACCTACCTCCTGGGCCCTTGAAGGAGGTTCCCTCCCGTGAATTCTTTGCCAGGGATGAAGGACGAGTGNAAATTAAAATGATAGAGGTAAGAGATTTATACACAGGCAGAAAACATAAAGTACCTGATGTAAAGTAACTGAGGTTAATTACCTCCAGTATCTTCCTAGTTAGTTAATCAAAGGCAATACTAGGATCTTCAGACCCTGACAGACCATGCCAGATTCATGTGAAATTAGATAGAAGCTGGAAAATTCAAAGGGCAGTCTTCCCAAATAGATGGAAATTGAATTAGGATCACCTTATACTGTTGTATTCAGGAAAATTGATCTACAGCTAATTTTAACTTTTGAAGATAATATTTTCTGCTTCTTAGATAAGCCTACTTGAATGCTAAGGATCTAGTTATAAATAGGTGTGAAGGACGAAAGGTGGAATTCATAATGGTTATAGACATCTAAAAATTACTCAAACACCCCTTCATAATAACTAACAATATTAATTACGTCAATAATTAATGCTAATAGCTGTATATTGACTTGGACTGTAAACCTTTGTATTCTTTCTGGAAGCTGAAAAAAGTCTTGTTAATTCTCATTTCTACACCTTGCAAACCATAAAATATTTGATTTATGACTTGGTTTGAAGTCAGAGTTAAATGCTCTCCATTCTGGGTGATGTTAAGGAGAGTTTTGGGACAGAAATGTGATGTTTCAGAGCATGACAGAAAAAATACATTTATCAGTTTTGAACTGTAGGGAAAAAATAAAGGGGTTTTTATCTCTTCAGCATCTCAGAATGATTGAAATACCCTTGGTTGAGATTAATTCATTTGCGTGCAATTGGAGCAGATCAGCACAATGATATAAACAACTTTTCATAGTGATAATTATTGCTTCTTTTTTTTTTTTTGAGTGTTTGTGCATTTGTCCATGTATCATTATAAAAAATATAATACTGTAATGGTAAAGTGCTGGCTGTGTAGACTTGACCACACGGGCTGTAAAAATTAGGATGATATCGCCTTAGAAGTAATGATTCCCAAAAAGCCTGTCTTCCACCGAGTCAAATCTTAAAAAGGAACACAAAGTCAAAATAAAGCATTCTAAATCAAACTGGCGTTCTCTAAATTGTCTAGGGACAATCAATATGCATGAAATTTGATATATGTGGAAAATTATATCTTTATAAAGAGGTCGGAGATGCATTTAAGTATCTGTATCATTTTTTCACAATACTCTGTTCAAAAACACACTGGGCCAAATGCATTTGCCTTTCTCTCATGAGAATTTCAATTACATTCCATGAAACTAAGTGCAAAAATAAACTGAACAATCTGGGGTCTAATATATCTTTCTACCGGCATCAAAATGAAAACAGAAAAGCTTTTTAGCCTTTTTTTTCACTTGCATTTCCTGACTTTAAATCGTTTCATTTCTGAAAGTTCATGCTGAATTAATTACAGCCTATTTCATGATATGTCCTTGGAAAGAAAGACTATAAAACGTTAATAAGTTTCTAACATACCAGAACAGGAGAGTACCTCTATACTCATCACAGTGCTAGCATCAGTTTGCTGCATCCATTTCTGTCTTCTGCATGAGAAAAAGTACCCTTCACTGACAAACGAAGACCATACTGGTAATATATATGATAGATTTTTCTGATCTTCTTTCCCAAATTCTGACAATCTTATTTTCTTCAAGTCAGGAAAGCTGTCAAGATCAATATGTTATAAAAAAATATCTTACTAGAAAATAAACTGTGGCTACCTGTGTATTATTCAGGAATTCTGGTAATGTGATGTTTTAAAATGAGGCAGTAATCTTAAGTAATGGTTCTTTTATGAGGTAATCTGAAGAATGAGAAAATATTAAATAAACTGGGGAAAAAATAGTATGTAGCAAAAGCTATGAAAAAAATCCAAAGGAGTGGATGGGTACACATGAATGCCATACAACTATTTTTTTCTGAAAAGTAATTTTGGTTTTCTCTAGTTCTGAAGGTAATATTTGGCTGTACTTTTCTTCCATTAAAATGTCTAGCTATTGCTTTTCACAGTACTGTGCTGTATTTGTTAATCTTGTTATGACATGAGGTTCAGAACTAGAATTTAAATGGATTAACTAGATCTTTTTGAGACATTATTTTTATAAATGAAAAGCCCATTTTTGAGTCCTGTCTTTAGTTGTGTGGTAAAAAAGAAGAACCTTTCCCTAGATCAGGTTGCTCAGAGCTCCATCCAACCTGACTTTGAATACTCATGAGAATGGGTCATCCACAACTTCTCTGAGCAACCTGTTCCAGTGCCTCACCACCCTCACACTAAAGAATTTCTTCCAAATTTCTAAACCTACTCTCAGTTTAAAGCCATTCCCCCTCTTCCTGTAACTACATACCCTTGTAAAAACTCCTCTCCATCTTTCTTGTGGGTTCCCTTCAGGAACTGGAAGGCTGCAACTAGGTCACCCTGAAGCCTTCTCTTTTCTGGGCTTTCAGGCTTTGGTCTCAGCCTTTCCTCATGGGAAGGGTCCCTCCGATCATCTTGGTGTCCGTCATCTGGACTTGCTCCAACAGGTCCATGTCCTTCCTGTGCTAGGCGCCCCAGAGCTGGATGCAGTGCTCCAGGTGGGGTCTCACCAGAGCAGAGCAGAGGTGCAGACTCCCCTCCCTGGCCCTGCTGGCCATGCTGCTTTGGATGTAGCCCAGGACACGTTTGGCTTTCTGGGCTGTGAGTGCTCATGGCTGGGTCATGTCCAGCTCATCCACCAGCACACCCGAGTCCTCCTCAGTAGAGCAGCTTTAATTTGTTTGTCCAACAGCCTGTGTTGGTACCAGGATTTGCCCCAACCCAGATGCAAGGGCTGCAAAAACATGAGGCAGCAGAGAATGAGGAAGGCAGGTGCCCATCTGTATGAGCAGAAGTTGACAAATTTGGAGATACTGACTTTTGTCTTTAAAGCAGAACTTCCAAACAGACACCTTGTGTGTGGGTACATGTGTGTGAGTATGCTGGATTTTAGCTACAAAACATTGCATGAAAAATAAAATTAATAAAATGAACTTTGAATATAATTTAAAATGCTACCCTTTCTTATAAAAAAACCTTGTTTGTTTCCTAGTACAACTTAGTGTGCACTTTAGCTTATTAAATTAAATGGATGGATTACAATGATGTTAAAATTAAAGAATCTCTTCTTTGTTACTTTATTACTAAGAAATACAAATATTTAGAAGATTTGAAGTTTTTAGGTAGTTTTGTATCTTTCTCTTTTGCTGGTCTTGTAGCAGCTTGGGAAATTAAGACAGGCCAAAAGGAAAAAAAAAGGTTTCTATTGAAAATCATCATTCAAAGTTTTTACCATTCCATCATAGATGCCAAAGTCACTTCTACAATGCAGAATAGGTATTAGACATCTGTGATGGGATTCATAACAACTGCTGCCCTTGAGCAAGGGATCAGCTAACCCAGTCAGTCAGGAATTTGCAGAGAAGCAGCACATGAGTGTCTCCCTGAGGCAGCAGTTAGGCTAGGATTCACACATTAGGCTTTAGTCTCCTCCAGCTTTCTTATTCAGGAAGGAAAAGCAGCTGAAGGTCTCTCTCTCTTTTTGACAGCTTAAGGAAATGGCATTCAATTTCTTTTTGTTAATAGACACGTAAATAATTTGCATTAGAGGTGTGAGTCGTAGAACATAAAATAAATATCTTATAAGTAGTTTGCTCTACATACACCCATTATTCCTAGGCATATTTTTTATTTCACTTCTTAAGAAGGATTCATAGGTCTTCCAGGCTGGAAACCACAGGTAAGAGTTATAGCCCTCACTCGGAGGGGGGGAGATGTTCAGCTATATCTACATCCTGTGTGAAGATGACATTTGAGTCCAGTCTCTGTTCGGGAAAATTGACTGCTGCTGCTTCCATGGGCAGACATTTATCTCAGCTGGGTTGAATTAAGTTTATTAGAATCTTTGTTTGGTTTCCTATACAGAGGAATTCACTGCTCCCTGAAGCACACTGGGGATTCATGGCATCTGCATGGACTGGCAGTGATGGCATAGAACCTGTGGGAAAGCTCCAGGTCTTCTGGAGAGGCATGTTAGATCCAAGTGAGCCATCTGAGGACATCTCAAAAGATAAATACCTCTGTCTGGCTCTCTAGATGGTCTTGATGTCTTAGGTTTTAGCTTTTATATTTTTCAGATTCTGTACTGCTTTAGTGTGTAATTCTGAGCTTCCTATTAAGGGATGGTAAGCTCTCTTCACAGAGTAGGTAGACAAGACAATTCCTTTCCTGGCTTGGGACCAAGGACAACCGATCCAAATTTCAGGCCCAAGAGTGTAAACAATGTGGACTGAAGAGAGAAAAACAAGAAGGATGGGACTTCATGGGCTAAAACTGTAATTGGGCAATTAACTCCAATATACTGATGGACCAGAACTTGTAAAAGTGTGAGACCTGTGACTGGTCATCCATTTTGTGATCATTTTGGGTTCATCTTGGGTGTAGCCCTGGCCAGGCTTTTGTACTGCTCAATGTGTATCTATTGAGGCCTTTTGATAAATACCTACTTTATTCTTTAGCTCAGTCTAGTCTCTGTTCTAGGTCAGCCTTCACAAAGCATCAATCTAGATGGTCTGCCAGGTTGCAAAGTCTTCTATTTCAGTTCAAACCTTACATATGGGAACTAGTTTTGGACTAGAAGACTGAAATGTAGTTTTTTATAGGTAAGTGTCTTGAGTCCTTGATACCAATAGAACCAACTATTTAGGGCATGATTTAGGGCATGATTCTGTTGTTGAAATGTAGGTCCCATGTAGACCTTTTGATTCAGCTACAGGTTCCCTGAAGATTTGTGTTATATTTGGCACCATCATGCAGGTGTTTCTGAAATCCTGTGGTGTCTCAAAAGCAACTTCCTTTTCAGGGTTCACGGTTTTGAATTGAGACTTTTTGTCCTATTGTTGATGGAACGTGAAAAATGACTGTCCCCAAAGCAGGTACTTGCACATAGGCAGTAGCAGTGTTTTTGTTTTGTCTTTGTTTTGAACTGAATGTTCCTTCTTGTGATTTGTGTGGAATGTACTCCTTATATTGTGTTTTTACTGTCTGTGCTTTTAAAAATGAGAATGGGATTGAAGTAAAAGTAAGGTAAACATTTCACCTTATCACCTGACTTCTTGCAGATGTTCCAGGGGATTAGGAGATGGGGAAAACATCAGATGCAGTGTCTGGATCAGCTCTAAGGATGTGGCAGATTGCTGCCCCCAACAGTTCAGGGTGAATGGAAATAACCCAACGAGCCACAATGCCAGTCCCTGAATCTGCATAGTACCTTCCTCATTTTCCTGCTTATCTTCACCTTCATCCCAGAGGTGGTGCAGGTTGCACTGACAAGTTTTCCTTCTTTTTTTTTTTTTTTTTTTTTTTTTTTTTTTTTTTTTTTTTTTTTTGTGGCTTTTTTTTTGGTGGTTTTTTTTGGTTTTTTTTTAGTTGAAGTGACTTAAATCTTTGTTCTCCAAGAGATTACGGTGCACACCAGGGAACTGAGCTGAGGGTGAAAGAATGCCTCTTCTTCTGTTGAACTTGAACATATGGATCCATAACGTGGTGATGGGAGCATCTGGCTGGGAGTGGAAGACCTGAGTTGTGCTCTCTGCTCCCCACTTCCTAAAATTTTTGGTAAACAAGCCACAATTACAACATGAAAACAATCTTTCTCCCTATTTCTTGTCTGCCAATTCCCTTTCATTCCTTCCTGCATGGTCCATGCTCCACCCTCACTACGTGCCCCTACGTGGTGGGAGTGCATCTGTGGATCTGCATCCCTTCATGGAGGAAGGAGTCTGAGGACTCTAGTTCCTATTTTTGGGAGAATGCATTAACTGATGCATATGATATGAAAGCTGAGACCTGTAGTTTCACTCCAGTTCCCTGATCCAAGAAGCCACAACTGCTGCTGTGCTTTGTGCTCATCCTAAAGCATTCAATATGTATTAAATGTTTACTGTGAACTTCTGTTTGGGTCCCTTGGGTTCCTCATATAGTTAGAGGTGTTTTCTGGGCCACATGACACTGATACATTTAATGGATGCTGAAGGTACTTTAGTTTAATTTGCAAGAACTAGAAAGAAATTAATGATAATGAAACCATACCTAATTCATATAATCCTCGATACCACTGTTTTTATCCCTCATTCTGAAATTTCTGAAACTCTTGTACATGCTGGTAAATACAAAGGACAGAGAAAAAAAGTCAGTGTGAATTCCAATGCTTTGGCAAGCAATTTATAATTAATTTGGAACAAAAATAGTGTTTTCTCTGGTTGAATATATGAATTCTTAAATTTCAAAATTTTTTAAATATATATATATGCTTATGAAGGCTCTTAATTTTAAAAACATTTGATAGGAAAGATACTTGTATGATTTTAGTGCATTTAGGTTCTCTGTCCTCATGGTGGCACAGTTGTTTAAAAAATCTCTCATTCCTGGAGTCACGAGTCATTCCCTGAGATTTCAGGAGAGGAGCAGATGTGTGCTGGAAAGCAATCCTGCTGTACAGAAAAGGACATTTTTCTGAGTCAGATGCTTTTTAGTTTAGAGAAAGGCTGTGAAACATTAGCTTTGAAAACAAAAGTGCAGTGCCAGCCTAAGAAAGCAGCAGCAAACCCATCTGGTTTTGCAGTTTTCCTCAAGGACACTGTTTGAAGAAAGCTTGGTGAATTAGTATTAGTTAGACAGCTGATATTTACACTGGTTCAGCAACCTGTATTTTGATCTGTTGTTAATTGTAGAATTTCTGAAACAATAAGTATGCAGGATGTTTAATAAGCAACAATGATGCTCTGTTAGCTGCCTCATGTTTTGGAACAGATTGACTTTTGCAAAAACTTGACTTTGTGTCTGCCCTGGAAAAACACAGGGCAAAGCCCAAAACCCCACATTGATTATTAAATAACATTTAACTTCTCTTTTGAAAATGTTTTTTAAAGTACCACAGTTAGTATGAATTTTAATAAGATTTCCCTTGTTTTGTTTAATTGTGAATTTCACTGTTTGCACAGATAAATGCTGACACAGTTGTTCAAGTTTTTCTTTTTTCCTGACTTACATAAATTCCTAGCTACAGCGATGGAAGTTTTTTTTTGGGACGAATATTGTTCCTAATCTTGAGAGGTCCTAATCTTGAGAAAAAACCCTCACTGGCATTGTGAGGAAGCAACTATCCTTTAAAAAAGATTTGTTTGTATGATTAAGACTTTAATATTAAAAAAATCTTCAAAAACAAGTGAGTAATGTTTGTGAGACCAGGACTTCAACTGAAAAGAAAACAGATTATTTTTTTTTAAATTTTATTTTCACCTGCATTAGATTTCCATTGATCTTGTATCATGCATCTATACAAATTCCAGGAGAAAGGAAGAAATACAGACACCTGAGAGAGAAAAACCAAGGATTGTTCTACTTGATGGGCAGCTCTGAATTATTTTAAACAGTCCAAATGGATCTCACAGAGTTTCATAGGCTCTTTTTTCTCCCTTTTTTATGAGTCACTTACTTAAAAGATTTCTGCTTGGTTGCTGCCAGGGAGATGGTTTTATTCTGAGAACTGTAACAAGAAAAGCTGGTGTGTTTCTATCCCCAAGGAGAGAAGGAGTTAGTAGGAAGGGAGAATAGAAAGGGCATTTTATTAAAAAGACCTTAATTTTCAAAAGAGGAAAGCAATCTTATATTTTTGTAGTAGACAGGAAAGCTGAGGTTTGGATTGAGAGTGCCTCAGGGATTTGTTTTTCAGTAACTTCACAAAAATTATTTTTTTATTTCTCTGCATCATAATGCACATGTAAACTATTTTTTTTCTGAACCAGGTTGTCTGTGTTCAGACTCAATATGTATGTATGGAGGTGGATGCTTAAAAATACAAAGTTTTGAGAAAAATCCTTTACATGCCACACATGACAGTGCATATAGACTTGGAGTTATTTTACAAAGATGTATTTTGCTCAGATCAGTACATTTTTCTTTTGAAAGCAAGAAACCAGTAAACTGCTTTTTGTTTATTCTTTGTCTTTTCTGCTGGGCAGGGAGGAGTCTTTGTTTTCCACTGGAAATCTATATGACGAGAACGACAAATTTCACTCGGGAATGATTTTGTCCTCAGCTGTGCCTGACTGTTAGGTGTCATGCCACCAGCACTGCCTAAAGGACCATGTTCTGCTCTTCCATAGGACATCCACCTCCTTCAGGTCAAAGACAAGAGCAGTGAAATGTACAGAAAGAGCCTCACCGACTGGAGCAGGCTCGTGACCAGGCTGTCCCACTACCTGTGAGACACGGAACAAGGCCAAGAACATTGAATTGTGCTGAAGTGCCTGGAGAAGGGCTTTGACTGTGTGCAGTAAATAAACCATGTGGGTCAAATGGAGTATCGAACAGCTTGTGCTCCCTGAGCACAATGCACCCTGGCACAGAGTGAGAAAGCACGAGGCTTTTGTTTTAATAAGAAGAGTAGGTAGTTATGTACCGAGCAGGACAGTGCTCACATACAGAAAGGGCAGAGATAAGGTTACCTGGTACTTTTGTAGTGAATGCTTCCTTTTGCAAACTTAATGCTTTTTAAATTTCTTTGCCATTTGAAAGCTTTTTAAAGGCCTTCGTTGTCATGTTATCAAAAGTTATTGTGACCTCATTTAAAATACACTGAATATCTTGAGTAGTTGTCTTAGACCATCTTGACTTGTAAAAGGGGATGAGCTTTATAAATAAAAGGGTAAATTATTAATGCTGTGTCATATGAGTCTAGACACTGGTGTTTGAGTAGGACACTGTCATAGCAATAAAATTTCATCAGAATCAGGAGATCTAGGGATCACAGCAGCAATGTTTTTCAGCTCCATTCCTGAGCAGGAGAAAAGTGTTCTGTCTCCTCTGTTAAATATTAAATTGTTGATCTGTGGATATTTTTTCAGGCATTTGATGCATCTGAAAGAACTGTCTCTTGTACTACAAGGACCACCTTTTATAGTATAAGTAAAATTGGAAAGTTGTAGAACTGTATCTTAATAACTCAGCTTTTCATGGCAACATGTAATTAAGATTTCCACTGGGAATGTGGGGAATTAGCCTTTATTCCCATAGAATGTTAGGAAATATTAAATGAGATTATTTCAAAGCAAGAGATACTGCATTTCAGTGAGATAAAGACAAAAGACTTTTTTTTTCCAGGAAAAATACCCTTAAATATAAATGTATGAGAACACCATCCAATATAGCATTTGGGAATTGCTTGTTTATGGTTTTCTTTCTGATTCTAGGTGGCAAAAAAAAAAAAAAAAGAAAAGCCTGATCTCATTTTGTTTTAAAATGAGTATTTTTATATAAAGCAGGTATTCTATTCCATTAAATCCCTAGGCATTGTGCACAAATGACAGCAAAGGTGTGGCTATTGGTCCATTTCCAGGCAAATCTTGTATTGGCTGATATTCACTCAACTAATATAAAGCCTTTAAAAATAGGATACAGAATGGAAAAATGTTCAATCAAAGCATGTATAGAATACTCTTCCTAATGCTCACAACTGTCATTACATCTCAGTTATTTGGATTTGCAGACAGGAGGGAATCATCTGAAAGAAACATATTTCAGCACCAGAAATTGAAGGGAAATAAAAACTAAATAATAATAATAATAATAACAACAACAATGACAATAATAATAATAAACTCTGGGTTTTGGAAAAGAAGCATCTTTAAATCCATTCTATTTCAGCTTTATTTTCATGTCTTCCCTTTAACTAAATTAATTCCTACATGCTGTTGCAGAGAAATAATGTCACTGAAATAAAGGCAGTCCTTCCTTATCAGTCAACAGCTGTCCCCAGATGCAGCATTTTAATTTTGAAAGGAATATAAGAGCAATACATTTTCACTGACAACCATGCAGCAAACAACCCTCATTCTATAATAACTTGTCTACAGTGTTTCTATTCTTAGTGGCTTTCTGCCTATTTCATGTAACTGAATTTTATATTCACCTTTTTTACATTGTTTAAGGAGAAGGTTGTCCATTTCTGTTTATAATTTAAAAGTTCATTATTTTTGCTGGCTCCTTTTCTCTTCAGTACTGCTTCTTGTTTGATCTGTTCCTGTTGTCCTACCAGCAGGAATTCCATTGTAACCAGACTGCTGTGCTCAGTGTTCCTGCTGTTTTCCATTTTAATTGCTATTATTATGTTTGCCCCTCTACTATAAGACTTGGTAAATAAAGTAGTTACTGTACACCTTAATCTTTGCAAATATATAAACTAAAAAAAATTCTGCTTATAAACTCTCATAGATTCCTAAGATCTCTTCAGAGCAAACTATAGGTCTTTTAAAACTAAGAATAATAAGACATATTCAATTTGTTCCTAAGAATTTACATATCTTTTAACAAAATACTGTAAATCAATTAAAGGTATAGGAGTGTTTTCCAGAGGAAGTTTTCATGATTATTATTAAAGATTCTTTAACTATCATTACTTGCCATTCATGCACTGATACAAATGCAATTGGTGTTTCTAATTCTTTGTATGTCAAACTCTCAGGAAGCCATCTCATTAGCAAACATAATACTGCTAGCTAGGTCTTTACAGTAGACTGTAAGGACTTTCAGTTAAATAATATCTAATTTTGTAAGATATTATCTTCAATGTTTCTTTATGTTAGAATATACTTGGAAGAGAAAGGCTATTTTTTTTGCATAGTTCTAATTAAACTTAGTTTTGTTTGTCTGGGCCTGGAATAGACATTATTGAAAACTAGAACCCTCAAGCCCTATCTTGTATCTCCAAAGCTAGAGAAAGCATTAGGGGTGAGCCAGAACTGTCACTTTAAAAGCCAGCTGGGAATTTGCCCAAATGTCAGGTCATGATTTGACTTAGCCCAGTGTAGATTCTTACCAGACATAAAATTTGGGTCAAAATTCAATTTCTCTCCAAGGGCCTGATGTGTTTCCAGTCAAGCTTTCCTATTTATATTACAGTCACTTGTCTGAGTTTAATGGTGAAATCCATATCAAGAAAAACACTAGGAATACAGGCTGTTGGATTATTCATGTCTGTGGAATTTGGGAATTCCTGCTGTCGTGTCACAATGTCACCACTGGAAAACCAAAGTACCTGATTGATTTTGTGTAATTAATCTGATCATGGATTTCATGTTTCAAAGCATTCCAGATTTGGAGGAAAGAGAGTATGCCAGACAAAGAGAGGATTCCTTGTAAACGCAGCTGCCTCATTCTAGAAAACTGAGCCAGGGCTGCAAAAATAGTCTAAGAATCAGGGGCTGATTAATCTAGTTTTTTCTGCATATTGACTCTGTGCTGAAGCAGCTATAAGACTGCAGTTAAGGTTTTCATGAAGATTTTCAGTTTCATAGCATAAAGATTCATTTTCACATTCTCAATTGTTTGAAAATATTGTATACAAGGATTATTATTTTGAAAGTACTTGAATTTCTGTGCTTGATTTTTTTTCCTTCTGTTTACAGCCCGTGCAGGCGATGATAGATATTTGTGAAATATTTTCCTGAAAACATCATGAGAAATTTGAGGCCCCAAGTGCTCAGCTAATTAGATACTGCTTACAGTGTTCCCTGTAATTAAATACACTAGAATGATGTAGTCCTGAAATGTTTGGTTTATGTTTAAAGTGCTTTATCTCATCACATTTTAAAACCTCCTTTTTTTCATACCTTTTTTTTTGCTCAATTGTATGTGAAGAATGCATGAATGCAGAGACAGCTGATTCAAGCAGAGATGCAGGCGCTAAATTTAAGGATTATATTAAGCCACCCAATGGAAAAGGACAGAGGGATACTGGTCCATAGCTGGCTGAACATAAACCAGTGTGTGCCCAGGTAGCCAAGAAGCTCAAATGGCATCCTGGCTTGGATCAGCAATACGGTGGGCAGAAGGACAAGGGCAGTGATCTTCCCCCTGTGCTCAGCACTGGTGAGGCCACACCTCAAATCCTGTGTTCAGCTTTCTACAAGAAAGACATTGAGGTTCTGGAACGAGTCCAGAGCAGGGCAACAGAGCTGGGAAGGGTCCAGAGAGTAAATTATTTGAGGAGAGGCTGAGGAAGCTGGAGGTGTTTAGCCTGGAGAGGAGGAGGCTCACAGAAGGTCTTCTCAGACTCTACAATTACCTGAAAGAAGGTTGTAGCAGGGTCAGGGCCCATCTTTTCTCGCAAGTAGCAAGTGAGGAAATTGCCTAAAATTGTGGCAGGGGAGATATAGATCGGCTATTAAGAGACATTTCTTCCATGAAAGAGTGGACAGGCATTGGAACAGGCTACCCAGGGAATTAGCTCAGTCACCATCCCTGGAGGTGTTTAAAAGGCATGTAGATATGGCACATAGTTTAGTGGTGGCCTTAGCAGTGGTTAATGGTCTTAGAGTGCATTTCCAACCTAAGTGATTTTTTGATTGTGTATGCATAAATATGGCTGATCAGTCATTCATATGAGTAGTTCTCCTTTAATTTACAAATTTGCAATAATCCTATGTGCAGACTAAACACATGTGATGTGTTAGCACATAATTAGCACGTGTGAAACACAGGCAATGAACACTCCAGTTGGGCTGCACTGAAACGCGAGTTTACTGTGTTATTCACTGCTTTGGCCCATGCTCTGCTTGGTATGTTTATTGTTTTACCAGACCAATTATATGGAAGCGACTGTGTATAGGCAAGTAATATTGCCAGTGAAACTGTAGTTAATCCCTAAGTGAACAATCATCTTATGTTCAGTTTTTTCAGGACAGGTGATCTCTTTATGGTACAACATACAAAGCTGTAGCGACCAAAAAGAACAGCTTTCCTCAAATAAGAGAGTGTAAATGTTTTCTATATTTTAATTCACTGATGAGCTGAGTAATTCAACAAGAGTCACCCATCTAGTTTTTAATAACTTGTCTTGTGCAATGACCCACCCATTGTCTATTATTTTTGTAAATTTTTTTGCTCCTTCTGACTAGGAGGTTGAACTTGACTAGGATTAACGACAATCCAATCAAACAGTAAAATTCAATCTCTGTTGGGTTTTCACCTCATTTTTCTCGAATTGCAGGACCTGTCATGGACCTGGATGCTTCCCAGGAAAGTAGAGGTTTTCCTGTGTGTTTAAGGATCCATTATCTTTGGGAGTCAAGCAGCATTTCTGAAATGTAATTCCAATACTAAAAGGAGAATCTAATGTGAAAAAGATTTTTGCACATGTAATTGAAGAAAATTTCAGCAAATGGTTATTTCTTGGATACAGAGTTGCAAAGAGCCTGGATAAAGTAGTAATAATTCAGAATCATCCTAAATGAATAGTGACTGTAGTGAAGATCCTTTGTTTCACATCTGTAAGAGAAGAGTAGATAAGTATAGCAAACTCTTGTACTGAGAGACTATTCATATACACTAGGTATATGCACATATGTGTAGAGAATTATGGCTCCATTCTGCTTCAGCCTTCTATCCTGGTAGCTGTTTTTTTGTTTTGTTTTGGTTTTTTTTTTTTAGGGATAGACACACTCTCAGAAAATCTCCAAATGTCTTTATGGTGTTGAGTTTAGTTTTCTACCACCCAGAAATACAAATGTTCATTGCAAACTGTAACCTGCTTGCATAGAGCTAAATGATCTTTAAAACAGAATAGACTCACAGATCTTAAATAATTCCTTTTCTTCTTTGTCAGCATTCACACAATGAACTTAATACGGGTAATGACATCAGATATGTACAGCATGCTCTGAGTACAGTCACATGCTATAACCATGTCATGCTTGTGTTCATTTATATTGTTTTAACAAAGACCATTGCCCCTCTATTCATTTTATACCTGGCTGCATATTCTCACTTAGTCAAAGGAAGCTTGAGGCCTGAATCATTTATAAAGCATGTATTCATGCTTTTGGTCAGTTACCTTAGATTTCACCAGCTGCCTGTAGTAGCCTGCAATGTATAGCAGTTCAGGAGTTTGTGGTGAATTTATTATACTTGACAATATTCCCAAGCATATTTGGTAGAATGGTCTGAATATTAATGCATCTCCTGAGTAAGTACAATCCCTCACTGTTCTGTTGTTACTGCTTTCTTTGAAATTCAGTCAACAGCCTGCAATACCAAAACAACAAAAATATGTGCACTTATCTTCAGGCCATTAAAATCCTACAGCTGTGTTTACCTTACTTTTTGTGCAAGGAATAAGAAAAAAGCTTTCAATCAAATGCATGTAAAAAAGAGGAAGCACAGGGGAACTCCCTAGCAGGGATTAGAAGCTGCTGCCTTCCTGGCACTTGCTGCAGAACAGAAACATCCTGTATAATGTTAGCTGCCCTTTTCATTTCTGTTGAAGCAGTGACAGAGTTTCTAGCACCCCCTGCTTAATGGCTAAGGGGCCCATGGGTACAATTCTGCAATCTAATCATTCCAGGTAATTTGCTGTATGGATGGTTGGGTTAAGGCAAAGTGGTCCAGAGACCTGAATTCATTTCAAACCCGACTTATCGTCACAACTGGAATGAGATTCATGTTTTAATCTTAAACTTTGTCCATATATATTAATGACTTCTCTCCTACCTCCCACACCATGTGCAAAGGAAAATTATATACATTTGTTGTTTTAATTTCAATTTGGTTGATGAAAAGAGACAGGGAATCTAATGTATGTATGAGAAGGGAGAGAGACAGCTCTCTAGACTGATCGGCTCTTTGAGTTAATTAATACCTATATAATCTTGCAAAAGTATGTGCTTCCTATGCTTGTATTTTTTTAAGAGCTGTGACTGTCATTCTTGCAGGAAACTTACATGTTCCCTCCAGAACAGGAATTATTTTGATCTAGACATGGGTTTTTTTTATTACCTTGCCTTTTCACAAAGGAAAGCAGACTGATTCAAACACACATTTTGAAAACTGAAGCAAACAAATGGCATCCCTTCCCCCCACTTTCTTACTGGAGTGATCCACTGTGGTAAAATTTTATTTATAAAAAATTATTCAGTCTTTCTGCCTCTTATTCATTTCTCCACCCCAAAATAACAGAAAGACCTAACTTCTCACCAAGCAATTTTTGGAAGGTAAAAAAGTCACCCATTTCTCTTTTCGTTTTCAAATCCCAAGAGGAGATTTTCAAGGATACTAAGGGCTGTTAAGCACCCAATTCCCACTGAGCATCAGAGAGAATTGGACGACTGGCTGCCCTTTGTGTCTTTGATTTATTTCCCTCTTTGGTCTTTACTAACAACAATTTTTTCTCATTTGGAACACACTGATTGAAAACATCCAAGGTCAAATTCATTTTGCGGATTTCTACTGAAGTCAACAAAGACACACACCATGATGGAGTTGAGTCTATAGCTGTACTTTTAGCCTCTCATTAGTACCAAATCTTCAGGTTTTTTATCTCCATTGGAACCACTTGGAGAAAGAGAGGAAAAAACTTAATAAATGCTTAAAACTGAAAAGCAATGAAAACTAAATTGAAATAGGTTTTTTTGCAAATTTTATTTTTAAAAATATTATCAGGAAAATTATTTGCTTGCTTTTTGCAGGTTTATGTTCCTGACATAAATGTCAGGAAACTTACAAGAAAAAAGATGGGCTTCTTGCTTAACTAGGGGTTTTTTTTAGCTCCCTTTTTCTGCATATCTTCTAGTGGTTGTTAATGTGGAATTCATCTTACATCACTTTACAAGTCTGCAATCTAGCTGTCTATATTTGAATTACTTTTCCTAGGCTACATATACAGTCTTAAGAAAGACAAAGGCACTGTGGGGCATAATTAATCTGACCTATCCTAAATAAGATGTGAGGCATAACACCCTATGTGTACTTGTTTTTCTGCACTAGCAAGAAGGGTAATCCAGCTGGCTAGATCAGATTTGCACTGTAGGAGTCTACATTTGATCAGATGAATCCTCCCCTGCTGTCATCCATTTCTTCTTCCTTCCAAGGCTAACCTTGTTCACTCTGGTGTGATTGCGGTTTGTTTGTAAGATAAATTACATTTGTGAATCTTCACATGTTCTACTTTTTCTGATGTTTGTTCATAAAAAAAGACAAATTCCAAACTCATTAATATGATGGAACAGAGCATGTAAAATTTGGCACATTTCTCTGACATATTATGTTGGCTTTTGTCACAGAAAAATATACAAGAACTTTACCTGTTCCTATTCATTTATATACTTTGTTAATAATAATTTATTTTGATTTAAGTGTAGTAGCTTTGTTCTGGTGTAGTATAGAATTATCTAGGTCAAACTAAAATACATTTTCATTCCTATCTAGAATATAATGAGAGCTAATTGGAAGGATTATGATTCAGTAACTTGTAGCATTTGTCATAGTGACGAGTACAAGTTCCAGGTGACTGAAGACTGGTGGTTCACATCAGATTCCTGAGATCTCCCTGAACAACTACTTCAGAAATGCTTTTACATGGGATTTGTTACTTCCTGGGGCAGTTTCCAAATTTCCCAATGAGGTTATTGAAGGTGCTGTCCATCATTATTAGCCACTTCAAGCAAAACTCCATATTTTCTGATCGCATTCCATAATGAAATCACACTGCAGCTGACATAATTTCAATTTAATTCTCCATGATCTGTTGTTGCTGTGCTGTTGTTATGGTTAAAGTGTTTTCATACTTAATCCTTGCCTTGGTATTTTAAAATACGGTTTTGCTTAGTTGGAACCATTCTCCTTTGATTGTAATGGTAAGTGCAGAGAGTGTAGGGAAATGGGTTTGTCTGCAGCTCAGATACAACCAGGTTTAGAAAGCTTAATTTTAATGACTTGGGCCTCCCTTAAAAAACTGGATAATCAGTACTTAAACCACTATGTGTGCTCACTGACTGTAATATCTGAGTTACAGCTGCAAATGAGGACTACCCACCTAGTTCATTTAGATTTTTTAGAATGTCACTACATGACAGGAAAAATGGAAGATTTGCATGACTGGTCTGCTGTTTACATATCTGTTTTAGCTCTATAGTTACTGTTGAGTTGAAATTCAACAAAGCCACAAGGATTACTGAAAAGGTCTGAATTCTTTTTGTGTGTCAAGAATATATATCTTGAACAATTTGATTTTGGATACTGTCTCAATCAGTTGTTAGAATATCTTTCCCAGGTAGAATGGTGGGAATCAGATTGCTTCACTAAACTGTAGTGCTTTAAGGTACTTTGTCAGATTGCCTCATCAGTAACTCAAAGGTAATCAATTTTACTTACATTGTTCCTGATGGTTCCTTGTTTAGACAGTATTAAAGACCTCCACTTACAAAGATTCCACAACTTCCTCAGCCCACCTCTTGCAATGCCTTGTTTTCTTTTACTATCGTACAGGCTTTTTGTCTTTTTACCTAACCCAAATCTTCTTTTCTACCCTTTGAATGCAATCCACCATAAGATGAGGAAACAGATTATTCTGATCTTTGATATTTTTGGGATCATGTTATCGTACTCTCACTTTTACTTTCTCTTTGGTGTAAACTACTAAGTGTATTCATTCTTTCCTCCAAGGTATTATTTCTAGACAGCTGATGATTCTTATGGTTTTTCAATTTCTGCTTGATCCACACCTTCCTTCAAGCGCAGGGAAACTAGCTAAGGTTTACCAGTGCTTATAATTTTTTTGCAGGAGGATGCTGTTGACACTTGCTGAATGTGTTACCCACAGTCAAGGCCCCAATGCTTATTTTTTGATTTATTTTAAGTGTAGATGAACAACCAACATAGAGAATGGCTATATGGACACATAATATTTGTTCGGAGTCCACATGAAGTACAAGACAGCTGCTTTGTACATAATCTCATAGTGCCAGGCCTTTTAGTATTCTTATGGTAGCCTTAAAATCTGTATTATTTTTCCACAGAACTTCTGATTAGGTGTTGTTCTAGCTTCCGGGACAGTTTGTGAGGTTGATTCTTTCTGACACTGTTATTATTGACTGGTTTTCAGGTCAGATCTCCACCTCCAGTTTCTCAAGGTGAGTTTTAATTCCTGGCTGTCCTCCCTATCTTGTTATCTGAAAATGTAATTATCTGCACATTAAATAAGTACCCTCTTTATTCTCTCATTCAGGTCAATGGATACCAGATCTGGAGCAGACTCCCATGGATACTCACACAGTATGTCCTTCTCTTTTGACAATGAACCATTGATAACTAAAGTACAGTTACACTAAGGAGTACAAAGGAATACATTGAAAATGAGACCAGTGAATTAGAAACAATTACTGATTAATATTTTGACTGGTTCTGTAGCAAGTTAGTTACTCATCTCCATTCTTAGTGTAATTGTTTTCCTTTTTCGTTTACCCAAAAAAACCCCCAAACCTACCCAACTAAAAACCCAGATGAAAGAACTAAACTTCTTGCTCTTTAAAAAGAGGCATTATGAAGAGATGAATCACTGTTATGATATATATTTCTGCTGTTTAAGGCTATTTGCTACTTTCAAGTACGTTAATTTGTATGTCAATCAGCAGAACTTAACATTTTGAGAAAGAGCGTACTCCTTGCTCGAGATAAGAACTCACAGAAATAATAAATAAATTATAATATCACAGAAATAATAATATTTCTAATAAAAAGGACTCACAGAAATTCTGAATTAGTAATGGAATTGTGTATAATGAAGATTCTGATTATATTGGTAGACATCTTATCTTAAAGGAAAAACAATGCTACTAAGAGTGTCTCTGGGATTCACCACCAACCATAAAACGCTTTGGTTTGTATTGTAAGCTTTTAGTTTTTAACTGAAATTCTGGTTTGGTTCCTGGCTTAGCTGAGGATCTTCATGTGTATTTATGCACAGACTCAAAAAAAAGTGCACACACACTCACACAAAGGGTCCAAATTCTGCCTTTTACTGTGTATTGCATAAAACCACATTCAAGTCTTCGTTGGGGTACACAATCATAAAATTAAAGCTGAAATTGATCTTTCAGTCTATAAATAAATATCTTAGTCTACAAATGAATAAAATATAAAGTAATACCTATGAAAAACTTTTAGATGAAGCTGAGCAAAGAACCCTGTCTCTCCTATTGCTTATAGAAACCAGAGTGCAGATGTTCAGCCCTGACTGCTTATTTGCAATGTTACTGTTCAGGTCATGGGTGACCATCTGTTTCCTTTCACTTCATGACACAGCACTTGCCCTCCATGAATCTTTCTGAGTTTCCTTCTGATATGATGGCAAAAGAGGAATGAAAGAAACACTTATTTGGACAAGAAGCAGAGGAGCTTGAATGAATAATATTATTGTAGTAAAACAGTGTGATTCTTCTCTTTAGTTACCAAGCATCCCTAACAGTGTCGTTAAGCACTCCTCAGACAAGATGAAGAGAAAGATACACAGCCCTAGAGTTATGTGAGTTTAGCCCTTGTAGGCCTCTGTTTCTTCCCATTGACTAGATTGGCCCCCTTTGGAAAATGATAAACAGAACAGTAAGTATCTAAATTAGCTGCCATAGTATGACCCCCCCCCCCCCAAAGGAACTGGACTAATACTTAGAGGGAGCAAATGTTTGTCTAAACTTTGTAGCAGTAAAACATTAGCTCTTTCAGAAAGCTGAACTGGCATTCAGTACAGTTTCATGAATCAGAGGTCTTTTCTGTAACACAGATGGGCATTTTTTAGATTAATCCTAACCCTATATTATGAATAGTTCTCTTCATGAGTGGGCCTGGGTTTATTTCTACAGGGAAATAGTATCTTTTCTTTTTTGAACAAGATACTTCTAAGCATAAGGGGAGAGAACAATGAAACAATGTTGAAAAGAAAAAACAAAATGCAAAGTTAACCACAAATTTCCATAATGAGGAAACAAACCACAATGATCTCTGAGATGGTGCCAGCCAGTCCCTCACTGCTTTTCAATATAAAATAGAGGGTAAAATAAGAAAAGTTAAGGGACTTTCAAATGATTTACATGTCCTGTTGATTTTAAGTCCCAACTTATTTTGTCAAATATGTACAAGCAGTACTGTTGCATGCAACTGTGCACACTTGAATGAAATGACAACAAAATTATGTCCAATGTATATGTTGTATAGGGAAGCTAAATCTTATGCCAGTATTCTGACTTTCAAGAGCTTGCTTAAAACCCAAACACATCAACAGACTGGAAAGATGGGTTCTATTTTTTGTATCGTCAGTAACTGTATTGCAAAATGTTGGGTTTATAGCATGGCCACTGTGCTCAAAAGCTTGGTACCTTTAATATTTTGAGTCAGATTTAAATCAGTTTAATTACGACTGTATGTACAGGAGAAGAACTTAACCTATTCTTTCCCACAAACACTTGTTCTAATTAAAAGTGTTTCAGATATGAAATATACAATTTAAATAAGTGACTGAAAACTCTCGTGTGGCTTCTAGCTTACCACAAGCTGTTTTGGGTCATTATTTGCCTGTCCACTCAAGTGAATACAGTCAGATTTGAAACCATTTCATTCCAAACCAAATGTTTCCTTTTGTAAGTCTTACCATTTTTACTTCAACTCCAGAATCCACAGGCGTTTTAAGCTAATTTTGCCATTCTTCGCAAACAGTAGGTCTAGGCAAATGTCAAAATGGACCCTATATAACAGTGGGCTCTGTCAGCACTAATTGGGACTTGATATACATCAGTGAGGATTTCTGATGTCTGCTGTCTCAAGAAAGAAGTCCAACAGAGGCTTCTGTATTTCTATACCCAGGTTTTGGCTACCACACACACCACTTCATTTAAACAAATAAAAAATTGAGAAGAATCAACACTTCCTTTGTTTTCCTGAACACTAAAATATTCCTTTAATGGAAAAGTGTTTGAATTCAAACAATCCATGGATGCACAGAAAATACACTTTTCAGCTGAGATTTGACTCTCATGAGATCCACAATCAACCCCAAAATGTTGATAAATATTTAACCCCAACAGGAATGGTTGCTGATCAATATTTTCCTTGGAAGAACTAATCTGAAAGAAGCTGATACTTCATGGAAGGTTCTACAATTTTCATTAGAAAATTCTGGAACTTTCTCAAACTCCTTGTGTGTAGCCCTGAATGTCACGAATTCTGTTCAACTTTTGAACTTGTTTACCTAGCAACCTATTTCTTATTTGCAGAAAACTGTAGAAAACATGGTATCTGCTAATTAACTAAAGTCTCAAATAGAGAAATTGTCTTGACTTGGATTTCATTTGTAGTATTTCCATGTAACTTTTGCTTTCACTGAGCCAAGAAATCAATTTTAGTATTACACGATTGTGCATCGAATCACCTTTGAACTGTAATGCTAAGTGCAGTGAAGAACAGGAAACCTTCTGTATTTTTCCAATCTATGTCTACAAACTTAGAGCTGGGGAGGAGGGTCTCAGCACCTTGCAAAATAGGGTACTGAATTTTATTAAGTCAATACATTTCCTACAGATTTATGTCACTATAAATAAGTTAAGTGAGCTGAGTTATTACTCAAAACACTGAAACAGAAAGTCGATGTGTATGTGGAAAAGTAGTACATTTTCTTCTTTAATCTCAGAACATTTGATATAGAACATTTGCATTTGACTGGACTTTGTATAAAAATGCAAAACAACCACCTATTACTTCCCATGGGAAATTAGTCAGCAGTCCAATAGTTCTAATGCTCAGGGTGTTTTTTTCACTTCATCTTTCTATTTCTTTATTTCATTTTATTAATTCTCATTGCACAGGTACTGTTTTAAATTATTCTTATATCCCTTTGATATTAATGCTGCTACATTTTCAGCTCTCTAGCCTACTGCCCAGAAGCATCACATTATATTCTTCTTTTGCAGTAGAAGAGACAAGTAGTCAAAAGCTAAGGGTGCAGTTTAGGCTGCCTATGCAACTTTGCATTATCCACAGTGTAGGTAGAATAAAGCACTTATAGACATGTTCACATAGATAGATATACAGTCCCACTGTCAGGGTCCACTTAAAACACATGATCCCAACAGTTTTTAGCCAGGATTTAGAGTTTAAGGTTAGGAAAATCTTATTCTGATATCCTGGGGTGTATGAGACCCCCTAGATATACACATTGTCAGGCAGCAGTGTATGTCAGACCCCGGAGATGAGCAGTTAATTAGAATCCCTGAGATCATATCTAACTTCATGGGTGCAAGGGGAAGTTGATGCTTCTGGCTGCATTTGCATGAGAGCCTAATAATTCAGCTGCTTGCCAAAGGACCTCTTTGATCTAGCTCCTCACTGTTAGAGGATCTTCACATCCAGCTTTTGTGTTCTAGGAGGGCATCTGTACCGACAGTCCCTGGAGTGATTTGACCATGACTTAGCTTCTCTTCCTATTATCACTGAGATACATTACAACCAGAAAGGGAAAGGCGGTCAGACCAGATAGTAGGAGCCTTGCCCTGTAAATAGTTGTTTGGGCATTTGGCCAGAAAGGATAATATGGGGTCAAGTCCTGCAGAGTCTCTTTTTTCTCATTTTTGTCAAAGGCCAAATGCTTAAACTACCCCAGGAGCAAACCGGTGTCTAAAAGCAGGAAATTATGTCAGGCCCTTGGAACCTGGAAATCTGAACAGTGACCACGAAGCAGGTGTTTAAAGCAGGCAAGGCATTTTAGGCACACTGAAGCCCTCTGACAGAGTGAGATCAGACATCTTTATGTTCCAGTTACTCTCTGCCTTGAATCCCAGTCTACAGAATTTTTCCTCTACACAATGTAGGACAAAGTTGGATCTCTGACTCAGCTTTATGAATTCCATTTTTTGAATATGCTGAGTGCATGACTTTTAAGCATTGAGGCACTGAACATTATTATGTCAAAAGTCTTTTGTTGAGTGATTGCCATGGTGAAAAATACTCTAAAATTATGTTTCCAGAGTGATAGAGAAGTATTTTCATTATTTGGCTTAATGCATGGCTCCAACTCTCTCATTTCCTGCTCATTATTTGCACCTTCTGCATATAGGGATCTGTGGTACAGGCTGACAGCAAACAGTTTCCCAGGCTGTAGTCACCACTCTCTGGGTTATTCATACCCATCCTGTGTCCTGTCTTCCATTTTTTCCCAGTTTCCTTCTTAAATAATTCCTAGTTCATTCCAGTATATATTTTTTTTTTGTTCTTCTTTGCCCTGATTCTTCCTTGATTTTATCTCACTATTTTGTGTTTTATGCTTGTAAGCCAATCTACTTTTTTCAGTATGTTTCAAGGTTTTAAGTCAAGTCTCCAAAACACCATTCAGTGTCTTAATGATAAGACATTGTCTCCTCTTTAATTGTATTCCTGTGTTTGCAACAGCTGGATTATGGACATCCTCTATCAAGAACACCCTATTTTATGGTGGTTGGCTCTAACTGAAGAGAGCAGTTCAGCACATCTCTTCCACTCTTCTGATATACATCCACACAATTTCAAAATGCAGGTATTCCATTCTATGTCATAAGCAATACATGAACAAGGACTGATGTGTGAACTTCCCTACCTCCAAAACAAAACCCTTTCTTTTTGTTTGAGTGTCATAATAATATAGGAGAGAAGGGTTTTGACATATGAAGGGTCTTGAGTGTTTCCATAAAAGTCTATCTACCTCCCTTCCTCTTCCAGAAGGATGGGCACTGCTGTATGTACTGCTGATGATTCCCCTGAGAGTGATTCCCCTCACCTTGTCATCAGAAATGCTGATGTCCTGTGTTCCTAGTCCTCTAAAAGATACTGTCTAGAATCTGACCAGGGAAATCAGGTCCAAATGATTGGAATTTCTCCAAGTTATAAATACATATATGAGTACAGTATAATTTAGAAAACTTACAGCAAGAAGATAGCTTTAGTACTGCATAGATCCTAACCACAATTTTGCTTTTTGTGCTTCCTTATAAACAAATTCCTCTAAACCCCTATATCAACAGCAAATGGAGCCCATTATTTTCTAGGCAAGAATAGTAATATTATAAATATGCAAACATACAAAATTTGTGGTTCCCTATTGCCAAAGCATAATGCATAGTCTTGTTTAACTGTACATTGAAAGGTTCTGCTGGAGTATGCATGCACATGTGTGTACTTGAATAATGAAAGATTGATACTTCCAGTGATGTGTCTATCCATCTTGGTTCCATGAGCATGGGCAAAAAGTTTTTGAGGAGAGCTTCTGACTAGGGAAGTGGTTTTCTTTTCCGTTGTCCAGTGTTGTCCAACAGCCCCTTGGGAACATTTTAAGGACTTGGAGACATGACTGAAATCTTTAGTTTTCTTTGAGAGTCTGGGGTCTGGTCAGGGTTGGTAGGCCAAAAATGATGATAGTCTTCCACTTTTCTCATGCATTGCTTCCTAGATGTCCAATGTTTCAGAACTGAGGTTTTTTTGCTTCAAACTGGAAAATGCAATCTGCAGGTAATTAGGATCTACCACTTCAGTGGTCAATAGTATATTCCAGAATTAAGATTTTATTCTTGGTTATCAGGAAATGCATATTGCAGTATATGTAATATTCTCATCCAAACCACCTGCCTTTTTTTTCTTTTTTTTTTTTTCAAATCTCACTGGGCACATCCTTCTCAATTTTTGTTTCCATTGCTGTTGTATTTTAAATTAGACTCATTCAAACTCCTGAGCAAACAGCCTTGAAAAGCCCTATGTCAATAACCTCTACACATATAAAACAATTTACAATTTACAGAACCCGTTTGTTCTTCCCTGGCCAGCATGGTTCCAGAAAGCAGTGTACAGCCATCCAGGTAACTATAGCACTGTTTATAGGACTAATAAGTGGGCCACCACAGCATCCCAAAGCTCCAGCAGTTACAACCTTACCATGTCCTTTTTAGGTTCATATTGGTTTTTCTTGCTCTGGTACCAGCTTAGATGACAGCAGCAGCACATAGAGTTGTGCATGGGCAGGATGAATTAATCTCTCCATTAAAATGAATGGAATTATGCTGCAGGAGATACATGGAAAGCAGAATGACAGGCACTAGAGGGCTCTGGAGCTTTGTACACCTGATGTATTTTATATGAACATTCAGTGGCAAATTTAATCACCTTCATAAGTGAAAGACAGCTAGCCTAGGTAGTAGTCAGAGGTAGAAAATGTTGCCTGGACTTCAGAGGAAACCATCCAATCCTTGCAAGAAAACAAAGATTACTGCATGGTGAGCAGCCCCAGTTTTCAGCTTTCTTAGTACTATTCCAGCTCTTGAACAAATAAAAATTCAATTGTTTTGGAAATTCTGGAAAGAGCAAAGAAATACTAAAAAAAGAGAATCACTCAAAGAGCTAGAAATAACCTCATACACAGACAAATGACTCACCTCTTCTTTCCAATCAACTCCTTAAATGAGATTTTTTCATTGCAAATAGTTCACCTAAAAATCATAAAATAAGAAAAACCTTATTGAAAAGTTCACCCACACACCTCTTACCTAACAATTGGCTATTTATTTTCTTCCAGTTGCTTTATAAATTCTAATGGGAACAGAGATCCCTTTTTGATTTCAGGCAGGAAATATCATTCTGTCAATATGCTTGTCTAGCATACATGAAGTCATTCTTTTCCAAATAGGTGACATTTTAACATCGCATTTCATTTACACAAAGACCACAATATTAAGAAAACTTAATGTAATCATTTTTCTTGTATGTGTAAGAATCCAGATTCAAGTCTGGAATGAATTTTTCAGCAGTGTTAAAGGTAATAATGGTTAGCTTCTTAGATGCTGATGTTTAAGTTTTGGCCTTTTCCCCTTGTGCTTGTTCAGCTTCTCGAGTAGCTGTGAGCAGCTTTATTTTTCTACTTGATATTGTTAGTTTAGTGAAGACTCAATCCAACAAAGTAAAAAGATCCAACAAACCATTTACTTCTAGGTATTCTTTGCTCTGTTATTTTGGCAGCAGGACCGTGTCCTCATTGGGTGTCTTGTTTGTCAGCTTCATTGGTCAGTCACAGTCTGTGAAAACTGCAAATTCAAGGAAAAAGAGCAACACTTAGTGTGTTCCTAAGGAAAAGCTGGACATGGGGCAGACGTGCTGTGGTGGTCTGTATCAGGATGCAGGATTGTGTCCTGCTGTTTACGGCCAATGCAATCGCTTTCCTATCCTCCTTATCAGACTGTGCTTCAGTCACCATTTCCCAGGCACTTAAAAGGCATTATTAAACACAGGACATTTTGAAAGCATAAGATGTTATATACTATCTATCTGAGGGGCAAATGATAAAGGAAATAGAGTTTGTATGCATTGTAGCTAGAGACTGGCATAACCTTTTGGTAAGGAAAGAGAGCAGTTTCTCTGCTGTGACTTTGGGGGTTATTCACATGGATACTGGATATGCAACACACATATTCACTTGGTCAGTTTTATTTGCAGCATCTTAATTTGCACTCCTATCTCAGCGACTTTAAGTCACTTATGCATTATGAAATACATCTGTCATCAACAGTGCATTTTCTTTGGAAAAAATGGCACTACTTCTTTAGTCCCACTTTCTAGCTTTCCAGCTAGAAAACAATGTAAACTCAAAGTTAAAAACCCTACATTTAAGTATCTCCATGCAAGTGTCTGTATGTGCACTGGGTGTCGAAGTTGCCACTGTAGTCAGTGAGATACAGCCAATGTCACCAGCAGACCCTGAAAGTTCCTTCAGCTGACATTAAATCAGTATCCTGTCAGCCACTGGGTGCTGTACTCCATTGGCTAGGACCTCTGTCCAGGCTCTCTAACATTCCCGTTCAGAAACACGTGAGTGTTAAATTAGTTGTTATTTAAAGAGAAATGGAAGGAGGATTTAATGCCATTTTTGTAACATATATTTTAGGTCTACTAGCAGTGGAAAGAAAGGATTTTCCCCACCTTTCTTACATTCATTAGGGTTTGTGGCGTTTATATTTTCCATGTTTTTCTGAAGCACAAGGTGTTGCAACAAAGGCAAGAAGGGCTTAAGGTCTTACTGGCATTTGAGAAACTCTCAGAGGTCTGACTGGTATGTGTCATTTAGGACTAAACTGATCTCTAGATTTTGATCTAAGAGTGTTTGCAAGGTCAAGTTCACACAGACCTTTTGGATTTTGCCTCTCACTTTAACTGTGGGCCAGAATACACTCTATGAAATTACTGGCCAGTTTCACTTAGCAGATTTTTGTATGACTGTGGTTCCTCAGGACATCAGTGGAGACTCTGACCAGTAAGGCCATGACAGCTGCATATTTACAATATCTTAATTGTGAAATGGTTTCTGTGTAGATCATAGCATGCGTTACTGAAACATGCTGCAATTAAAATACTCTGTGTATAGCAGACAGCTCTCAGTACTTCCTGAAACTCAGTTCCACCAATATTATATCAGTTTGTGTGAACAAAATATCAAGAATTCAAAACTGTTGTTTGTTTTCGAAACTCTTGGGTCGTGAGTATTTTCTGTTTCCTATTTGATTCACTTCATACTTAAAGCAGCAAAATCTGGGAAAATTTACATTTGGGTACAAAATATTAAGTACTTGTATAGTGTTTTTGTTACAGAATCATATTTGTTGTGGTAATAGATTTTTTAAAATTAAACTCCAGCATCATTTGCACAATATTCTCATGCCCAGATACATGGTGAATAAGAAGCTGTTAGAACGCTTTGCACAGAAAGGTTTTGTGACAGAAAAAAACCCACATACTGCAGCTCTAAATTTAAAAAATTTATTTACACTGGAAACCAAAACAAAAGAAAACTGATTTAGGTAGAGAAGATGTTTTTCTCCAGGACTTGTCATCATAGTCAGACCGTGGCCAGTTTATAAATGATGCTACCTTCAAGAGCAGTTAGCTGAAAAATATTTTATTTGTTAATGAAGCTTCACAGCACTATGCAGTACTACATGATGCGCTGCATGAGGATTCATTTGTGAATTGTAACATTTAAAAGCATTACAAAAAGATCAACTGCCTCCTTTTGTTCTCTCTTGACTGGTAATTTTGTACTGTCTGTGGAAATGGCAGCATTGGTGGCTGATTACAATGCTGATGTCAAAGAAAGAGATGTCAAAGGCATCCTGTTAAAAATGCTACCTTCATTACATATCTGTTTGGTCATGTATATTGCAGATTATTTCTGAACATTAAAAAAAACCTGCATGGCACAGTCCAGAAATTGTGCTTTTTACATTTAGTGATTTTTTTTCCCCCAGCTCATTTCTTTTCATGCAGAATGATTTAAATATTTCAATGCTAATAATATTAATAGCCATCTGATTCACAAAAACATTGTTATTCCTGTCTCTTAACAAAGGGTGAATTATCTTGAGCTTAAACTGGAAGCAACTACATTGGTATATTGCTATTTTTCTCTTACCGTTTCTATTAGAAAGCAACCATTGAAATGACCTTGGAGTTTCAGAGGTCACATTTAACACTACCAGCCTTGAAAGCATTAAAACAATAGAAATGTTGCCAAAGGTTTCTTCCTTATGTAATGTGACTTTGTTGTTCCCAGTAAGCTTGTGCTGGTTATGGATGTTCAGCTGAGCTCACCTGTCCTCCAGTGGTAAATAGAGTGAACAGCATTTGAAAAAAACCCAAAAACATTGAAACATTCACAGATGAAAGAAAGAAAGAAAGAAAGAAAGAAAGAAAGAAAGAAAGAAAGAAAGAAAGAAAGAAAGAAAGAAAGAAAGAAAGAAAGAAAGAAAGAAAGAAAAAGAAAGAAAGAAAGAGATTGTTTAATTTTTTTTCTGTACTTAGTGTGTTATATAATTTTTATATTTTGAAGAAATATTTTTAAAAGGAGTAGTTATAACTGTGGCCGTACATCCTTTTGAGGTGTTTTATCCTACATGTTATAGGTGTGCTTGGAGATGATCAGTCTACAAACCCAAGAAGGTGTGTGTGTAGGTGCAGGGGTGAGAATAAACCTTAGACAGACACTTAGAACAAGATAGACCACTTCCACATTGCTGTAGCAGAGGAAAAACTTGTGTCCTGACCTGTTTTGTCTAATGAACTGTGCTGTGTAACTGTTTCCAAAATTAGGTGTTTAAAGAAAGCTGAGGCTTTCCTTGGATTTGCTGAATGCCACATCAGAAGTAACTAATGGCTGATACTGTCCTCATGATGATATTTTCAATCATTTCCATGGCCCATCAGTGCCAACAAAACAAAGCAAACCCACAAATGCCCCACCCCTGCTCCAAACAAATACATGTTAACGCTATTTTAAATGTAATTTGGAAGTTTCATCAGAAATTATCTATAGCAGGAAAACACAGGTAAATTTTTACCCTCTTCATATTACAATTATTTTTTCTAGAGGTGAGGCCACGTTGTGAGGCCAAACACAAAAAAAAGATCATGTCTCTATGGATACCCACAGCTCTGTTTCCATATATATAAATTAATTATATTGATACAAATATCTTGTTTGAGAAAGAAAAGGAAAAAAAGTCCTATATCCAAGCAAATAAAAAAAGAGAAAAGAGGTAAGAAATGCATTCTGTCTAATCATTCCTATGCAGAGATATTTTAGATATTAAGTAAAATTCACATTGTTTAAAGCTTATTCACGACAAAAGTAAAGGCAGTTTCTGTATGTTTTTAAAGTTATATTTATCCATCTCTGAAATATGCACATTTCACATATGTGTATGTTTTCTTAACTACCAATTTTAGTAAGAATGGATTTTCCACCTATGTCCATTGAAACCAATGGTAAAACCCTTGCTGAAGGCATTGAGATTAGCTTTTCTGTCATCATCACTGCTTTGACCCAAGTAAATGATGTCATCTTTTGTCACTGAAAAGAAAGAGTATATGCAGTTATGTCCAATGTGTTCCCATTTATATTTTGAAATACTGGCTGCTGAAAGCTCTGCTGAGGTCTAAACAGAAACGTTTATTCCTCCCTTCCCCCATATGCACACACACAATTTCCTACACGTCCTATTTACCACCCAGAGAGAAAGATCACATTTCCACTCCTCCCCTGCTCAGAAAGTATTTCAGAATCTTTTTGAAAAACTCTTGACCTCACACATATGTACTATTACTGCAGAAAGCTTCTTTAGTTTTCCTCTGATACCTACTTCTGTGTAATCTCATACAGAACTATAATTAGGATAAATAAAGAACACTGTCTTTAGAGAGCTATTCTTTTTCTTCAGATATCCTTGTGAATGATTACTAACAAAAGGTTTAAGTAAAGTGCCCTCCTTCCATGCTTTGCAGGAGCTCTGACCCTCACTACTGTGTCTGAAACACCTTGCTTCTTCACAGTAGCCAAGTTGTTTTGGACAATGTAAGCACTTTCTGAATGTGTTGTATAATAAGTGCAGTAAGTTTTATAAGAGTGTGAGTCTTTTGGGGGTACTCATCTTATGAGTACTAGCTATTCTGAAAGGTCACCTGGAGGAGGTAGCTGATGGCAGGACCACCAGCACTGCAAATGCCTGATATTGCTTCAAATTCCCCTTAAATTCAGACTAAAAGGCATCTGCAAACCCAGGTAGACCACTGGTCTGGAGAGCTTGATGCATACCAGTTTCTGCAGCAACAGCACACCAGGGTAATGTAGCTAAGCAACACAATCTAGTTATGTTCAATGGTCCAGCCCTAGTTTTTTTAGGAACTGTTTAAAATGTTGCACATAAGCACTGAACTGGTAGGTTGAGATACATCTTTTACAAGCTGGATGCTGTATTGTACAATAAAACAACAGAAACACCCAAGTTAGTTTCTTCCAGGTTCTGACATAATGTCTCTTTAAGCATATGCTTATTTTCTTCAGTCCCCCATGTGCTCTACAGAAGTATTCCAGATTCCTTTTCTTCCTGAGCTTATGCCTTCAGGATTTTTTTGGTATTTTTGGGGAGAAATGTATTCAACTTAATAGCAATTTTCCTTTGTATTGCTCAAGATGAAAAATTTCTTTTGCGACAAGGCCTGAAGAACAATTCCTTCTAAAAAGGATCGGGCCAAGCATTTTTGTTCTTAAAAATGGCTGTAGCTTCCTATTCTCAGCAGGTCCAAGGCTTCAGGCTGCCCTCAGAGAAGTTACTGACCCCCTTTTCAACATGGTCACCTCACTTCTTATAGTCAGTGCTCTCCATGGAGTGAGCTTGACAGCCCTGGTGTAGGTGGAATTTCCACTAAGCTTCTCAAAGCCCATATACCTCCAGGATGCTGAATGACAGCACACTCATCTGCCTACACACAGAACTGAGGCATTACAGCATTGGACAACTCTGATTGATTGAATAGACCCTGAGGGCAGGACCCTATTACCAAGCCAATGCTCAGAACTGATTAACCCCTTAGCCAGTGTCAAATACAGTACATTGCTGTAAGAAGACTATAAATCATAGGATAACTGTAGGGTCAGGCCTATTGTGGCCCTCTTATATGTCTTGCCTAAAGCCTACTGTTGATTTTTCTAAACAGAGTATGTTAGTGCTATTCTGGCAGAAGTATAACAGTACAGGAGTTTCCCATCCAGATTTTTATTAATCACAGCATTGTGTAGGTTGTTTGCTTTTTCCCTTGTTTCTCCTGATTACAGAGGGAAATGCTTTACATGAGAGACAAGGTGTATTTTTGGTGCAATACCAGCCATGCCCACACACTGTCCTGTAGAATGGAGCCCAGGGTTCTGTGTTTGTTTCTGTTGGTACATTTCCTCAGAATGGGAATCAGAAAGTTGGGCTAATTTGGCGAGGATACACCTGAAGTTAGTAACAACTGACGGTAGAAAATGTCAGTTAAAAACATCCTCTTAAAAGAACACGTTTGTGCCTGTATTCAAGGATTAGGAGGCTTGCTCAGATGTCCTGCTTGGAATCCATGGGCTCTTATCACCTCTTGAAAACAGGTGTTCTTTGAGAGAAAGAGCAGGATCTGCACACGTCAAAACAGGAAACAGGCCCTGTGACAATCCTGGTGCTAGTGCTAGTGCTGGTGATAATTCTCTTTTATAAGACAGCCCAATGGCTAAGGTACTACCCTGATAGCTGGGAGAAGGCTGCTCCCACATTCACAGCTGTATTTGCCATAATACATCACTAGCACAGACGAGGAATGAACTCGAGCAAGGACCAGGATCCATGTTGGCTCTCTTTCTGCAAATGCGTGCCATGTTTCTGCTTGTTTTTTCTCTTTCTGGCCCAGAATCCTGAATTCTCTATTCTTTGTGATAGGGCAGCTGTGTAAAAACCAGCATATAATGGATCCTCTCCTGAACAGAATATAGCTTAGCTGAGAGGACTGCTTAGGGCATCCTCTTGGGAGGCAGAAGATGTAATGAGAATATCCTCAGACTGAGGAGAGGGCTTATTCCCAGTCATCCACTTCCTGGATGAATGCTTAAAGACAAGTGCCTGCATTATCACCTCCTTATAAAGGAAAATGAAAATGGCCCCTCATCTAACTACACCTATCTCTATCAAGAGAGACATAAAGGGCAAATTTTTAAAAAATGGGTTAGGCCCAGGTCCTCAAAGACATTTAGGCGTTTGATTTTCTTTGATTGTAGGGGGAATTAGCTTCCAAAGTGCCTTTGAGGATCTGGACCTTGGAGATTTAAGATACTCAATGTCATTTATCAAATGTGGAATCAGTGGGAGTCGGGCATCTAACGAGAACCCCACAGTCTATATGTTTCTAAATTATGTATGCACTTTGAAAATGCTAAGTCCTTTATCATGCAGGAAATCAGGATTGATGACTGATGATCCTTTCTCATCTTAACATCCTTTGTAAAGCTTGCTAAGATCATGTGAGCACTATGATGGACACATCACAGTCATATATATGTCATGCATCCTGAGATATTTTATATCTATATACACTTCTGATGGACAGTCAGTTTCCTTCCAATATGGCATGTCTTATCATAGGCTGCTTTTTAATTATTTAAATTATTTCTGCATTTTCTGATGCTTGGATCTTTCAACTATATATTTCGTTTTAAAAAGAAAATTCTGCGTATCTTTACCCTGATTGATGTTTTCTAAAAGTGCACTATTTCAGTATTGATTTATCTTAGCAGAACCAATTCTGTGAATAATGTCTATAAATTTTATTGAAATAAAAGGTTTGTACTATTTACCTTGAGTGTTAACTTCCTGAGGTTGATATATAACTTTCTTCTTGTTTTTTGTTGGTTTTTTTTTCCTGTCTGTTTGGTTTGTGGTTTTATTTGTTTGTTTGTTTGTTTGTTTGACTAACAATAATAGAAACCCCTCTTCTGGTCTTTTAACAATATAGCTTTTAGAACAATCTCCAGCTTTTAAGCACTTTATGGTAAACATTTAACTTCTCTGTCACTTAGACAGTTTAGGCAGAAAGCTACTGACTGTAATTAAGTGCTGAGTATTTCCAGAAAGGGTTAGGTTTTTTCTTTTATATTTTATTTTAACTGAATTGCTGTTAGAATTTCATGGTAACCTGGGAATTTTTTGCGATCCTTTCATCCAAACATTGTCAATGTAACACAGATAACCTTCACCACCTGCTCAATGTTAGTCTACCTTTTAATGATTATTTAAGAGAATTCAGCGTCTTAGAAACTCTCATAGACTCCACGTCTGATATCGAAAGCAAGATCATGTCTTTGTTATTCTACTCATATTTTTTTCTTATTATTTTTTTTTCTTTAGGATCGTTTCCTTCTCTAGTGATAAGGTGGTTTGCCACCTTGAGGGCAAGACTAGGTAAGTTCCCTATTGTTAGCATGTGATTCACCTTCTTGGTCTCGGGTCTCTTTCAGACATAATAAGCAGTATAAACTGCCTTTAAATCTTTTCATATCTTCAGCCATTCTGAGACGAATCTTCTTCATGCAGTCACTCTATTCTTAAGTTTCTATAGTCCATCCACTGCTTTATAGTAAATCTATTTTACAATTTAATATATATCCTGGCAGGTAAGTTTAAAATAAGACAGAGGATGAACTATTTATTAAATAGGAAGTAATGACTAAAAGGAGAATTAATTTATTTAAATATCATCAGAGTTATAAAAGAAGCACAAAAAAAAAAACCCTCCAAAACTGAGGATACAGAAGTGATGTAATTTATCTAGAGGTACTAGTATAGATAAATAGGCATGGCCAATACCTAGCTATTAGTAGTAACAAAACTAACCAATGCCTGTTAAGTGTGGCTCCTGTAAAGGGAATATGATACCATACACTAAAATTTGTAGCTAAAAGTTAAAAAGGACACCAGAAATTTGAATTTAGCATAGGTATAATATTAGTGAATTAGAGTTGCACAATGGAGAATGTTGTTGTGAAATATATTTTATTTGAGAACGAAATGAGGAAAAGCACATCCATTGAATACGGGTTTCTCAGAGTTATGGAGAGAGAGGGAAAAACTCTTTGACAACTATAGCTCACAGAAATTATTTGGCTTTAAACATACTTGGAGGGAATGAGGCTAGCAATAATTTTGTTAATAAAATAGATGAACTAAATAAAGAAGAAATAATCTTAAATCTTTCTGTAGGTCTTTATAGAAGTAAGACAAAAAGAGAAAATATAAGAATGGTTACCAATGTTGAGTAATTCTCTTCTCAATTCCAATTAGATAGTAAGCCAATGGATTCTTAAGACACAGAGGGTAACAGAGCTCAGGAATCACATAATGGAAAAATTAGAAAATCTCTGTTCACTTTCCTAAATCTTTATTCAGCATTTACTCCCCTCTATATCCTTTTTCTTCAGTAAGAATTTTATGCAACTAAGACGCAAGTACATGAACATGGCCTGTGGTTTTCCTGTAGTGAAGGAAAGAGGAAAGGATGGTTCATCTACAACCTGCACAACTGCAGACTGCTAGAATTGTTCAACTACAACTTGCAGGTGCACTGTTGAGTGTGCCCTCAGCAAACTTGCTGGCAGCACCAAGCTGTGTGATGCAATCTATGTGCTGGAGGGAGGAGAAGCCATCCAGAGGGACCTTGACAGGCTTGAGAGGTGGGACCACGCAAACCTCATGGAGTTCAACAAAGCAAAGTGCAAGGTCCTGCAGTCAGGGTCCCGCGGGCATGGCAGCCCCAGACACACCTACAGGTTGGACAGAGAAGTGATTGAGCGCAGCCCTGTGGAGAAGGACTTATGGATGAAGAAAGGAAGGACTTATGGATGATGAAAAACTGAACATGAGCAAATGATGAGCGCTCACAGTCCAGCAAGCCAATGGAATCCTGGGCTGCATCAAAAGGAGCATTGCCAGCAGGGCAAAGGAGGTGATTTTCCCCCTCTACTTTACTCTTGTGAGACCCCACCTGGAGTACTGCATTCAGTTCTGGTATCCCCAACATAAGAAGGACATGAAATTGTTGAAGCAAGTCCAGAGGAGGGCCATGAGGTTGGTAAGAGGATGGGAGCATCTCCCCTAGGAAGACAAGGCTGAGCAAGTTGAGGTTGCTCAGCCTATGGAAGAGAAGGTTACATGGAGGCTTCATAGCAACATTCCAGTATCTGAAGGGAGCCTACAGGGGAACCAGAGAGGGACTCTTGGTTAGGAATCACAATAAGAAGAGAAAGAGCAATGGGTATAAGTTGAAAAAGTGGAAATTTAGGATAGATATTAGAAAGAAATTTTTTATTAAGGGTGGTCACACACTGGACTGGGTTTCCCAGGGAGGTCGTGGGTACGCCAACCCTAATATTGTTCAAAGCCAGGTTAGATAAGGCCTTGAGCAACTCATAAGCTCTCAACTCATTTGTATCCTCTCTGAGGCAGAGATACATTCCAGCTCTCCACCCTAACACAAAAAGCAGCTCCACCACCTCAATTTGCTGGCCTGTTTTTCCTAAAAGGAACATAGCTATCCATGACAGCATCCAAGTCAAGTGAACTATCCCACCATGTCTCTGCAATTGCGAGGAGGTCGTGGCCCTGTGACTGCACACAGATCTCTAATCCTCCAATGCTTCCTGCATTTCCCATGCTGCGTGTGTTTGTGTGCAGGCATTTCAGAGAGGTAACTGTGCCTGCAAGTTTCCCAGGAGGGGTGCAAGAGGATCTGCCATGACCACACACACCCTTGAGGCTGTTGGCCTTCTGGTTCTCATCCTGGGAGGCAGCCAGGGAACATTTGCTGCTGCTCAGGATGGCTAGGCTTATCCCCATGCTGGATGCCCTGGCCTGAGCATTGCCCCTCTGGACCCTGCCTTCTGAGTCCTTCAGTTTAAAGCCTGGCAAGTCTGCCAGCCTGCTGCCAAAGATTCTCTTGCCTCTTCCAGACAGGTAGATCCCACTCCCCCCTAACAGTCTAGAGGTACCAAAGTATATATCAGTGTTGTAAAAACCAAACCCCTCACAACAGCACTGGCCACAAAGCCAGAATTTGATTGGCATTATATGTCTATTTCTGACTGCACCCTTTTGTCTAACTGCTAAAATGGAAGAGGAGATACCTATATATCTCATCTAAATATGCAATATAAAATATTATGTGAAACATTTCATTTAAATTATGTTTCAAATATATTCAATTATCTATTAAACATTGCCTTATGGTGTCACATGCGCACTCATGTATCACCTTTCTCTTTGGCCCATTGTTTGCAGGATTGACATGTGGAATTATGCAGCCTTTGCCATCTGGCACAAGGGAAGTAGATGAGGATGGTTTAAGGAATGTCTTGAACCTCAAGTATTCCCAGTTTCTATCATACTGGTCTGGCTTTACACCATTCCTCGGAGAGAAGAGGAGAACCAGCTGCCAAGTACCCCTCAGTGCAAGAGGATATGATGCATAGGTGAGAAAGTGTGTTCTTCATAAACAAACCAGCAGCTATTCTATGAAATCTTGAAAAACACTAGTAAGAGCTGAATAGATCATTTATTTTAAGATTCAAAACACTGAGAGTAATTTAAAACAGTATAAAATAGGAAAGAACTAATTTAAAAATAATTTGAAACACATGTATATGTGTGTGATAAATAATTGGTTTGTGTGAAATATGGAAAATATGTGCAATTGTAAGGAAATAACACTCATAACTCATGAGATTTCAACCAGCCAAAGTAGTATTATAAGGCCAGCAAAACCACTCACAAGGGGAAAGTGCAAAATTCCAGTAACAGTTAAATGAACCAGTTTATTCATTTATGATTCAAAAAACCCCTCCTACTAAATATAACAAACTACATTGGGGTAGCAAAATAATTCAGTGTACTATGGAAAAAGAAAATTATCCACCCTGTAGGTTAATTTTTCTATGCTTTTTTCCCTTCCTAAAGAAAGAAAAGAAAATGCGAGAGAAAGAAGGAAAGAATAGAAACAGATTAAAAGGAAAATTGACTATTCCTTATCAAAAACATTATATGATTTGTAAACAAGTGTCCCAAAGCAACAAAAGCTATAGATTTGTTCATGCTACTACCCTTTATAAGATTTTATAAGTCTCTCAATTGTAAGTCAGCCAGAATTTGCTAATAAAATGTTACTGCTGACATATCAAAATAAACATTTTATTTAATTCAGTATGTCTCTGAATTATGCAAATGACTGACACTGTAGTTTTTATATTTTTTTAAAAAAACCAACCACAGTCATTAGACTGTGATTGAGGATGTATTAATTCCATAACCACCATTGTGAGAGTCTATCACCTGCATTTGGAGACAAAGTCTACATTTCCAAATAGAAGCTACAATTCTTAGCTCCCCGTCCCAACCCTGAAGAGTTGGGGCCTGCAGAAAAACAACATTGTCGTGTAAGCTGATTTTCTTTATCTGGATATATATATATGTATAAAATTCACTATTTAAGTGTTGGTTTAACATCAGAGAGTGAGTGTTCTGGAGACAGGGTGTAACCTCAGTGTTAGCAGTGAGCTCCATTTTAACTCTGTACATTGAAATGGACAATTGAGAAAACTCTGACAGAAAACATCTTATCGTATTCCATTTTTTTGCCAGTTACTGTGCTAGTCGAAAATATGTATCAGTTCAACATCTGCCTCTTTCCAAAATCATCTCAGCAAACCAGACATGCAGGCAGTGTTTCCCAGTACTCGTGGCCTTTGAATGGGTAGAAGTGCTTGATAAAAAAATTATATGGCACAAAGAATAATTAAAAACTTAATAAAAAAAGAGTAGCTTAGAAAATAGCTGTCCTTCTAGATGAATGATGAGGTCAATGTTCTCAAAAAAAATCCTTTAGTGTTTTACTTTGTGTCAATATCACATAACTGTAATTCCACTAAAGATAAACATTATGGCTAAATTTGGGCAAATGCATTAAAATCCCCTGTTTTGATAGCATCAAAAATATTTTAGGCAATTCTTTCTGTTTAATCTGGGAAGAAGGATAAACCTTTATTGTGCACTGAAGTGTAGCAATTTGCAGTGCTTTTTTATTGCAGGATATATGCACTAGAAAAATGTTTTATTTTGGACAGAAAATTCTCCTTCAAGTAGAGTGGGTTCAGTCTTGGATAAGCATTCATGCATTTTAAAAAGAACTGGAAAAAAGAATGGCTTCCTCTAATTAGGCAGCTTGATCAATGTATGCATTAAAGACACATTTCCTAATGTATTATGAATTCAGATGGGTGAGAGGAAAGCAGGCTTAAACAGCTTTTAAAAATAACCCAGAATCCTCTGTAATTTCCCCCTGCTCATCTCCTCTGCATGCCAGTGCTAGCATAATCTAAAATTCTTCAGCTTTCTACTTCTAAAAGAAAACCATAGAAGAGGTGGTTTAATGCCAAAAATATTTTCTGGTTCCAATTGCATGCAAAATGCTGGGAAAAAAAGGTGTCTTAAGCAATGTTCATAGTCATGTTTGCTTCTGCAGTCAACTCTTTCACCTAGGTTTAGTTTAAACCCAGCAGTGGAGATGTAAAGAAAGGATTACTGCTCAGTCTCAGGGAAGACTGTAATTATTAAAGGAGAGCAGCAGCCAAACTGCAGGCCCTTGGATCTTCTGCAGTATGATATGATTGATAACCTGACCTACTCTTCTTGGATCACTTGGCAGGTAGAAATATAGCATCTGCTGTACTGTTAATGCAATAAATTATACCCCTTTCAAACATTATTTCAATAAATTAAATGCACAGATCTGTAATAGTTTGCATAAACTATGTAAATAAGTGCCATGACTTACGTGTTGCGATTTGGGCATAAATTCAGTCCACTTCTTTTAAAGGCAGAAGTTCAGTATGGATATTTAAGATGGCTTGTGCAATCATATTAATCTTTCTACTTCATATTTCACATTTTTATGAGAACTTTATTACTAAATAATATATCTCCATGTTCCCTTTTGTAGCTGTGCTCTCCATTACTTGCCTAAACTACTTGCTGTCATTAGTTATAGCAGTTTTATGCTTCATATACTACACAGCCTCTGATGGCTGTCTCCCTAATAAATTCTTCATCACCTTCAACATGACCATCTGCATTGCAGCTTCATTAATATCCTTTCATTCCAATTTCCAGGTGGGCAATGTCTTGCTTAGTTAAAGCTTTTTGTAAATTATTAATTATTGCAACCAAGAATCCTCCTCCCTGGGCTCTCACTGGTATCATGAAATAGTGATTTCATGGATATTACAGAAGTGTTGCTCAGTGCTGCCTTTATCTGTTAGGTTAATGAGGATCATTCTGCTTGAACACAATGGATCAAAATCTGGCCTTTGGTGTGCACAGATATTTCCCATTGATTTCACTGAGCTCATTGCATTTGAATCTCAGGCTTAGGAGCCTTTTAAAGTATCATGGAGAGTGCAAAGCACAGATAGAAAAGTTTACCCTGGTAAATCAGACGAAGCAGAAACTGAACAACTCTGAGACTTGAAAGAATTTGGACCAGTGCAATCAAAAGGTGAAAAAACCTTAGACAACTGGGCAGGGGATCCTGGGTGATCTCAATTTCCTGGCTGCATAGAAGGTTAAATACAGCTCTTCAGCAGATGGGCTCTATGTTATTTGATTCCTTAGGGAGACACTCTGCTGACTATAATATTGAGTCAAGCCAAATATGAGAACCAAAATGCTGAATTTTACACCTTTGAAGAGTCTTTGAAATAAAGAAAAAGTCACTAGATTATTTTTATATTGATGAATCAAATAATGCTTTTACCTTATTCATAAAAATGCTTGATCTGGTATGGCTGGATATCTTTCACTTTATCATTCATTTTATACCTGTACAGGAAATTGTTAAAGCCTAGAAAAGTTGCAAGCAATACTGAGTTTGTAATGTAAAGTTCCAGGCAGTCTTCTCAGGTAAGGTGATGCAATGAACCCTGCATATATTATGTCTACATTCCTTCCCCTGGCTTGGAGATTTTGTAGTGCAATTCTTTTGCAAACCCATTTTAAAAAAGTTGGATATACTCTTTAAAAAAAACCAAACCAGACCTCCTTCGTTCTATGGTTTGCACTGTCCCTATTTTCAGTGCATTTGAACTTCCTTCATTTTTTTCCTTCAAATTTTCTTCTTTTTGTCGTCTTTCCTTCTGCAGTCACTGATTTTGTGTCTCCAATTTGAGAACCATTTGGGGACTCATTTATACTCAAATTTCAGGACTCAGGCCCATGTCCAAAATGGACACTTTTTCTTGATGTGCCATCTCAAAGATCTCAAAGTGATGCTGGCTGATATGTGAGACCAGAGAGCAAAGCAGAAGTTATGCACAAGCCTCAAAACTGTCTTCTGAAACAAAGTGCATAAGGAGCAAAGAATTGTGTCTTGATGAGCCAGTCAGAAACCCTCTTTTTCCCTTGGAAATGAAACGGAAGAGAGAGGTAAATCTTGGTTGGGTCTAAAGAGAAGTTCTTCCTAAGGTGATAAGAACAGCAGTTTTTTCTGAATTAAATGTGAACAAGTGCCCCTGTAAACCAAAAGGGCTTTTTCCTTGAAACAGGTCACTGAAACACCATGGTAGGACAGAAGGAGCTTTTGAGCCAGGCAGGCACCTGCCCACCTCTACTGTCAAAATCTCATATTATTCCTGAAGTAACAAGTACAGTTTTATTTGACCATTAATTAAAGACTACTTCAACTAGGTGGCTGGATCTTGCCAAGCCAGAGACTAGCAGATTCATATAAGTTTCACTATATTGAATGTATTCATTTCCTTTGCCTAATTTATGTAATGAAGTAACCCAATTCTGTATGCACCCAAGACCAAACCTGCCCTTCTTTAGTGTTCTTTGTTTTTCCCTCTGGTTTTTATTTTTTTTTTCTATAATGCTAATCCAAGGTTTAGACAGACTGTGGGGCCCACCTACTGTGGAAACATTTTCCCCAATATAATTGTTAGCGGAGGCTCCAGCCGTTTGAAAGAAATGAAAACAAAACCTTATTATCCAATAAAGGATCGTTAAAAATTCAGCAGCTAACAGTTTTTGGCTGACAAAATTGTTGAACACACCAAGAAGCAGAAAGCAAAATTGGCTATTTTCTGATCACAGACCTAATTAAAAATGAACAGCTTAACTGCACCATTATGTGCCAATGACTGCGACCTTCATGGTATTTTCATTTCTGAATCTCTTTATATAAAGAATTTCCTGTGAGATTTCGTTACTCTCTAAATGCCTCTGTATGGTATTGACTACAACTGTGGGTCAGGTTTTGTTAAAAGAAAATGTCTGGTTTTAATGGTGTGGAGGTTGAATATATATATATACTTTATTGGGTCAGGTACTAAGACTGGATATCCCAAAGCACCAGTCTTGTGGATTTGGGTTGGTTTTTTTTACAAATTCATTTTTACAGCCTACAGCAGCCAGTTGAAAATTAGACAATAAAGGTTATGTGAAAATTGCAGGATTATAGGACTTCCTGCAGTCTACCTCAGGAACTGAAATGTTGCCTTGGCAGACTCGGTTGCCTCTCTGTGACCATATTCACTGTAAAACAGGGCAGAATTGGGTTTTATGGGCTAGATTCCTTCTCATGTTTACTCCTCACAAATCAGCATAATTTTTTTAAGAATAAATTTGAACCAACCTCTTTAGTGCTTCTGCTCTGGAGTCTACATTTACCTGAGTTTTGTGACCCATTGCCCCATTCCTTTCCCTGTGTGAGCCTGACACAAAGGTCTTGCAGAATAAAGCTTCATTAGATCACAGAGATATCATAAATAATTTAACAGAGTTTATCATAATTGAAGGGCTCTTTTCACAAGGGGATTAAGCTGACCTGGGGGCAGAATTAATTCCCACCTCTGGAGTCAACTACCAAATAAAGTTGAAGGTCATTGGAAAGTCCCTGTTCTGGAAGTGTATCCTGCTGGACTCTCACCTACTCTGGCCAGGCATTCCAACTTCACTCACTGTTGAACCATGCCTAGAAGAAGGACTTGTAACACATAGGAATTCAAGGTGTTAGGAAGACTGCATTTTTTCATGATATTTGATCTGGTTTTCTGTTTCTGAAAAAAACAAAACAATCTTAAATAGACTTTCAAATACATAGAAATAATTTTTAGCTTATTTCACAATAGATGTTCCATAATTTCTGAAATTACAGAATTAGAGCAACCAAGGAAAAAATCATAGAACTTATAAAAAGATGAATGAGAAGTACTCTTTCACCAAATTTCAAAAGTAAGCATTGTTGAGTTTCTGCTCTTGTTCATTTAGGTATAATCTATGATAAAACCCCTTAAAGTCTACATTCCTGTTTCTGTAACAAAAATAAATTGAAGAATTTGATGACTTCTGACCCAATAATGAAGCTTCTTAATGTAATAACATGACATTACAGTTATGTACCTCAAGAATGCCACCTCTTGCTGTATTCTAGTGTAGTACCACCAAATCACAACACAAATGGAAAACCCACGTATTTTTACCTGATATAGTATATAGAAAGGACTAGTTTGGAGCTGCTCTGACACATAAATAATCCAAAGACTAATGTAATCCCACTCTTTTTCCATCAGACAACTAATATGAGCAATGACAGTTATGTAAGTAACTTGGTAAGTAACTTTTTTAAACAAGTAAATCCCATGTATAGATATCATTGCATTCAGGACAGCATTCCTTTTTACAGATGTTACATGTGTAGCAGTTGCTCCTTACTTCCTTTTTTCCACAGGGTAGGATTCAGGTTTGTTGTGAGACTATTCTCTAAAGTTTAACAGCAAAAAAAAAAAAAAAACAAGTAATGAAATAGGTTAGGTACCGTTGTTCATGCATACACAAGGTGGCATGAAACCACATAAATTTCTGATCCTCCGTTTTATTAACAGGCCCCAACTTCAGGTCTTTTATGACAAACTAAATTGCAGTATACTTTGACTTTGGTCAAAGTCTTGCAGAGATCTGGTGACAAAGTTATTTGTTTCCTTTAAACAACTAAACAGAAATTTTTCTTTTTACCCTATTCTAAAGAACTATGTTGCTAAAAAATGTGGAGTAAAGAGGGGGTAGAAATCTATTGGTTAAAGACCTTGTATCACCAGCTCAGGTGGCTTGGATGTCACCCTTATGGTCTTCTGATGTTACTTCAGAAAGATTGTACTGTCAGCAGGAAAATGGGTCTTTTTGAAAAGATTTTCTCCTTTACCAAAGAGTCTTATGAGATGTTAAGCTCATTAGGAAACCAGAAGAAAATCCAGCTGAACTTTTAAGTCTTTTTTTACTTTTTTCTTTCTCTCTTTTTTTTCAACTTTTGGTCATTAAGATTGTGAAAAGGGGCTTAGCTTTTTGAGCAGCTCCAGGGAAAGATGGGGAGGGGGAAAATGTTGAGATCTTATGACTACAGTTGTTAATATACAGTGGTGATACTATTCAAGCTGCGATAGTCAAAGGCCTGTCAGCACTTCCATTTGAAACACAGTCTTTTTAATGTTTATTTTTCCAAAAAGGAGTCCAGTGTTAGTTGAATTTTAGCATGCAAGGATGCATCCTGGGAGAAAATTTTCTTTGTGACATTTCAAATAGCTGGTTTGCATTGTACATGTTAGAAATAATTCAAAGTGTCCCAGCCTGAGATGTATTTTTGCATTTGTATCCAGCTGTCAGCCATTTATTTGTGTATGCATTGATACGTAGAGGTCTATGACAATGTGTTTATGTGCATATGTGTGAGTATCTATTGTGGTACAACCTGCAAGAGGACTACCCTTATGCTTAAATGGTAATACAGGCCTGAACTTTCCACAGGTTAACAGCACCTTGCAGGATGAAGTCTTTACACCTGCTCAATCAACAGGATGGAGGTCCAGCTGTTCTCTTGCCGGGTCGAGCAAGCAGTCCCTGTTTTGCACAGAATTCCCAGTCTTAAGATTAAGTTTTGCCTTTCGTGGTATAAAATACACTATGCTGGTAGAGAGAGCAAGAATATTTTCGTTAAAAAACTGCATTGGTGTGATGAAGGAGCAAGATTCCTTTCCTTCAAGAAGAAAGGAAGGAATGGATCAGTCCCTATATTTTCAGGTGCAGGCAATGAAAGGGGAGAAGAATACTTAGCACTGCTCTTTGTCATTTTTTGCAGAGCAGTTTAATTTACTAACTTTTCACTTACTAAAAATTACACTTAGATATGTAGAAAGCTATTTTTCCCATTATAGAAAAGAAAATACTGAGACAAGGTAAAGAACACATTGCGCCAAACAGAGAGGTAGAATCTTGCCAGTCGTCATCTCATCTTCTTCCATATTTATTGAGTGATTTCTACTGACCTTGAAAAATTAAACGGTTGTTAATGATGTCAGTTGGTGAAATACTGGAGAGTGTTCCAACTGTGTTTTGGGAAAGACACACCTTGAATTATTAGGAGGTGTAAGGGGATGCAGAAGATGTGTCACTGGCTTTTCAAGAGCAAGAGCCTTTATGAAAGGCCTCACATTCCATCTACACTTTTCATTTCCTGAAAAATTATGGAAGACGCAAATAAGTATATCAGACTTGTTACAGAAATAATGGTTTTCTGCTTGTTCAGGGTAGCTGATCCTTGTCAGAGAGTAAAGTTATTTAGAGCCCACTGGGACTTTGCCATGTCATTTCCTTTCTTTGTAGTTCCTTTTGTTTCCTTGTGGCAAGAGAGAAGGGAAGTCCATCTTGTGAGACAGTAATAGAATATCATTTAAGAATTAGCCTTATCACTCATTACTTTCATTAGCAGCTGCAGGAAAGTACACATATCAGAGACCATGCAGTTCTAAATAAGATTCCTTGGGAATTCAAGCAAGATTAGGGCCAATGTGTTTTTCTCAAGAAATAGGTGGTTAAGAGGTTCTCCAGGGAGCACAAGATCATATCTGGAATGGATGCAGATTTTTGCCAGAAAACAGAATCTTTGAAGCAGGAAAGGGACAGGACAGCTCTTGGTAACCCTGGTGAGTGGTGAAGCATGCAGGAACCACACCAGCATCTTACTGCTGAGGGATTTGCAGATGTGGGATTGAAAAGAGAGTGGCCCAGGGGCGAGGTAATACATAATGTTTCAACGATAAAGATTGTTTTCTCCATAGTTTCACAAACTATGGAGACAGGATCTCTGCAAGGTAGCTCTCTGGGATTTTCTTTTCTGGTGCAAGGCACACAAGCACCTGACTTAGGAAAGATAGTGTGTGTTATTTCTATCACAATGAAAATGCCAAGAACTGAAGGATAGCTGCTTGTCCCATTATGTCTGGTTAGCTTTTATTACATTTGAGCCTGTTTGTTCATTTTGAATCTTTTAAATATATCCTGCTATCCATTTAACCCTTTGTCCTCATGAGTGAATGTCTTGTAAAATTGGATCTCTTGTATTTTCATTATTTTTCTATGGCAATTACAATCAAATCTAACAAATCTCTAGTTTGGATGTCATATACTTTTATTATAATGCCATTGTACATAAAGCCAGAAGAGGTCCTAGATCCTTGAATCTGATCTTACATAAACACTGCAACTTGCTCACTTTAATAATTTACCCCCATCTGCAGTTTGGCCAAAAATTTGGCCAAAATTATGTTTCAGAGAGCCATTGATCTGAGTAACTTTAGCAGTTATCAATGTCTTATTCCCAAATTTGGTGTTACTAATTCCCACAGTTAAACACTGGTGTCTAATGATACTAATTTTTTGATGCAGCTTTGCAGACCCACACACAGAGCTAGAAATTTGCTGAAGAGGAATTTTTTGTTCAGTCTTTATGACACTGTTACAAAAGATGTTATGTCGTGTTTTTATGCTGAGGGTAAAAAATATTTTATGTCAACGCAGAAGTGAGACCACATGGATAAAGTCAAAATTTATGATTAAAGCTATCATTCAACTGGTGATAGATTTAAAGATGTTCCTAGCCACAAGCCTCTCTTATACTTCTATTAGCAAAGATTTTAAATACATGCTAAAACATTATTAAGAATACTACTTAGGGCTTTATCAGTGCCTTCAACAACAGAAATATATTATGTAAATGTACTTCAGGCCTCCAGGTCAGATGAAAAGATGTATGCCTTTCTCCTGAGTAATACAATTGCACTTAATACCAACGTTAAAAGAAAATATTTAGGCAACAGATTTTTCTAGTTTACTTATTACTTGATAGAATTGTGTTAGAGTTCATCTGATATCATAATGTGATGGTATAAAGGGAAATTAATTTAAAATCTTTTAACTAGGAGGTTCAGGTAAGAAATAGTTGTCTAATGGTGTTTTCCTTTCCAATACCATGATGGCCACTTTTCAACCCATCAGTATTGTTGCTGGTGATCTAATTCTCCCCTTACATGCTCTTTCCTATATTTCCCCTGTATAAAGGAAAAAAATAAGATATATAAGGTATATATTTTTTTACTCTCTAGAGAGAGTATATCTCTTGGGCAGAGAACATGTGAAAACCCTTGAGCACCAATGTTTTACATATAGCTCTGGCAGCAATAATTGGGTCTTTTATTCTAACAGCGGCTGTTGCAAAGGGGGAAGGAATTGTCTGCATTCCTATAGCAGCTTGAAAACTTGCTCCTCTATCTGCAAGTGACCCATGGTGTGAGGTAATGGGAAGAGAGCCAAACTTTAAACAGTTTTTATTTGGATTTAGTTGAATGCCAGGTGAAGATTCAGGCTTTTTTTTTTTTTTTNATATTTCTCTCAGCCCAAGATGAGAAGCAAAGTCTCGTATTCCATTGTTCCTTTTTCTTCTCCACAGCAGCATATTTTAAAGATGGAAATTCAGCTATCTGTATTTCCCTACTTTTGTCAGTTTGGGTCATAGCCTTAATGTTACTTAAACAGTTTCTTTAAAGTAATGGAGCCCTTAATATAGACTTAATAAAGCAATGTAAGGCGGTATGGATTTCCTTCTGTCTAAGGTTCAGAGGCCTTTATCTGAATAATACATTAGATACTTTTATTCACTGGTGAAGCTTCGTAACAGGAAAAACTTTGAAGGCAACGTCTATCCTGTCATTAAATTGATAATAGACATGTTCTTTACTTTTTATCCCTTTTGTAGCACATCTTTTACCTCTGACAGGTTTCTCTAGGAATTAAACAGGGACCATAGGATACTTTTACCAGCATATAACAATGTGGTCTCCTAACTTGTTGCAAGCATAAATAACTGTGGTGAGGAAAACCTTATCAAAAGGTTCTTTGATACTTGCATGTTACTTGTATTGTTATTATACATACAGTGTTGTAATGAAAAGTAGAATGCACTTTTAATATTCTTTTTCATTGTGAGAGGGATGCATAAACTCGGTTCATTTTAAGGTTTAATTTAAAACTTCTTCCATAAAATAAATGTTGACATTACATGAATTCGGATTCAGTGATACCTATATAACTAATATTTTTTTCCTTGAGTTGAATATCTGTGTGTCTTCATTTGAAAATAAAAGGTTTTAAAAAGGTTTTAATATGCCAAAATGCAAAAAATATTTTTAACATATGTATAGCAAAATCCCAAATGCAACTGTTCACTCAGAATGTCATATTCTATTTCATGTTTTCTTTTGTGTGTATTTATAGTCCCAGGGTTAAAGCTCTCACAAATATCCACCAGATTTCCTATCAATTGTTAACAATCCCTGTTAATCAGTTTATGCTGTCGCAAAAAATTAAAAATTATTTTATTTCCTTCTTTATATTCATAACTCATTTTCCTTATTGAGCTTTTTTACTTCTCAGGAAAATCTCTAGCAAGGGTGTTTCAAATGAAGAGTTGCAAAAAATGCATTAAATTCTGGACAAAATTGTAAATAATATTTTTGATAACCATTTCCAAATTCTCCACTGGTATAGACAAAAGTGTCTTCATCACCAGTAAACTGTTTTGTCTTTGCCATAAAATCTTCCCCTGAAAGGCCTGAGTATATTGTTTTTCTGGTTGTATCTTAGCACTCTGAGTATATTGTTTTTCTGGTTGTATCTTAGCACTCTGATGTGCATCAAAGTATAAAAGAACAGAATACAAAAAGAAGAGTGTAGGAACTAGTCCAAATTCTCTGTTCAGTCTATCCCGAGGGACAAAGAAGACAAGAGAAGAAATGTGGATATTCCCAGGTTTCACCTGTGATGGAAACAAGTTCTTGCATGGCTTTCAGTGAGGAAATTAAATTTTGCAAAAATCTCTCTCTGTGAAAGGTTTGATTCATGTTTTTTGACATTCAGATGACAAAGTCTTTATGGCTTGCTATATTAGTGAAAACCCAGCATAGCTTGAAAAAAAAGTATGGAAATATACTTGACTTGCAATAGGGTAGGTGGTTTTGAACAATATTTTATGTCATTTATAGATGCATATTTTCATCTGAACTGTGATAAGAAATATTTTGAGCTAAGTCATACACTACTGCAAATCTAAATTAGAGTGCACTCTGCTTGTGAGAGCTGACATATCTGTTTTAAAAAATAACAATTCTTATTCAGATTTTAAAAATAATATAATTTGAAATAATTTATGGCTAAAAATTAGCAAAAATACAGTTCTTTTCATAATGAGCAGTAACTCCAGTTATTTGTAACATTGAAAAAACCAAGCACAGTAATTCAAGTAATGTATATCAGCTGTCTTAATTCTCTTCTATTTCAGTTATATAATGAAATTAGTGAAATTATTAGCTGGAAATGATCAGGTTATGTTCACCCCATCATACACAGTTTTGGTTTTGTTATTTGTATTTATTTGTAGCTTTTCTTGGTGGACTCAATATTTTTTATCAATTGGAGCTTCACACTAAAATGTATAAGAAAGTGATTGACTTATTAAGGAAACTAATATGTCTTGTTGCTTCTGGCTAAATGCTTTGCAAAATCATGGCACATTACTTTGGCATTCCTATAGATGTCACATACTTATAAAAATTCTTCAAATGGAGAGATCCATGAGAAGCAGCTATGAAAATAAATGAGAAGTGATGAAATAACTCAAAATCTAGGAAAACTCATTAGTCTGTAAATCTCTAACTTTTCATTTGGAATGAATAATTGCTTTCTGCTTTTAAAAATTATCTTCAAACTTTAAATAAAATTATTTTATTGGATATATAATGTCAGTATAATTTAGTCAATTCATATTTCAGTTTAGATCAGTTCCCTACTTTTAACTTATTAGAATTTTATAATTCAGAGAGAAGTGTATCTAGAACTGATGTTGACATTACACTTAGCAACTTTTTTCCAAGGAAATTATCAGTGAAGGAAACTGGAGGTGAAATGGGCTATTATTGATTCCAAAGGTAATGAGCATGATTATTTACTTTAGTCTTAAAACTGCGCCAGCTAACTTAATAATGTCAGCAATTTTACGGCATATTCATAAACATATATTGGGATGGGAAAGTTCGCGGTCTTTTATGTATTGCATGAATGGACTTCCCAGGTATCTAGAAAACATTATTAACCTTTAGTGACTCATCTGCAAACCTAAAGCTAACAAAAAATATTGGACTGATTGCAACAGAACAGTTTTGAAACGGGAGGATTAGCTAAGGCAAAAAGGGGACTGGTAATGCATGAAGCTATTGCCTCCTTGTAGATCTCCCTACCTGGTGAATCAGAGGAAGCAGAACTCATCAGAGATATGAAAATGAGATACAATAAAAACAACACAGCTATACTGGATTTTATCACTGAACAGCTCAGTGCTTTCTGATGAATGAGACTATTATTCTGGGAGTTCAGGACAAAAGGCCCTTCCTTTGTTGACCACGAGATTTTTGTTGAAAGTTCATATTCAGATAAAAAAAAAAGTTGGGCAGCTGATGCTTGGTCTGTCAGTAGGGAATAACTTTTGATTGTGGTGTGGATAAGATCTGGCTGACACCCAGTCCCTCTGGGAAAGGATATATTTATTCAAACAGAACACTGAGCTTTCTGGAAGAATCATTTAGACAAAGCCTTTCAAACATGCCACACCAAGGGACCCTGCTCTCTACTGCCCCAGTCTGCTCTGATCTCCAGGGCCCCATTGAACATTGCAGTGCTTTGATGACATATCAGAGAGGGCAATTTTGCAGCCACTTGGGACCAGGAGTTCTCAATGCAGTTGAACAGAAAACCACTAAAACACATAGAGAAATATTATGGAAACACTAAAATTCCATAATCTGACTGTTTGTGTACTGCAAGAGTTGAAGTGAAGATAATACCAAAACCAAGGTCAACCATGTTCCTTCATTGCCATATCAAGGGATGTATTTGACTTTTCTGGTATTCTGCTAAGTTTTTTGTCAGCTGTGTAATCAGCAAAAGGATGTGCCTCTTCTCAGCATGGTAACACCACAAAGTCTTAATGGGGTCCTGTGAGAGAAAAAGAAGAGACTTTCCAGATCTTTCCCTACTTAATGACAAAACATTTAGTTTAAGTGATGACAGTGTCAGATGGATTCAATGGGAAATATGAGATAGTTTAAACACAACAGGAGTCAATGCCTCTTTTTCCCTATGTTTTTCTGGTTTTAATGCATCATAAATAATAACTCACACATCAGTGGAAGTTTCTACAATGTGAAGTCTTTTCTGAGAGTGTCTTGTGACTAAAACTTTGCAAATTCTACTCAATCTCAACAACAGAGAATAGTTAAGAATCTTAAATAATGTGAAACATATGGACTCATTTAGACATTATGCTCATTTAAATGGCTGAAGATAGTAGCTTTTCTTATCTTTTTATCTTGAAGGAAAGCGAAATAAAAATATGGAAAATAATGATTGCTTCAACGAGCTATCTGAATTTTTGTCTATTGTTGTTAGCTTGCTATACTTTTTTCAGTGTGTTATAAAACCTGTGTTAACAACACATTTACACTAGAGAAAAAATGTTTTTGCTGTATTTCTAGTTATGCAGGCATTTATTAGAAACAACTGGAGAAGAAGTAGTTAACAATTTAGGTTGCTGACCCTTAAGTTAAAAATAATGGAGTTAATTACATCCACCTTATTAATAAGTCAACAAGATCTCTGTAAAATTTTATTATTTAAAGAATAAATCTTTCCTTTTCTTTTATTCTCCTGCGGACCACAGGGCTTTGCTTTCTGTGGCTTTCTGTTTCTCAAAGGCATTTGAGATAGGGATAAAATCACAAAAAAATCACTGTCACTTTAGGACAGATCATTTCTTGTTGCTGCAACTTTAGCAGCATTTTTTCCTGCTTTATTTTTAGGGAGGGAAATAAAAGCGCTTTTTTTTTTTTTTCTGGTCCCTCATTCTTTAGCGTTATTTAGTGATCAGAGGAAGTGATTTATGGGGAATGCAAGATTACCTGTTAAAGCCATAACTAGGTGGGATACGAAGCCCCAGTTTTTAGAATTCTTTTGCTTTTGAATACCTCATTATTTAATTGTAATGTATATGGCTTTTAGGCCATACTCACACGTTGTTTTTACTTCCAGATTTCACTCTTCAACCTGGGGCAAATCACTTAACCTCTCTGTGCTCCCACTTACTCATCTACAAAATGGGCAAAATAGAATTAACCTAATAAAGATTCACATTTGTCTTGTGCATTATGGTTAATGGGGATGTGAATCATAATGGTGGAGTGCTTTGATGTCCCCAGATGATGCTGTAATCATGAAACTATTATTTTGTATTTGGCCAAAATAGCTGAAAATGTATCTGCATAAATTATGCAGAAATAAACTATACATCTAAATAATTGCATGCAGTTGTTAAGCTGCTAGTGGCCCATGGAGAGATTTGTGAAGCTGTTCCTATGTGTAGCTCCCTCACAGCTTGGTTCTTGCTGAGCCTGGCTGTTCCATCTAACAGTTTTATATTAATAGGTCCTAAATCAGACCTAAGCTTCTTTTGTTCCTCATGATTGATTTTCTTTAGCAGCATTAAGTTTTCAGTTTATCCCACTTGGAAATAAACCCACGGTGGGGTAAAGGGCCATAAGGAAAGGTCAGTGTGATTTGAGGAGGAGACAGCAGCAAGAAGGATCATGTGAACCTCCTGAGAGGTGTTTGGCCCTTGCTGAGGGGCTGGGAAGGACACGGTGACCTCCCCCTGGGGACAGGCTGTTCCATTCCCCCTTCACACACTGCTGCTGTGGAAAGCCTTCCCCACCTCCGCTTTATTTCCATGCAGTCACACACAAAGGAGGGATGGATGGGAGACAGGCAGGCTCTCAACTTACCCACTTACCCTAGAAAGGGGCAGCAGCCAACCATCATTAAACCATCATTAAATCCATCATTAAATCCATCATCAGGATTAGGTCTCAGGTCTTGCTAACCTACAATCATACTATGACTATGGAGAGATATTTTTCTTCCGTTCCCCCACCATGGCAATAATTGATATTCTCACTTTTTGTTTGGGCAACCACCCTTTTTTCCATCTTGCCAAACCAAGTCATTTAGCAGTCTATAGACAGAAGGTTAATATTAGAAAAATAATAAATATCCAAATTATCTTGAAACTTTCCTGTATTTACAGTTCATCGCTTTTGCTCTTATATGAGAAACTTGTTTCCTCTAACTAACCAAGACAATAACTAAACTGAGGCCATTGGTAGAAAGTAAACAATGTGCAATTAGCACCTTGGCTTGCACAATTTTGTTTTCATGTGAGTTATCTGCAAACTGCTGGCAATTTTCAGTGAGTAGTTATGGAATAAGATTATAGGTATGAAAATGCAGTTATTATGTCAATCCTCTGGATTCAGGGCAACAAAAGCAATAGTTCAGTCTCAAGAAATACCTATCTGTTCCTAATCAGTACTGCAGTCTCCTCAATTTCTTCAGGAAATCTGTTCTCAATTATTCACTATCCAGCCCTTAGAAAGATTGTCTAAATATTTAATATATGATTATTTATTTTTGGTTATGTCATCCATTATGTTTAAGTCCTGTCTGGCAAATAAGAATGCTTCAATAGAAGCTTTGGCTTTGGCCAGGTAGCATATCAAAGAAATGCAGGAAAAGCTAAATACATCTAATACCTGATAAGAAAGTGGGTATTTACACACCTTGACTTCATCAGGAGTTTAATGCTTCAGCTTCTAATCACCTTTCTGAATTTCATAACTATGAAGCAAATCAATTGCCACTACTCATGATTTTAAAATCACAATGAGTAGATAGTCTAAAATATTTGTAGAAAACTTTTCTGATTTATGAAATGTACTTGATGGAAAGTTTTCACTGAGCTATTGAAAGAGGAAAGATGCCAGGGTGATGACATCTAAAATACTTTTTTCTGTTGGACTGAATTGATAAACAAAACCTTGGGGCCTCTGCTTAATCCTGTGAGTATAAATATATCAGTTCCCTCCATAAGGGCCCCCCTTTCTGAAGTGAAAAATGAAGTGAATTATGAAGGGTCAGACAATGCTACAGTAGCATTCCAACTCACTGCAGGAAAGTACCTTAAAAGTGGAGGAGGAAGAGTGGGAAGTGATACAAAATGCCACAAATATCAGTAAGAACCAAAATATACTTCTGAGTAATCTTAGTAATATCTTCTGAGTAATCTCTTTCTTGTTTTACAAGGATAAAGTACATTGTCCTAGTGTCAAGATGTTTCATAGATCATCTCTCACTTTTAGTTCAATAAATCCATCCCTTCCTCCTTCTCCTGCTCCAGTGACCTAAAGGTACCGTCTGGACAGAATTCTCCACTTGTCTTTGTGAGAATAGCTGCTCTGTGCTGATATTTTTCACTTTTAGATTCTGTAATTTTCAACAGAGAGCTTTACACGTAGTAAAAGAACCTGACAGGAGCAAAATCTGTTGGCCTCCCTTTCTACATGAGCACCACTTCCAAACCTAGCTATTGCCATTTTACTTTCCTGATTTTTGGTTTCCTGTCACCAATCATTGTAGGAGTTTCCTGCAATAGCTAAGCATCATGATCTTACATTACATGTTTCTAATCTATTACATACTTTGAAGAAGAAATCCTTGATATATATTTTTGTCAGCTGCGCTGCCAGAGATGCAGCCTGCTTCCGGGCCTTGCTTCACTGCTGATGAGTCTTGTGTTCCTCCTCTCAAAGCTGGGACCTTTGCCACATACTAAATTCCTTATGTTCCCAGGTACACAGAGGGCAATGCTTTTTCATAAAGAAATTAGTAGAGGTGTTGTGAGACTCTCTATTACGGTTAGGTCTGGTGTGACTTTGTGTCTCAGGAGTGCGAATTCACATCAGGTGAGGGAATCCGTCAGACTCTGCTTCAAAATAGTGGCCTGTGTAAGTAAGGTCTTATTCTTGTGTTCACTATTAGGTGAAATGCCTGTCTGTAGTTCAACTTTTGTTTTCACTTAAAAAGACACTGGACAATAGTACCACTAAAAGATTAGACTAAAATGATCACTGCTTTACTTTTCTCAAAACTGTGCAAACCACTGTTCTTTATGCCTTCCGCAATACTATCTTAAGCATTTTTCTGTGTTAATACCCTGTGTAAGTTGCTGAACCACTAGAAATGTTTCACCCTGAGCATTTGTGAGGTCCTCTGATATTGAAAAGCAAAATTTGTGTTCAGCCACTCAGTAATTATAAAATCTATTTCTGAAGTAATGCCTAGAGCATAGATACCTTCATGCTATTATTTTGCATGTTCTCACTTATTCTGTAACAAAAGCAAAAGTTCTTCTGTGATGCATTTAATTGATGACTCTTTTTGGTATGTAAAGTATCTTTGCATGCTCTATTTGAAGTGAAAACCACCTAAGCCAAATCTGCAAAGAAAATGTAATTGTTAATTGATAGTGCCATGTGGTGTGCCAAATTTATTTGGTTTTTTTAACCAACCCTTTAAAACATTGAAAGAAAGTGTGTGAGAGCATGTATCAAGTTAAAAACAGACATTACATGATGAAAAATTATTCCTGCTTAAAAGAGTAGCTGATTTCCTTATCCTTCTGGATATATTTGTTATTGTACTTTTAAAATTATCTGGAATCTCAAGATATCTAAATTTCTATAATTTGTCCCAGGAAGCCCACTATTGTTTTGGTGATAAATTTTCCAACTTTCACTAATAAATTATATGAATTGCTGATGCCTCCAAGTTTACTTAAGGAAATTTATTCAATGATGATTGAAAGACACATTTGGAGAAGGGAGAAAATTAGAACTTATTCTCCTCTTTCCTTTTGCATTTGTCCCCACATGGTTTCTAATTCAAAACTGCTTCTTTGTTTTCCACTCCAAAACAGTATCTCTGTCACAAATCTATCTTATTGTCCATAGAATATATCTGTCATTTTTATGCACAAGCAATGGATCCCAGTCCCTCTGACAACCAGAATATTTTATGACGTCATGAAGGTCTCAGAAGCTGCAATTCTGCCTTGACTGAGTCCTGGACTGTCCATGTTACATTATGCTATAGCTATTTTCAGTAATGGACTACAAAAAATGTTTTTTAGTAGTGAGTTGAGAGAAGGACCTAAGGCAGTACCATCCAGACTTTTCTCTTTTCTAAGCTGTGACAGTAGCAAAAGAGAAGTAGATAGATTACTGCTATTCCTTCCACATGCAATAGTTAAAACCTCTCATTGGATGCAAATTCCAGTTGTCCACAATAATCTCAAGTGCTGGCTGGAAGTGAATTGTACCACAAATAGAAAGAAAAAAATTGGACTCAGGTAGTCCATGTGCTGAAAATTATATCCATTCTTAGGTGATGTAACTCAGATGGAAGAATTCGTTTCTTATTTTCCTTTCACACATTTAGCTTTTGACTATGCTGTTCTGTTTCATTGCATTCTGCATTCTATTCTTTTTAAGGAATGCAAATAACTTCCTCTTTCTGGAAATATGGGCTTCACAGTGCTGCCCCATGTAATGATTGTTACATCTGTTTTTTCAAGTTGTTGCAGACTTTTGTGCAATGCTTTTATATTTGAGTTGTTCCAAATAGCACAAGAAGGGGAGCACTTCAGAAGGGGAGCAAGGTGTAGACATCCAGTGTTATCACATGATTTTTCCAGACACGATGGGTTCAAACAGGATTGCAGTGCAGTTTACCTAGGAAAGTCTGGTGGCATTGAAATCCAAAGATCTGAAGCTCTAGTTTCTTCCTCTGATGGGCTCAAGAACTCTGTAAGTGATTGTGTGTTGGGGTATGTGAATTGCTTTCAAATGGCTTAAGTCAACTGTGGACGAAGGGGTAAACCTTTAGAGCTATTTTCCTTTAATATATTTGAAAGTAATTGTAAATCTGCAAACCTCAGGTGTTTAAAAGAAGCTCTTTCATTAGGGGAAGTCCTGTTAAATACACCCCTCTTTTTTCTCTTCATTACTTTTCAATGTTTTTTTCTATCCAAAGGAGGATAGTTTGTATCTTTTACAGAAAAAACAGTGCTGCAGAGGACAGTTAAGGAAAAACTGGATGTCACTAAAGAAGGTAGAGGAGGTAATTAGGTCTGGAACAAAAAAAAATGCATGTGTTGTGTACTGCTTTCGCCAGCTATTCTCCTCCCCCTCTTCCTGAACTCAGACAAGCCAGTGATGTCCATACTTGCTTAATTATAAAGCTTCATTATGTCCTATACCACAAAGTCTGCTTTTTGTTCTTATAAGGGCTTGGCATAATCCTTTTTTTGTAAATGCCAAGAACAATGCCAATTAGCCTATGGGTAATGGTGATCAATTGCAGGAGAAAGAAATCAAGAAATTTGTACACCTCCTTCTTTGCCTGGTGCATGTCAGTGCTGAGTTGTTCAATGCTGCCATCCTGATAATAACCTACCAAACACCCTGTAAATGACCAAAAGGAGAACATACAATTATCTTGCAGAACAAGAGGAATGAAGTAATCCTGCTTATACATCTAGCCCAAATTTTGCAGCCTGAGACATATAGTATATATAATCAAGCTGTTTTTCTACCTTTCTGGCTGGCGTTTTTTGAACGGAAAGTTTAAAATGCATGCTCTTCCAAGCAAGACAACCACAAAGCAGTTTATTTCTGCAGCAAGTATTTTTGGAAACAGGGCCCTTCCCTTTTACATTCCTTGTGCTAATGTTCTTTAAACACTAGTTTAAATACACATTGCCACTGTCTCTTTCTCTTAATTAAACTTCCAGCATTTCTAGACAATGTCCTAGGCTTCCCTTACTGTGTGCCACACATTCTTGTATCAGACATTTGTACCCTTACTGGAACAATCTGCTTGCTCCAGAATTATCTGGCAGTCCTGCCTCGGTCTATTTATTCCATCACATGATTGTTTTACTCTTGTTTGAAGCCCTATTTTGGAGCCAGACATAATCATATTATACAGTTCCTCACCTTATTAACTGAGAGAGAACTGTTCCCCATTAGACAATTGATCCTGGGCAGATGAAGCCATTAAAAACAGTGCTAATTAGCTGAAGAGTGGAGACAGTAATATAGGCTGCATCACTTCCTTTCATGCTTAGGGAAGTTCATGTTCCAGACAAATAATAATTGATATGTAGTCTTCCTTAATTGTGGTTGTTAACAGCCAGTATTATAATGACAGCCTGACAATCTCTGTCTAGCCTATTGTATGTTTATTTATGAATCCAAGAACCACTGAATAACTTTTTTGGTTTAACTTGAACTTCACAGAATCTACTTTAAATGTCAATGTAATGAGAGTTGGGCAGATAACCCTAACTTGCGAGTTATTCCTTACATGTCTCCAGGTGTCAGCTGTTTGTCTTGGAAGACTGGATGCCCATAATTACATGGAATTATGGCATGATACATTAGAATAAAATAAACAGATGGTTTGAATGAGAATAAAAAATACTGCATTAGATCCATAACCAGGAATGCTAAGCATCCAAGTAAATTTCAATGTACTAACTGTAGCCTATAGAGTAAGAAAATCATAGAGTCTTTAAACAAAAGAATGCTTTGATTTCCTCTTCCAAAAATGCATTCAGTTTTTAAAAATGTACGTGTATATATCCACATGTATATGTGTTCATGTGTATGTGTATGTAATGCATTTAATGCAGGAAGATGGCAGCGTGCTCTATAATTTAGTTTGTAAAAACATGTCAACTGCTGTCCTCTATCTTCATTTATTATATTTCTTCCTGAGCTAAAAAGAGCTAAATTCAAGGTGCTTTTTTTTTTCCCTTCAGCTACTCTGACCAAACACTCAACTCTCCTACAATTCAACAAGCTAGGAAAAAAAAAAAATCACAGTAAAAGCAGAAAACTTAATTTCAGGAAAAAAAAATTAACACCTGAAATAGTAAGCATTAGACATACTTAAATGATTTGATAAAATTGGTTTTGATATTAAGGAGTTTCAAGCATTTTAAAACTCATTTGAGCTTCAAAGCCATTTTTTCACTTTCCACCTGTTTTTTTAAAAGAAAATTAACTGAAGAAACCCCACCCAAACCCAAAAAATACCAAACCCTACAACCCTAGTCCAAGTCTAATTAAGTCAAAGTAGCATGTGAAAGAGATTAAAAGATGAAAAATACTGAAATTCTAACTGTTACAGCTCTCAAAATAGCTAGCTAAATATATTTTTTTCTTACCATTTCCTTTGTTGTCCATCTACGTACTGCCCTTCTGTTATCAAAACTTCCTGTATATTTGGGTTTGAAGGAAAAAGTTTGTGGTTTCAGAATAGTGCTCGAGTTAGTTGATTTGGCTTTTATTGCTGACTGTGAAATCTTGCATATGTCACTGACAGCCAAACCCTCCTTGCTTTGTTTTTTTGGGTAGTCAGTCCTATTAAAACCCCTTGATGAAATTCTGGCCACACTGAACTCAGTGGCAAGACTCCCATTAATGTTATGGGAACAAGGATTTTCTGATAGGATTCTAGACTGCTATATTTTGGACACTGTTCCTGCTCATGGGAGGTGGTTGAAATAAAATAATCTTTAAGCTCCCTTCCAAACCAAAGCATTCAGTGAAATATCTAAATATGCAGATAAACATAGTCCCATTTTGCTCCTCAAGATGAAGTTTATGATTCACATCGATGGTATTAACACACAAGGAAAGTGTGTGTTTCATCACAGGCTACAGATTTCAAGAAGAGAAAGAGTCTGACCCTTGTTAGGATCTTGAAACATCCTCTCTTTCATACAGTCTTGATGATTCAGGCACCTACAGGGAGGGGGCAAATTTTGTTATACAAACAACAGATGTTTGGATTTTACCTCTTCTGCAGTAACGTGAGTTTCTTACCTCTTGAGTGAATTCAGCACTTTTATGAAAACCTTAACACTTTCATTTTAAATTATTTTTCCCTGGTCTTATTCAGATTGTTTATCAACTTTCTGGATGTAGGGATAGAACACCCCCTTGACAAGTTTTCTGATAATATGGAACTGGGGGAGTGGCTGATACACCCGAAGGCTGTGCTGACATTCAGCAGGACCTCGACACACTGGAGAATTGGGCAGAAGGAAACTTTATAAGGTTCAGCAAGGGCAGGTGTTTGGTACTGCACCAGGAGAGGAATAACCCCAAATACCAGCACAGGCTGGGGGCTGACCTGCCAGAGAGCTGCTCTGTGGAGAAGGGCCTGAGAGTCTTGGATGACAAGCTGACCATGAGCTGGCAGCGTATTCCTGTGGCCAGGAGGGCCAGTGGTATCCTGGGGTGCCTCAGGAAGAGTGTGGCCAGCAGGCCAAGGGAGGTGACCTGGTCAGCCCTAGTGAGGCCACATCTGGAGTGCTGTGGCCACTTCTGGGCTCCTCAGTGCAAGGAAGACAAGGAGCTACTGGAGAGGGTCTGGCAGAGGCCACAGGGGTGATGAGGGGTCTGGAGCTTCTCTTATGAAGAGAGACCATGGGAGCAGGGCCTGTTTAGTCTGGAGAAGAGAAGACTGAGAGTGGATAAATTTATTTGCAATCTCCCAATTGCAAATAAATACCTCCAAGGCAGGTGCCAAGAGGATGGTGCCAGATTCTTTTAAGTGGTACCCAGAGACAGAATAAGGTGTAATGGCCATAAACTAAACCACAAGCAGTTTCACCTCAACATGAAGATGAACTTCTTTACACTGAACATGGCAGAGCACTGGAACAGGCTGTCCAGGGAGGTTGTGGAATCCTCCTTCTCTGAAGACATTCAAAACCCACCTGGATTTGTTCCTGTGTAACTTGCTCCCAGTGACCCTGCATTGGCAGGAGGGTTGAACTAGATGATCTCCAGAAGTCCCTTCCAAACCTAAGAATTCTGTGATTTTGTTATTTTTACCTATTGCTTTTTTTCCCCCTGCTCTTTCTCACATGATTATACTCTTTAGTTCAGGGAGAGTCTGGTGTGGGTCAGAAAAGGCCCTTTTATTCAACAGTTATTGCCATGATTTTGCCTCAAGTGTACAAATCACATTGAAGTCACTGGTGTGGCTGTGATTTCAGTGGGTTTTGGATTAGGTGCATATCAACCTAAGGTATAGTTGGCAGAAAAAGCTCAGCAGTAAACAGGGAAAGAGAATAACTTATGGTACTCTCCTACAATGTATGTTCAAATTAGGGAATAGTTCTGACTATTGACTAAATAAGGAGAATGATGTCAAATACAATAATTCCAAAACACTACTGAACTAATGAATGAAGTTGTGTAAGACATGAAATCCCTTTTTACAAAAAGAGCTGGAGAAGGATGCAAAAGCAAGAGATGATGGTTACTGAAACACAGGTAGAAGAACAGTGGACCTGGCATGTTGAACAGTTGCCTGTGTTCATATTCACTTATTAGGAACTCCTGCTTTGGTTTTGCAATAGTCAAATCTTAAAAGACCTATTTAGAAATTAATAAAGGGTAGAAAGGAAGAATATTTGACTGTAGTAGGGTTGGTAATACATAAATATTTTTATACTTATATCTACACCTGTGTTCACACAAACAAGAGCAAAACTAGACATACAATACTGTTTCAATACTGTGAAATATTAATATTAAAATATCTACAAAGGCTTTGGTAGATTTACCAATCAGATGCTGGAAGTAATGGTAGTATCACTAAGGTCATAGAAACAACACTGGCTTGTACCTCTAAAAATTGGTGTATTAGCAGAACTTGACCATTGGAAGAAGGCTCTGGTATTTTTAAATACATATTCACTGTCTTTCCACCAACCCTTACAATTGTACTTCCTCTGATGAAAAGATCAGAGAGAAAAAGATGCGGAGAACTCTCAGATTTTACAGCTTAAAAAATAGTGGGGAAATGACTCAATATAATGAAAATGTTTTCCCAGGGACAAGGGTCACAAAATCCTCAGAATTCTGTCAGTTATATGGTCTCACTGTCTGTGTTGAACTTCTAGGTTTAGTTATTTCTTTGGAGGAAGCTCATGGATTTGGCTTTCCCTCAAGATTTTCTCACATGTGGTTCTGTGTTGTCTTTTTTTCCTCTTTCACAGTTTTAAGCTTTTCACTGTATAGTAGTCTCCTTTCTGACCCAAATCAACTGATATGAATGAACAAAGACAGTTCTGGAAAAAAAGGAGACATTTATTAAAAAGGTGGTCACTGGGTATAGGCCTTTCGCTCTCCCTGTGCTAATGGTGTTGATGGTGTTTTCAAGCTGTCTATCAAACTGGTTTAAATATTTTAACATGCTATTTCTCACTCTCAGTCCCTCACTATTTCTCCTAGTTGTCATTCAAATTGTTCCACTAAGAGAACAAATAAATGCATGCCATGAAAACTAGCAAGATGATATAATGAATGAGTTACAATAAATGCCCCCAGCATAAAACAATTATGTACCTGCTATTGTCAAAAACATTCAACATTCCCTTTGTTGAAAAGGAAACAGCTATAAATTATTCACTGGAGCACTGTAACTCTTTTCTTTTTTTCTTTCTTTTTTTTTCGTTGCTTCCAATTAATTCTTCCCTGAACATCCCTAGGTATTTAGCTGAGGGTAGAAATTTACATGCAGAGAATTTTTGCTGTTTCTTGGGATTGTCAAACTGTGTGTCCAAATTAAAAATAAAAATAAAATAAAAAAAATAATACCATATTTTCCTATATATAATCAGAGCTTGGTTACAAAAAAGGTGTTGTTCAAGATCAGTAAAGGTTATATTTGTCTAGGGGTAAATATAAGTGGTCTTTTAACTCAGAGCTTCTCTCTTTCCTCATCTTGCACTGCCCTCAAATCTCATTTTCATTTCAGAATTTGCTTTTTCTTGTAATATGCACCCCAACATCATGCTATCCTTATTTCCTTAATGATATTTTTTGTGGTTTTTCAAAAGGTACAGATTTCCTGTGAATTTTCAAGAAATAATGCTTTTAAGAGACTTACTGAAGGTGCAGATTGTACAGTTCTGAAAACAAAAAAAGAGCAGTTTTTATGTATACTATATTTAAACCACCCAAAGTAAGAAGCTTTCTGATGGACTACCTCCATGCATTGAGTGCCAGGGTTATGTCAAAATGCAAGGCTGATGTTCTGACCTCCTCAAGAAGCTGTGGGATGAGGTCCAAATGGGGTGCTTGTTCCATTTTATTTTCAAGCACACAGAACATCTCAGCAGGGCATCTGAAATAATTTAAAGAAAATGATTAAATATTTCATTCAGGAATGAAGTGGGCTCATTTTACTGTTAGCAGTATTTAATTTTGTTCAAAATCTGGGCCAAGCAAATGCTTACATTTTGCATGGCACTAAAATGTGCCACCAAGAAGGTCTTTGAATTTTCTTTCCTGTTGAAGATCTCATCCTTGTGCTTTGTGCCTGTACCTAATAACTTGTCCAGGCAGAAAGAGTGATCCCCAGCTGAATGTGCAGAATTTTAACTTTTTGGGTGTGAAAGGAATGTCTCCAAGGTGGTCCATGCAACCTGACACAAATGCTGTGGGTGCCCTGGCTACCTCTCCCATCCGAAGGAGATTTGTCTGCCAGGTCTGGTGTATGCAACAGTGGATTTTACAGTGCAGCTGTAATTGTTAGACTGGACTGTCTGTGGTATCCCAAGACTTAAATGAGGAATGGCCTCGGTTAAATGTATCTGGAATGCAGGAACCACACCATTTAGCTAAGAGCCCTGGAGTGGCAGACAAAAATTGTAATTACTTCCCATCAGAGTACAGTGTTCAGTCATGCTCTCCTGGTTCACAATAAGCATCTGAAGATGAGGTAAGAGGCACTGGTTATGGAAGAGAAAAGCCAGTGTGAGAGACCCTACAGTCATTATGAGGCAACAATCCAAAATCCAAGAAGGAGAAACACAAAATGGTGATGATTTTTGTTTTCCTATGGCTGTAAGAGAATTACGCCCTCTCTATTTTTTTTTAATGGGTTGTTTATTTGCTATATATTGTTAGATATATGATGGTCTGGTGAATCAGCATCACTAAGGGTTCACTAAAAGGGAATACCATCCTTTGAATTACCAAAATACTTAATAATTTAAGGAATTTTGTCCATTAAAAAGTGCAACCTAACAAGGAATATTTTATGTAATGAGATTTGTGTCCAAAACAAAGGAAATGAAAAGTTAAATTGAAAATCAGCCTACTTCTTCTGTTGCAAATAGCATCTATGTCTCCTTGTGAAATTATCCTGAAAAATCAAAATGTTAGTAAATGGGAAAATATATTGTTGATGTTTTCAATTCTCCCCCCTATTCAAGCGTATTTTACTTCACAGTTAATGTCTGAGTCTTTAACCTCACATATTTCATCAAATAAAGTATTACATGAAAATTATTGGTTTAGTCCTACTCACTAATACTTCTAGCCACCAAAACACAGAGCACCAATTACGGTAATTAAAAATTTTGGAATAAATAATTTGAATGCTATTATGTGTATTCATAATTTTTGATGAATACTAAAATAAATGGTTTTTAGGAAGACCAAAAGGTAATTGAAAGGTCAAGTAGTTTAATGCCTTGTGCTAAATGCAAAATGCATTTTGGGACTTCAATTTTAAACACTTATTTATCAATTTATCAGAAAATGAACATGATGCAAACAAACAGATGTACTTCTTATGCACAGAGACTAAGGTATGGCTTTAAAACAATAAGCATTTCTAGAAATTAAATACTGCTAGACTTCAATTTACTGGAGCCTGTATTCAATGTTTTAAAAGGCTGATACTTTAAGCAGTAAGTGGATTAATCAAAATCACTCTCTAAGATCCTTCTCAGATTGCTCACTAGTTGTGCACAGCCTAACAAGAAAATTAAAGTTAGAACAGGAGTAGGTTTCCACAGACATTGGGTGGGGTTGAGCTGAATATTTTGTGTATGCAAGACAGCTCTGGCAGCTTTACATGTATTAATTCGAAAGCTGGTGCCCTATTTAGTCATGTGTTGGCTCCTTGGCCCTTGGCTTCTTTATTTCTTCGTAAGGATGCCTACATGTGAGTTTTGTAACCATTAAATGTAATTAATAGCAGAACATTGCTAGAAAGTCAGACATAATTGATTTCTTATTTTTTCTGTGCTAAAGATCAAGGGGCTATATCCTTCTTCCGCCATTATGCATGCAGAGCTATAGGAGAATGGACCCTCTGGGACAAGTCTAATATCCGGCACACTGCTGTCTACCAGAGCCTTATTATAAAAAGCTTTCTACTCTAGCCAAGCTGTGAAAAAGCTCATGCTGTAGTGGCTGCAAAATGAGCAACTTTGATTATGCAGTCCCCATCAAGAGTAAGGTTATAAGTTAGCAAATTGAATTCCTGAGAAGAACTATTCATCAAATAAATCTGAATACCAACAGTTTTCAAGGAGATTACAACCCATTTTGGGACACTAAGAAAAGATGATGTGTTTGATAGAGAGTTTGCTCTTGACTGTATCTTTTACTTGTAAAAATTAGAGCTAAGTGAATTTTTTCATGAATATTAAATCAAATTAATTTCAGAAGAACCACAAGTATTTAGGAGCTCAAATGAGTGAACAGTTTGTGCCATAAACATAAAAGATATTCTAACCCATTCAAAAAAGCAAAAATTAAATTATTCCTTTTTAAAACATCAGGAAAAAAAACCCTATTTGCTTTCTTCATCAAAATGAACTTTTTTGACTTTAGCTTTGAACCGAATGTAAGTGAAAAGTCATGTGCCTTATTTTAGGGGACTCCAAAGTATGGAAAAATCCTGCTGCAGTCAATATGTCTATGAGATCAGATTTCAAAATGTTGATTGAAGAAAAGCTAGTATATTCCAAGTGGTGTTTTAAAGAACACGTTATTATGACATTGATACATCTTGATCTATTCATAATGGTTAATATAATTTTTTAAAATCTGCCTATAACTAAAGAGAAGCCACTCTTCCTTTTGCACTAACTTATATGAAAAAAATATATTACTCCATGCTTTTTCTCTTAGTCAAAATTTAAATTTTTGTATTTTCTAATAGGAAAGCAACACGGATTATGTTGGTCAGCATAAAGGTGAAGAAGCAGTGATGGAAGAAGCCATCTTTTTCCCAAACTGTATACATCATTAGCCAGGACAGAAGGGTATTGCTTATAGCAAAAGAATTGCATGGAACACCCAGACGAGATCTGTGATCTCTGGGGAAAAGAAGTTCTTCCATGTTTATCCTACACTGCCATGAAGAATAGATATGATTTTAGTGAGCTCCTCACCAGCAGCTACCAAAAAGGAAGATGAATTCAGGTATTAGGCGGATGATGACACTTAGAACAACTCTTGGAATACAATAAAGAATCAACAGAGAGTTAAGATAAACTAAAGGGCTTTTCCAAATGATGGAAGAGGCTAAACTCACTCTTTCTCAAGGAGAGTAGTTTTATGTAAGATGATGTAAACCTCCTGTTTTCAGGGGTTTTATTTTATAAAGACAAATGTTAGATCCTATCTGTACTGAAACACGTCTGAGCCATTTTCTGAAAAAAGAGTGACAATGCCTTATTGTGACCACCACACAGTATATGAAGGGTTCATTGGTAGGACTTGAACTGTAAAAGTAATGGTTAGAATCCAAAATTATGTAGATGCTACAATACAGAGAATTACAACATCTCTGTGTTGGCCTTGTTCTATTACATGTCACCCTTTGCAAAGTGTGTGGAAGATGTAACAGCCAATGTGTTGAAAAAAAGCACCAAATTGTAAGCAAGCCAAAGGAGGACACACCTAAAATTAGTTTTAAAATTTCAGGAAAACACTGAGGATTTTGTTTTCTGTAGGTCTTTCCATTTTTCCTGAGCACTGCCTTCCAGTACTCTCTGGGATAAGTGCCCATCATTCCTCAGCATTTCCTAAAGACTAGACTATGCCTTTCTCTATTTAATGCATGTGTTCCTGTGAATTCTACTCCATGGGACAAATTGCCAAGAAAAGCCTCTTCAGAGTACCCATCTGCTATTAGAGGCAGTAGGTTTTCAGAAACTCACAAAATTCCATTTCCAAAGGCAACTGTCTTCATCTTTCCTTGATGCTTACTGCCCTTGTGTATTCAGACAGAATGACAGAAATCAGAAGACAGAAGTCATATTTCCCCTCACTCCTTATTCCAGTGGGCTGAACAGATCAAGTTACTTTATTTCTTCCCCATATAAGAAAGAGTAGGTCTGACCACTGTAATGCATTTTCAGTGTTCCTTTTTCCGTTGTAATTGACCTTTTTAAATAGTAATGTCCTAAACTGTAATCAGGATTGTGGATAGGAAGATTAAAAAAAGGAGCTACAGAATGAGAATGCAAAACCTAGGAAGGGAGGTTTTCCACACACCTTTACTGCAATTTTATGATTGTCTTCTCTGGACAGACCTTTAGGCTTACACATCTGTGAGAGACATCTCCCTGACACCGAGGTAGGCTTTTTGCAAGCACTTTAGCCACTCTCTAAAAGTTCATTAAACTGTTAATTGAATCCAATTCATAATGTAAAAAGGCTCTGTTTTCACTTCTGTTTCAGTGTGAATAGAACTCTAGCTTTTCCTGCTTCCAGATTATAAATTGCCTCGTCACTGAAGCATCAGAGAGCCAACAGGGAAGATGCAGTTTTTCATTTTGTCCCATAGACTGTGCTGGAAGGAGCTCTGGCTTCAGATCCTAAAATCTTTTGACTACCCATGGAGAGGTAAGTGCAAAAAGAACATCAAGCCAAGCTATTTCTGAAGCAATTTAGTTCGTTGTTCATCAAAAGGTTGAAATAATAGAGTACATTATGAAGAAGGGTCTTAATTGATATACAGAGGCATTATATCAGTGCCACAATCCAGTCTCGCCCTCCAATACAGGCTGATGTGTTTTATTTTTGTGTTACTTATGTTGTGACCTTTCTGCCTTATCATCTGGTATTGAAATATCATTTTAAGAACTAAAAGATTTGAAAATAACTTTGTGATTGAATTAAATGGGACAAATCCAGATCTGTTTTATTCAGCAGTGAATAGCATATGAACAATTTTAATGGCCCTGCATGCAATCACTTAATATTTTTGGTAAATATCTATGGATTTTTTATAGAATTATTACCTAATATATTTTTGGTGTGTTGATGAATTTCTGTTTTGTTGTTTAGCTGTACAAAAAGAATGTCTTGCATGGAAAATTTTGTCATCTGATTTGGGAAGGCAGCCCATGATCCCAGGATAATTTTTCATATTTTTCGTTTGCCTCATCCTTTCACCACAGAAAAGGAAAAAAACTATCTTACTGTCTCTTGGGTGATACTTCTTTCTTCATATATTACATGTAAGGATTATTCTCTGTTTTTCTGCTGTGTCTATGCAAGGATATTGAGCAAAGGCTATCCAAAATAATATAAAAAAAGAATACTTAGATATTGGAACTAAACTAATCCTTATTTGAGTCATTTATTGGGAGAATGAATGCTGACTGTAGCTAGGTATTTTTCCTTTGCTGTGAAAACAAGCACTTGCTTCAATCTCAGCTAAAGTAGGCATGAGGCAGAAAAACATTTCACAGGAATGAGAGAGAATTGTTTACAGGTTTAAGTCTTTTCAACACTGCAGTCTTACTCATAGCATGCATCTCCTCTTGTTTTCAGAATTGCATGAAGCATTAGGACAAGTTGAGGCCTAAGATCACACTGTAGTGGTGTTTTTCATCAAAAAAATGCATTTATAAAGAAAACTAATGATAGCAGAGGCAAACCAACATGTTTCATGTTTCAGTACATTTCACACAAAAAGGGATAGGAAATGCAGAGGTTTTGTATTAAACTTGCATGTTTAAACAGGTTTAATGTGACAAGAATCTTAGCCACCAGCAATTTTTGGTAGGAAAGATCCAGCTGGAAATGTTGAGGTTGAGAAACTGAGAAAATAAGATCTAACTTGTAATCTCTTTCCCTTAAGTGGCTGCAGAGTTATGCACAGAGCACCAGTTTTGTCATATTAAAATGCATGTAGGTTCCAAGTATTTTGAGACTAATCTCAAAGTCTCTCTTATAATGTCTCAAAAACTTCCCAGACATCATTTTCAGGATGAGAATAATAAACAATATGTGCATTGGCTAATATGTCTAGTGGCAGGGATACCCTCTGGAGGAGTGAGAAGCATGCCTTCCTTATTGTCACTGCACAGTGTGGAAGTACAGTGATAGGTGAGAAACATTAAAAACACCCAACCAAACAAACCAAAATGTAGTTTTTCATTTTACTTAGACAATCTACAGTAAAATTACCTGCACTCTGAAAACAAGCATATACACTGTTGATTCAAGCTCAAATTTACATCCAGGTAGCTCTACTGGTGTTGAAAATGGTTTCCTGTTCTTACAAGAGAAAACATTTCTATACCAAAGAAAACATGTTTCTATAGGAGAAAACAAGAGACACTGTATTCCATTATGGATAATTAACAAAATGTTTATTTTTAAAAATTGATGATAATTTACAGATCTGTTCACATTTTAAATGGCTCTTATTAAAAAAATGCAGTAAATTATTTTATATGAAGCAGTTGTGATCTATTATACAGGAAGACTTATGCTGCTGCAATTTGCTGGTATGCACATGAAGGTGGCAGAGTTAGACTGAAGTAAAAACTGCAATTAAACCAGGAAAAGTAATAATTAGAGACAATGTTGCAACACTGCAATAACAATGCAAGAAATCTCAATCAGAAACTGTGTATAAGTGACAGATGACTTTATTTTAAAATTAAATTAAACTTGAAAACCACTGTGGTCCTCCCAGCTCATTCTCATACTCACGTATTCACAAACACCAAGATGTTGGTATCCAGGTCATCTGTCTAAGAGAAGATGGGAGATGAGACACCGTTTTTCCCACCTTTTTGTGGGTTCTCCTTTTGAAGTTTTTGGATTCTTAGGTTAATAACCATACACTTTCCTTGGATGGGGCTTTTTGTTCCTTTCAAAAATGACCGTAATAACTCTCTTCACCCTGCCCCACCTCTGTGAGCCTCAGGATTTAATGTCTTCTGTGTGTCCACCTGAATGCCCTGTGAAGTCCAGCCTAAATGTGTGATAGGATTTTAATGATCTGCTAATGCATGTGCATCTGTACTTGCTCATCACATAGCTTTTCCCCCATCTTTATGCTCCTGGTGTTTCCACAGCTAGAATGGAAAACAATGGCTGTGTTTTCTCAGCCATCGTGAATTCAATTTTAACACCTCTATTAAAATTCTCTACATAATTAAATTGTAACTCTAACACATTTACTGTGTCTCCCCTTTCTGATGTATGAACTCCATGAATTCAAGTTCATGTAACATGGATGCTAATTTAATTACTTTTAGGCCTTTTGTGATTCTTACAGCATCAATATTTAGAACCTGGAAATAATAAATTACAGCAAACTTTTCTTGCTTTTCTTGTTTTTCTTGCTAACCTTTAGGCTGTGTGAATAACAGGATGCATGTCCACAGTCGAACTGCAGTGAAACTTCTACAAATCATAGCTGTATCCAGAGAAGCAAGGTTAATTTTGTACAAACACATAATAGAAGTAACTGGACATTTTGTCAAGAACTTTTTCATATGTATTCTTCAGAGCAAAACCTTTTCTAGTGCATTTTTGGATGTACTGGGCTTTCTGGGACTGGTACTTTCATTTATAACATGGCCAGTAAAGATGTCTTATTGTACATAAGAAATGGAACTCTATTTCTATTCAGGAAAGTCCATTCAGAACAAGTCCCATACACAGTTCATGTCCATGTTTAGCCAGTCCTAACATAACGTATAGGACACAGGTGAAAAGAGGAAATAATAAGACTTCAAAGAATCTTCCATCTGTTCTAAATTCTTTGACAAAGTCAGAAACCACAGTAATTGCTCAGATTGTACAATCTCATACAGAAGACTGTTGCTATCCTTGTATTACCAGAACATAGTCTTTCATACTTGTGAATTTTTTTTAAGTTAAAAAGATAAAAACATGGCTTTCTTTGTATATATAGATGTACTTAGAACCAACAGTAATGCTTGAATTGAGGTCCTTTTCTTTTGAAAGAGGATTTTTGCCTGTCCAATTTACCTCTCCTTTCTCAATACACCACCACCAAATGTACTGATTTTCTGCAATGTACTGCAAAGCCTTTTTCATCCCTTCCCCCAGATGCAAGAGAAAATATTCTGCTAGTGCATGATGAATATTTTGGGACTTTATTTGACACCTGGAACTTTGGAGGAATGAAATTTCATTGAAAGGATGAGAAATGTATTGCTATTATGTTGATGAGATTCTTACTTAAAGAACTGTAAGAGCTCAGGCTGCTCACCTTTACCATTCTGTAAATCTAAATAAGTAAAATAAAATTTAAAAAATAGTCCAAATATGCCACTACAGTTTCATAAAATCCTTCTTTATGTTCTGGGTCTAAGGATTCAAGCCAAACCAGCTTTTTTTTTTCTTTTCAGCTGCATATGCTTAATTTAACCATCAAGCACATGACCAAGTCTGTCACAGTATAGGTATCACATGCATTGATACATATATTATTTTCCAATAATGTACTACTAATAAATGCTTGTTACTGTGCCTGTTTAGCATGTATATGCTACATAAATGTAGTCTGTATATATCCACATTCAATTTAATCAGTACAAATCTGAGCTGCAAATTCCAGATATAAATAAATAATTATTAAATTGGAAGCAAATTAGTATTTGACAGGAGATAAACAGATTTGCTGTTTTTATGTTGTTATGCCATTTAAGTGGCTTTATATGTTAATTGAATACCAACGTTTTTTCATTTACTGCTAAATGGATTGCTGTTACTTTATAGCTTGTCATGAAGCATCTCTTGGAGATCTTTGAAAAATAGTCAAGGATAATTTAAAATCAATTAGATGAATAGAGAATAATTATCCTTTTTCCTGTCTAGAATATAAGGTTCTGGAACCATGGAAATGCATCATGTTTTGTAACTACAATCTATTATTAGAAATGGAATGCTAGCCACACAAGCAGGAAAAAAGAAATTTGATCAAGAATAATTTTATAATATTAATTTATTGGATGAATCCTCTTAGATCTATTGTGAAAAGTAATATAATGAAACTTAAACACTGTCCAAACTGATGCTGGCATCTGATCTGTAAAAATGTGCTTTCCTTTAAGAGGGCACTCTTTTCTTGCCATGCTCTCAAAGCTTGATGTTGTTTCTACACATGATGTAACCTAATACAATTACCAATCATAAATTGTAAGTGGGACTTTTTTTTTTTTGGTGGTATCACCTGCTCTATAAGGTAGAGACAACTCAAAGTCTTCATTTTGGAGAAGGAAATATCTGTAAGAAAAATAAGTAACTTCTGTTTAAAAATCTCTCCATGGAGTTTATTATTGAAAATGTTTTTATTTAATGAAGTTGTCTATAAAATTTTGTCGGACTAAACTGAGAAATAGGTATGCAATACAAAAGGTAGAAATAAAATCAGATTTAAATATGCAGTGAAATTTCCTTTCTACTTCTTCCTAAAAAAAAAACAAACCAAAATGCAAAACAAAAAAAGAGGAAAAGTTGAAGCAAATACAGTTAGACATGTAATATAAAATACAATATCTTTTTCATGGTCTAATTTTATAGTAAGAAACCTTGAAAAATCTTTATTCCAGATTTCCAGGATTGTACATCGGTTCCAGCTCTAGTCTGGAAGTTCAGATTGTTAAAATGAATAGGTGTTAAGTCACCTCTGAACTGTAAAACATAGTTGTACTCATCCATTGAGCCACAGCAGGATGTGTGTGAAAAATAAAAGTGTGAAAATGTATATTTAATGGAACCCATATATAGATAAATCTTTCAAATACAAATAGAAAGGAAAAAAACCCTCTTGTGTATATTCCTAAATTAAATCTATATAAAATAGAATCAGACTGAGAGGATGTATCAGTAAACTAAAGTGAAATGCATTACACGAATGTTACAATTTCACTAGAAAGAGAAAGAATAAATTCTGGAAATTTAGATTCAAGGCAAATCTTAATAGAAATCTAAGCCTCAGAAGGACACAGCTAATGCACTCAGATAACCTCAGCTCTGCCCATTAGCAATCCTTTTAAACAATCAGGCAATTATTTTCCTGTAATTGTTTTTGCACAGTCCAATTAGATGAAACCATTCCTGTTAGATTGTTTTCATTTTTATTTTCTTTTATAGTGTCACTACAGTGTGAAATTAATGTTTCCCATATCGCTCTGCATCTTAAGTCTTGTTTACACATGGGAAAGTTTTGGGGAAAAAAAAATCTCTCTATTGATGACACCAATTCAACTGAACAAATTCTGGCAACCCTGACAAAAGTCTTAGACAGCTCACTGACTGCCAGCATCATTTCAGTCCTGCCTTGGTTAGGCTTGCTCCCAGCTGGGAGACCTGGCACCGTGTTGAAAAGGGTGTTTATTGTCTAGATCAGAGCTCTCTACTCTGCTACATTTAATTGCTGCAAGATGTCCTTTTTAGATAGGTGTATTCAAAGTTGTTGCCAGACTGGTGACAGACAGTGATAGGTCTGAGACAATTTGAATAGTTTGGGCAACATAAGAAAGAAAATCCTGCGCCTGTCTGAGATTTTGAAAATCTCAGGGATAGGTATACACTCTGAAATGGAACATGATAATTTTTTGTTCTGCCTTTTTTTCCTTGACATTACATTCACCTTTGAAGGAGTCCATATTAAGATTTCATATTAAAGGTGATGGCACATTTCCCGTTCAGACTGTTATGTACACTAGGAATGCAAGGCTTACATTCAGGCAGGGTACAAAGTAATTTTGATATTTCATAATAATCACCATAGAAATAACTACACTATCTCCTGGAAGCAGTTTAACTAAACTGTTCTCTGAACTTGCTATTATAATTTGTTTCCTATCCCCACTGCTTTCCTCAGCTTATCACCCAGGATTGTTTTCTCCTAAGCTTGGTTTGTCACTGGGTTCCTTACTCTTTATTCTCCTTAATTCCTCCATCCACTCAAGTTCCCACCAGAAGTTCCTATCACCCTGCAAAAACCCCCAGCTTTTACTTGCTACTCATCTTTTCTTTGTCCCAAAAGAGATGAGATGGAAAGGGGACAGTATGCTTTTAAGGAGCCATCCATATGTCATCCTTTCCATAAAGAAAGGATCCATTCTTTCCAATAAGGACAATTCTGTAAACATGGAAAACAGAGGACCTGAAGCTTTTTTGGCTTTTTTAGGATGCAATTACAAATGCATTTGCCTATTTTTCACTTCATTTCTGTACTCGCATTTGTGTGTGTCATAGCTCCCTGGGTTGGTATGACATAGCAACACATATTAAATAGCCATTAGATGATTGTCAGAACTTGCAGGACTCACAGGAAAGTTTTCATTCTGATGTTTGCAGTGAGTATCCAAGTTTTCCAGTTGGTTGAGGTTTCCTAATTGCTGTCCTTTTTATGGTGTGGATCAGGTTTTAACATCAGTGAGTATGCCAAGAAATCTGTAATTCCACCATTTGTGTCCTATAGACTTTTACTGTCTGTTCTTATATTGAACGATGTAAGTAGATTTGCCGTAATAAAACTAACTATAAAAATTCTTTCAACTGCTTTAAAGTTCACTTTCCTAAACAAAAATAATAGATAGAATAGAGAGACTTTTATTTCCAGCAGCTAGAACTAATGAGTATAATTTACCAAAGTTTTTCATTAATGGTAGATGTAGTTAAGTGGATTTGTGTTCCATCTACACATACTTTGGCCATACTTGTTTCAGTTTTTACTTGTGTCCTGTATGATCTTAGTTCTCTTTTCTGATGTGAACTTCCAGTTTTCCTCCATGTCTCAAACAGTCTATCACAGTAACCTCATCTCCCTGGAATGTTACTGCCTACACAAGAGAGAGAACTATGCCAAGTTGATTTTCAACATCTTGTGTTGACAGCCCACTCTTGCTGATTGGTCAGAGACAACAGATAACCCTTGAGTTCATACTGCTTATTTAAAATTATTTTCTCATGCTGAGCTCTTCAAGTCTTCTCAAACACAGATATTGTTTTTCACAAATCTTGTATAAACTTCAAAACTGGGAAATTTCTAAAGCCCTGTAAAGTCTAGCCAGTTGAAACCAGCCAATGATTTGTAAAAAAAAAAAAAATCAGCTTGGGAAACTGACAGGCAGACAAACATCTGAATTGCTGGAATCCTGGGAATGTAAGGGAATTCTCTGTGCTCACCTTTCAGCACAGCTTCTCTTTCCCTCTGTGTGTGAGATGGGAGGTTGTAGAGTATGGTTCTACACCAACTTAAGCAAAGACAGCACCAAACAGAATGATCCAACTGCTAACCATTTGTTCTTGCTATAACCTTGTGCCAGTACTTGTGGTCTGGTGTCAAAGAGAGCTGATCCATCTGGGAAGCAATTTTCAGTATTAAAGAAAACAAACAAACACTGCCTCAAAAAAAAAAAAAAAGGTACACCTGTGGTCTGCTAATTTCATTGCCTTATACATTAAGTCACACCTTTGTGTTTGTCAGAGTGAGAGATGTGTGTACACACATATACAGATGTGGATCTCATGGACAGGAATTCACCAACAGTCTTTAAGAGGATGAGAGCTTTTTCTTTTGAGGGGGTGGAGAGGAGAAAAAAAAAAAGAATGAGACACAAACTAGTCTTTTCTAAACTGACTCATCCTTATTTGCCATCAACAGAAGGAAAACTGAAGCTCCTAATCAGGCAGAAGGCCAGCATCCCACTTTGTAGGGCTCTTCCAAAGTATGACTGGAATAAGAGAAACGAAATTTAGGGGGAAATGCAGAGTAGGGATGGCAGAGGGGGAGAGGGAGAAGGAAGGAAGGGGTTGTAGTTGAGACTTATGTGAATCAAGTGGGTCCTGAATTTAGTTCTTTATACCAGGAATGTTTTTGTTCTTACACGTAGCAGACTTGCAGTGACAAGAGCTTCTGAGCAGTCTTTGAGCTGCTGTAACATTCTTTAGTCTTTATATATCTTTATAGGTTTGAAAAAAGAAGCAATATATTAAAATGTGGGATTTTACATTACTCAAGTGAACTGATTGCTTAAAAATAAAAATGCATAGGTAAGTTCTGTCTTTTGGTTTGATAAATTTAGTCTGATAAGTTACAATAGAAAAGCAACTGTCACTAGTGTTGTATAAAGAATAATACTTGTTTCCAATACTTGAGACAAAACAAACAAAAGGAAGCAAATCTCTTATCTGGTTAGCTAATTTAAACTCTGTGACACAGTGTGTTGTGCCCTAGCCGTGTCCTTCCACAGTGTGTGACGACTGCACAGGATAGAAAATGTTCCAACATGATACACACTGCATCTTGTATTGGGTGGGGATTATTCATAACTGATCTGAGCTTTGTGAAAGCTGACTGTAAATACTGTTTGATTGTGTAAAGAAATTTGGTATCTGGCTCTTTTTCTCTCTCTCTTTTTTTTTTTTTTAATATGTTGTTTGTTTTCATTTAAGACTTTATGCTTTCTCTTCCCCATGGAAGCATTTGTGTTGGTTTATTTCATGACTCAGGTTTTCTTTGGCAGCCACAATCAAAAGGAAACAAACAGAGAAGGTAATGGTAATCTTCCCTTACCTGCCCCTGTTTCACATTCTAATATGTTAATATATATTTTAAGATATTCTTAATTTTTTTAAACTAGAAACAGTTTCCTTCTGTAAAGATAATAAGCACTAGTTGATTGTGTCATAAATAAACAGACTATCTCCAGACTCTTGCTATTCAATGCCCCTTCAGCACCCCTGCCATCAAATCTAACAAAAAATAAACCTGAGGAAATAAACCTGCATAGAACCTGGGGAATTTAATTGACCTTTTGAAGAATTTATACATAATGTGAAAACACCTGCATCTTAAAAAGGTGTTCAGAAATTCTTGAAGCATTCGGAATAATGCTTTCAGAATGTTTTCAGAATGTATAGTGCTTAGCAGGTGCCAGCTGAAGCAAGTTCTACAGGTATTAGTCTGAACAGTGTTCACCTTGTTTGTGCATTAAAGTAACTCATTAAACCCAAGGTACATGGACTGCATGCTGCTTAAATTGGACTTAAGGCCAAATGAATTGTACATACACATAATATCCTAGAACGTTTTTCTTATAATCTTTGTTCCAACCAATGACTTGCAGATGTTTTATATGATCCTATCATATTTGGAAGCCGAAAGTAACTGCTTTGTGTTGCTATGATTCCAAAGTCAGATGTTTCCTTTGCTTGCAACATTATTAAATATAAAAAAGGGGAACATTCTAAGAGTATTGCTGGAAGATTTTTTATTGCAATTGCTAAATATATGAAAAACACACTGTGTGTGTATACATATGTAACGAGATAGAAGAAATACGGAGATTTTTACTCAAATTTACTGGTTTAAATTTGGGCAGAAGTACTAATTTTCAAAGATAAAACAAGTTATTAATGTTCACAGAAGTACAGCATGGCTGTGGTTGGGAATCTCTGAAGGTCCCATCCACTTGCTCAAGGCAGGGCCTCCTTTAGCTGGTTGCTCAGAACTAGGTTCAGACCTGTTTTGAATATCTCCAAGGATGGTAACGCCATCACTTCAAACAATGTTTGCCATATTTTTTGCAGAATTAATAGAATATAATTAACTGAAATTAAGAAAAAATGAATGTCAAGAGGCTTGGGCATTAATCTCAGCTCAGCCTCTTTGCTGCATGCGCTCTGCAAGTCCACTCATCTTTCCATGCTTCTTCTGTTACTTTTTGAGGACTGTCTTTATTTAGATTGCAAACTATTTGGGAAAGGGCTCTGTCTCTCACATTTTTGCACAGCAGGCCTTACGATCTCAGTTCTTTAGCACAATTGTGCAATACTAATTGCAGATATGCCCCTCTAACTGACATCTTAATATTTAGAGTAAGGGCCAACAGCTTAACGTATGGAATTTGCCTAATAGCAGGTAAGGTCCTTAGGAGTTTCCTTGAAATCATTGAGTCTGCTGTAGAAATATAATAGGACTGAAAAAAGCCCCAAACCAAGGATCACTGCCTATTGCCAATTTTCCTTGGGGAGCATAGATCCAAAGACAGCCTGATTCACATTTTGTTTCCTGTGTTCCCTGAGTGCTTACAAACTAGTAAGTGAGCAAGGCCAAATATTGACCCCAGGAAAAATCTCTGACTCCAAAATGAAGTGGTGCAGATGTCTGTGGATGTACTTCTCAGAATTAGCTCCCACTAGAATAAATTGACCGTATTTGTACTATCTACTTTGGCTGACATTTTGCTGGGTCCATCGTGATCTTTTTCTCATTCAGAGAAAAAACCAAATTATTCAGAATATCTGCGGTAATGTGAGGTGGTATTGGCAGCCAAGATCAGGGTCAGGTGAAACTAAGAGTGCACAATGAGGCTGTGTCAGGGTATAAATCCTGTTGTGGTACTGTTGGAGGAGGTAGTATAGGATGGGAAAGAAATTTGGTGAAATCTCAACACACGATGGCTTTTAGGAGCAGATCTTGGTGTGAATTATTCTAGCAAAGAAGGAGACCTGTCACCAGCTCTGATTAGTCAGAAGTGTCCAAAGAATGCTGATATGACTCGTTATACTAAGCACATATACATTCACGGTGTATATGGTGCAAAACACAGGATCCCCGGTTACTTTGATCTATCAGCACAAATGCCAGTCTCTTTTATCCCTTTACTAGAGTCCCTAGTTACACCACCATCATGCCATTCACATTTTTGGTGCAGGAATATTTTGCTGTGACATGGTTTTGCTTTCACATGCTCACTTTCTCTTGCATCCAAATATTTTTTCAGCTTTGCAGTGTTCATTCTACTGGGAGTGCTTCTAATAATACAAAACAAATTCATCTTGCTACAGTATTAATCTTGCAGAAACCTTTAATATTTACTAAAGCTACCCATCTAAGTGATAGAATGACACACTACTGTGTGCCAGTTTCTCAGATGTTTTTGAGACACAGGACCATTATAACTAAAAGGAAATATATGACATTTAGTATATCATATCATGTTTTCCTTAAAGAAATGCACCTGTTATGAACAAGAAAGCAAGCTACCTGTCTTTGCTAACACAAAGCAGTCAGGACATGTGAATGTCCTGACCATAAGAATTTGAAGCCTAAACTTGTGGGATATCCAGAAATACATTAACAAGGTATATGCCCATGAATTTGCTTAGGCCACATAACACCTTCCTATAATCTGAGGGATTCATTACATAAGAGAAATTTGTAATGAAGGGTTACAAAGTCCCTCTATGCCTCGACTTCCTTTCCTGGAAAATGAAAAATGTGACATTTCATTTCTTTGAAAGTAATTTGAGATCTACAGATTAGAAAAGGTAGCTAAGGAATTGCTGTTCCCAGGAAGTTCAGGGGTAAGTCCAACCTCTATCACAGAATATTACAATAAAGCAACTTACTCAGCATACTAGTCTATTTGCAGTCCTGATTGGGCCTTGATTTTTTTGGTGCCTGTTAAGCTTTTCAGGGCCCTCTCCAGCACAGTGTGACATCTATTGCAAGCCGTGGTAAAAGGTTTGGGGGTTACTCTGCGTAAGGGCTGTTTTATGTTCTGAGCCAGGTTTTCACCAATCTAATAAAGCTTTCAGTGGACTTTTATTGTCATTCGTAGCTTTATTAGTCTTTTATCTGACTGTTGCTTTGGCCTTTCCCTTGATTGACTGTGCCTATAGCAGGAATGCTATGTCAGCTGAAATACTCTTCACTATTTAATTGTAATGCTGCCTTTCAGGGAATAGAGTTTCCAGAGAACAAGTCAGCTGCTGTTATAGCTAAACTTAATGCTTTGCTATAAACAGCTCCATGACCAAATTGTCTCAGATTATGTAGGATATTCTTGTGTCAAAATGCTTTACTTTTATTTGTTAATACAGGTAGTTATTATAATTGTCTCAGAATGTTTTGCTTTTTGGGTTCTAATGGCCTATGGCTTGGAGGAAGCACGTTTACATATTTAGATAACATGGAGTTTGCAGGTGTCTGGAGTCAGAAATGTGGGTCTCTGTTCTGCCACAATGTACATGTTTTTCCTCACCAGGGACTCCTAAACATCAACATGAAAGTCTGATCACCCAGGCAGAATAGCTGCTACCTTGTATGTATTTGGGACAGAGAGCAGTATCAGGGTTAATAAATTAGCAGTTAATTGCATAATTTATTTGATGTTGGTTTCCTAAACTTAAAATTATATAAACTTTAGGTTAGAATTTATTGTTCAAATCAGTGTTAATCTGAGGGCTGTGTGGGATGTGCTTCATTCCACTTGGTAGAACCAGCTGTTAAAACTGTTATAGTTGTCTGATATTTATTTCTTCATCACCTCTTTTCACAGGTGCTGAGGCCTCTGCCAGGAGTCTCTCCATCAGCAGTTCTTGCTCCTCCTTCCCTCTCATACTGGCTTCAGCTCCAAGTCCCATGTCCATTTGGGAGAGCACAGCTCCTGCTGCTGTTCTACTCAGGGTATAAAACTGCTTTCCTTTTTCCATCCTTCCCATCAGACCAGCAACTTCAACAGTTCAACAGTTGGGAAGCCTATGGGCTCTTCCAGGCTTCCCCACTGAGACCCATCATTAGCTGACATGGACTCCTTTTTCTCCCTTGTCTTGGAAGAAATTGATCTTGGCACTGGTGGTGTTTTGTGTTGAAATGGTAGAAAAATAGAAGATAATTGTCATTCTATAGGTACATAATGTATTTTTAGGATGGAGGTACGGGGTGACCTTTGTTAGTATATTTTTTATGGGATTTCTACGTATATTCAGTTAATGAGATAAATTCTATTATTTTAGCTATTCTTTGCAGAAATCCAGGTGAAAACTGCTTTCATATCGGACATTTTAGGAACACTTCTTGTCTTACCTGTCCTAACATTCTTTTATTTACACTGCAGTGTGAGTGATGAAAGACCCTGAAGCAGGACATTCCTTTAGTAACATGATGGAAATGATCATTATCCCATGATCTCAGGACATCACCAAAAGAGACATGAAGTCCTTAATTCTGAGCTTCATGCCTGCATTTTTGCTGTGACAGCAAAATATTTAGGTCTGGGATTCATATACCAAATATGTTGATGAGGTAGGGTAGCCAGTGGGAAACAGCAAAGTCAAGGAAGGATTTGAAGGACCTCTTTGAGATGATTTGCTTTTGCCAAATGTGTATTTAAGTACACATAATATATCTGAGTACAAATGGTTGTATGTTCTTATATCTGCATTTACAGTCTTTTTCTTTCTCTTAAAAAAACCACATTTGATACTTTTTCTGTGACTTGGTCTGTTCACCCTTTGAATTAATGTAAACATTGAGTGCTCTTTGCTTGCCACTCACACAACGTATCTAGGGACAGCTGGATGGCTTTCACCTCTGAAACTAACTCATGAATGGTACCAAATGTTTTTGTATGAAAACCTACTTCCTCTGTATTTATTTTTTTTATTTTGTGGGTTTTTTATCTACTATTTTGAGCTCATCACTTGGCACTGTCATCTGATCTCTCAGTTCTTTCACTGAAATGAAACATTAAATAAAATTTGCATGGCAGCAGCAGGCACAAAGCAGCCCTCAAGGGGCTTATCAAGACAGGTTCAAAAAACGTGTAGATATGGCACTTGGGGATATGGTTTAGTGATGAACAGGATGGCGCAGGGCAGATTGTTGAACTCAATGATCTTGGGGGTTTTTCCCAACCTGAGCAATTCTGTGATTCTGTGATATACCGTGACCACATGCATTACATGCTGATAGAAGCTCAGGCTGTTGTTCTTGGAAAGTGCCACCTACTGAGACTGTGGGCAGCCTCAGCTCGTGCTCAGCTCTGGCTACAAAGAGCAAGGCTATACTGTGCTCCCAGACCCAGCAACTGGAGCAGATGTGCAGCCTGGGAGTGTGTGAGGAATGGGGCTTTACCTGGGGGTTGGGAAGCTGCAGAGGGAATTGCCTTAGAGCTGAACAGTTTTTCAGACCTTGTTTCCTTTTTCTGTACCAAGCTTCTGCAATCCTTGCTTTAAAGCCCTTAAAGCGAGGGATTACTCTGGAAATGCCAAAACAGGATGACATGCAGTGGCATTTGCAGACAGTGTAAGAGGAGACAATGAAATCTGTATATCCTTTGTTCATGATAGTTTGATATTTTCTTTCGATATATTCAAATTGCCATCACTGAGAAAAAATCACACCCAGGCTGCTAACTTTGGTGATATTCTTAACACGTGGATTTGGCCCAGCCATGTCAGTGTGATGAGATTACATGGGCAAAAATCTGAAGCAAGGGAGGGTACTGTGAACATCAACTGTGCCATCAATTTCCTACTAGTTGTGTTAGACAATATCAGTTAGATTCTTCCCAACTCTATGCTCATTTCTGTAATATTTACATTGTCAATTTGTCCACAATGCTGGTGCACTAGAGCAGAACTCCCAGACTTAGTGGTTACTGGATATCAAAATTTTCTTTGGGGTTTTTTTTCCATTCTTGCACTTAATAGGCAATGCTTTCCCACAGAAAAGCAGGACCATTTTAGTAAACAAGCACCCTAAAATAAATGCTGTGCTGAAACACAGAGAGAGAGAGAGAGAGAGAGAGAGACGGAGAAAGGGATGCTAACCAAATTTTTCTTTTAAAGGCAATTCTTTCTTTCCTTGGGGAACAAGGCAGATCTAACAGGTGGAAAGTTATTAAAATCATAAGAAAGATGAGCAGGGCACAAATTTGTCCTACAATATTGCACAGGGTAATCAGAAAAATAGTATAGGTCAAATTCTTACATTGTTTAACCTCAGGAATGAAGGCAGGTGCAAACACCTAGTGCTAAGATTTCAATATTTAGCTCTATTTGGTATAGGTCACTTTTTTCATTTAGCACAAACTATACTTTGTTCAAAATTTGTGTGATTAATGCATTGATTTAGCTTCCCAATGTGCATTGCTGCTAGGCAGATTCAGATATTATTTATTTTTATTAGTTTATAATATGTCAATTTTTCTTGCTTATCTGTCAGCTCCCACAAAAATACATAAATCAAAAATATAGCAATGTGGACACTAACAAGGCATAATTATTGTAGGGTCTGTCCCCTTTTAAAGAAAAATACAATTACCTACCAATATGTTGCTGGGATTAGGTCAGAATTTGCATAATACTGACTCATATTTTCTTAACAATTTTAACATCAGACAATAGGTTTTGCAAATCTATATGCCTTTCCTGTTTTTCAGTTTTATTTTTCAGGCTAAAATAATAAGAAGCTCAGTCAAAACAAGATAATTATTGCAGTCTATCCCCACAGAAAACTTTAATTACTCCATGGCATGTTTCTAGGATTAGGTCAGATTTTTATAAGGCTGATTTTTTTTTTAAATAACAATAGGCAATTAAGTCTGCCAAACTATAATTTATTACAGTTAAATTTATTCATTTTTTCCACTGATAAATATTTAATAGAAAATAACTCAATCACTGCAGGAGATTAAAGAAGATTTGTACCTCAATATAATCTTAGAAAAACAGCACACAGTTTTCTGTTCTTGGCTGTTAATACCAAACAGCATCAAGTTAAATGACAAGATGAAAATAGTTGAAAATTTTTAACTTCAGTGAAATAATAGCTGTTAATGTACAGGATTATGAAACCCCCAGTAGCAGACTATGTAACAAATAGATCCCTCCTGAAATACTGAAAACTGTGGTTGGGATCTAGGGTTAAATAACTGTGATATATTTATAGAGGGCAAGGGATCACCATAAAATAAAGCAGCAAATAGTAAAGAAGTCAATGTAAAAGAGAGGCCGGGGATTTAAGGTATAGACATCATAAATTTTCATCGATATAAACAGTCCATGTACCTCAGGACCTGAGTTTTAGCTATAATTTCAGGTCTGACCTATAGGCTTTTGGTGTTCACAGTGCGTGCACGATCAAGATGCCATCTGAGGAGGTGAAAAAAAATGTTTCAGATCTGTGTGATTTACTCATTTAATCATCCCCAAATCCACCCCAAACACAACAATACTGTGTCGAATATCAGTACTTGAGAAGATTTTATTGTCCCACTAAATTACATTTAATTCTTACTATAACATCTCATATAAACAAGTATAGTGAATGATTTCCTCCCCAGTGTGTTCTTCGGGAGACAGGAAAAGACTGTTATATGGAATGCATAGATCTGGAAAAGGTCACCTTTTCTCTATCCCTCAGATCTCCAGAATGCGCACAGATACTTTCAGTAGCAGTGGATGGTTTTCTTTTTCTTCTTTTAGGTGATATTTTCTGGTTTAAAATAATAATTATGAAACTACCACAAAGAACCATTTGATGCTTTTAGCTTTTTACTAATTGCTCTGAAAGAGAATTCTAAATGATTTCCAAATGACTTAAATGATTTGGCTAAAGAGCATCTTATTACAAATGGGCTGAGTTGAAAACATTGTGTCAGCACTAAATGAGGCTTTTTTTCCCCCCTGCCTTTCTCTAATGGGCAGATCAGAACGTGTAACGCACCCTTCCTGCAATGACTTTTAAATGGGCTTTGGATCAAACCTTTATTTAGACAACGTTTTCTTTCTAATGTAATTTACCACACTGTGATATTTGCCATTACTGCATTCCTTGCAGTATTCCCTATCCTTTGAATCTGAAATCCTCCAAACAATCTGTGGGCAAACTGAACACCAGTTTGCAATAAATACCCGTCCGGCTTAGAGCAGATGACTTCAAAACTGTCAGTAGCCCTGCTTTGGTACTGATGACAGCTTGCCGAAGAATTTCTGACTTGGGGACTGGCCCAGTAACCCTTAAGCAAGAGAGAAATCCTTACACGAGTGAATAATCACATTAGTTTCATCAAAACCAGTTGCATAAATTACGCAACTCGAGTAATAGCCTGCAAGGCGCGACCCAATGCCAAGCCACCATTTACCCTCCCAAAGTTTACTGTGTCATGCCAACATTTTTGAGGTTCTGCGATGCCATTGGAGAGAACTCTGTCCCATGTCTGTGCTAACGATGCAGGCGAGTGTGTAAAACCGGACTGTTTGATGCGCGTACTGTTTGTCAAATACTAAAATATCGGCAAGGGATGCCGAACAGCTTTGTGGCTGAAGGGCAGAGCTTTTGTGGAGAGCCACTAGGTTGCACTGTTGTACAGAGAACCAGCTCTCTCGTGCCGTGCTGCAGACGGGCAGCCTCATGCTGTGCAGAAGCTTGTAAATACTGTTTTACAGTTTTCACTAACAACAGAAGTATATGAGATCAAGAGAGGAAGACCGGCGCTTGGAAATCTTTGCTTTCTCCTCAAAGGCAGGTCCAGGTCCTGGTTTCAGTTAGGTGCTTTTGTTCTGTGTAAGGTGCCCTGAAGATAACCACACTTTGGAATCGGAGTTTTTTTCCCCTCCTGGAGGGAGGAGAAGCTGCTGGGGGACAGGTTTGGAAGGATAAGCCAAGTGGTTATTCTTGAAGAATTCTTGACTTGACACACATGTTCCTGGAGATCTGTCTAAAGCTGCAATGGGCCTTCCTATGTGCATAAAGTCCAAACACATGCTTCCCCGTTCTTCCCCTGGTTTGGCACTGTTTGATGGCACAGACAATACAAAAGCACACATGAATTACTTCCCTATGTACATTACACACTGTGGGCAATCACAAACATTATATGCTGTTCACGTGTGAATAATTAATTACAGTTATATTATATAGTCATTCTTTCCACTACTATTGTCCAAAGTAAATTTTTCCTTTAAGAGTAATATGGTTTTAATTTAGGAAGCAGGGTTTCTTTAACCTATTTGACATTATGCAAACCATCTTAAAGGAGGTTTAATGCTATTTCCACTCTGTCTGCTAACATAGCTCCCCGCCCAAATGTGAGCTGTGTTTTATCAAGCAAATTACTTACAGAGGATTTGGTTCAAAAAGACATTGGGTTCATTCCTTTACCCATATTTACTCAGCTCTGGTGTAAATCTTTCTGTATTTTGCTCTGTGGATTAGCACCTCTCTCATCCTCCCACTGCCCCTCACTTTCGGGCAGTAAGCTGAGACAACAATAATGAGGAGCAGAGCTGGTGACTCTCTCCATCCTGAGATAGGGAGCTTTGGGAGCAAATAGATCATCCCAAAGGGCCTGAGTCTGTGCTGAGTTAGTTTAGTTTACTACAAGTCACACATTTGGGAACTATCTGCTTCAGGTTTGAATCTTCCAGTAACGACGCTTCTGGCTGCTAATTAAATTCTTACTGCTACAACACCAGAGAGGACAAGCGAGCTCCCCTTTAAAAGGGCACATAGAAGAAAACAAACTTCACTGATTACAAGAACATGTGTTGCATGCAATTAACCCATTACTGGGCCCTGGAAAGGAGCAAGCTGATCTGAGAGGAAAGAAGGACAAAAAAGAAGCTGAGAAACCTAATAGGCTGAAACAGAATTTTATCTACCAGCCTTTTTAAATTGGAGCTTAGAAGTTTTTTTGCTAATGATCAGCTATAGTTGCCTCTTTCACTTTTTCTCAGATGAAGCTGATGATTCTACTTCGTTTCACCTAATATTAAAATAAAACTAATATTTTTCCATAGGATCACGAGCACACACAGTCCTTTACTGCAGAAAATAATTGAGGTGAACAGACATAGCGAATATTCTGCAGTGGGTTTGCCTTCATATTTAATTGCACTTGTTTTCAGATACACACGTACAATTTCATGAGTATTTTACAGTCAGGCTACCTTGCCTGTGTATTTGCAGAAAGTGAATCTGTAGTTATATTGGCAAGTATTCTCGCATGAAAATTCAAATGTGCAAGTGTTTATCTTAAACTGGATGTTCATCCATCCAGGCAAACAAAAGACTTCTATAATCTTTCTGGCCAAATGTAACCAAGCACTGGGGACAGACTGCTGCGTACTCGCAGAAAGTGATTTGTGCTCAGCCCTGGAACTTGCCCATTTCTCCTTGGAAAAAAATAAAAGTGCTTGATTTGGCACAGTACATTGTCTAATATGCCCAGTTGGAATCATGGGATGTGTTGTAATAAAACTACTTATAAGGGAGGCTATCTGCTTGCCCAGAACATTTTCTCTATTAGCATGGTATGAGTAAAATAAGAGGACATAGCAGAATTGTCTGTGCAGTTTCCAGAGGGAGGGAGAGTTTACTCCTTAGGATAATAGGAATCTTCTTCAAGTTGTGTTTATTTCAGTAGGAGCTGCACATGAATGCAAGTATCTGTCTTTACAGTTTTCTTCACAGAAATAAGACCTTAGTTAGAAATAGGTAAAAGAATACACCATTTTTGCTGCCACGTTGCTGATACTGGTCTTTGTAGAGCCAGGTTTTTATACTCACTTTGAGAAACCATTGCCCATAAAACAAACAGTAGCATTTCCTTTTCCTGGGGAAACACTACTGTTTCTGTTTTCTGAATGTACAATAAATACATTTTTTTTTCTTCCTCCTACTAAATTTCTTCCTTAAACAGAAATAGGCATCTTAAAGCAGACCATATCTTAATGGTCACACAAGTTTTGTAGGTGCATATGCTGCCTTAATACAAACAGAGAAGCAGAAAGAGCACATGTGTTCACAGCCGTGTTTATCCAGGGATCAGGCAGATGTCATGGCAAAGTCTTTGTCTGTATATCCTGTACCACAGGAGCCAGCTGTGAAGGACAAATCTGAGGCGATGAATACTCCCTGCCTTACCCAAATGAAACTTCTGTAAATAAGCTTGTTTGCTTAGGTAATGCATAGATATATGCATATAAGGAAAGGCTGCACTCCTAGCGTGCTGTCTGTACTGTCCTGCCAGCTGGGATCCTGACTGTAAACACTACCCCGGCTGCAGCCTCTGCACATGAGCTCTTGTGCTGTTTGGAGGGTGTTCAGCTGTTGTTGTGAGTTCAAAACTGCATACACCTTGTGGGAATGACTGAGATTCCAGCCTGGCCAAAAGGCAATATGGATGCAACTAGTTCAAGGCCCTGGGGTCTGAAAGCCCAAACATAACACCTTTCGAAGGAGCTTATTCAGTGATTCTCTGTGTAAACAACACGCAGAAGACAGGGTAAACACACACAAATACACACACATTGATCATTTTCTGTCTTTGAAAGAAATGTGAGGGGAACTAGTCACCCCACAATGATACAGAATTTGTGCTAATTAGTCTTCAAAAGCTAATGGATATGAGCAATGTATGGAAAAGACACCTCAGAATAAAATAGCTATGAGTTTGGACAACAGCTCCAGCAGTTATTTGTGAGCATTTTTTATATAAAATATTGGAATACATTTATAACATATGGATGCAGGATGTATATAACTAATTGAAGTAAAATGAAAGGAGTAGATCATATCCATTCTCTCTTACTTCCCATTTTGATAGTTTCTTCTGTCTGAAGGTAGTTTATATTTATTATAATATTTATCTCTTTTGCTTTAATTTACTTTTAATAAAAATAACTGATTGGCTGTCAGAGAATTAGCCCAGGGAACCCTCCTTAGTTTGCACTCTTTCTTCTTACTAAATTAGTGAGCCTGTGACTAAATTTAACCTGTGACCCCTGAACACAGCCATCATTAGATGAATGTGTTTGCACCTCATTCTTAGAGCAAGTTTATGTAGGATATGACTGCATTTTCATATTAGAATTCAAGAGGGCACGTGTGTGTGTATACAGTGCTGTATATATTATGCATACAAAGTTATTGTTCAAAAGACTTCTATCATCTATTCCCTTGTAACACCTCTATACTTGAAACATGGTGCTGTAATGTGCCTGTACCAATCAGAAAACTGAGCAATCATAACCTCTTGCTTACATCTAAGCAAAAGATATTTCAACTGTCGCATCAACAGAGTAAATCCCATTTTATTGAGTATACTTGGAATATAAAAATGATAAATGCTAACAATTAGATGTGAGTCATGTGTGTTTTGCAGGGCTTTAGAGTCTGAGCATACAGGATTCTGAAAGTCTGACCTTCCAGAGTCATCCATGGTATATAGGGAAAGCTATGTAAGCAGGTTATGGAAATGTGTGATTAACCCTTGCAAAGGTGGCCAGAAAAATGAATGCTTTTTTGGCTGTCTCGTTAATAACTGGTAGGTCTGACCCACTTAAATATTTATTGTCTCTCCATATAAAATAACCAAAAGCATTGTTGTCCCAGAAATTCTATAGAGGGGTTTTTCTTGAAGATTTGGTCAATACAAGAGCAGGCAAATACTATCGCTGGAAATCATGCTTCCTCCCAAAACCAGAACTGTATTCCAGGTCTTAAAAGACTTGACATACAACTTGACCTGATCAAGGCACTTCTCAGGCATGCTGCATACCAAGGACCAGTTATGCTTCTTTGTTACAAAACAGACCAACACCAAGGCCTTCAGATGTAAGTAGGAATGCAGAGGACTCCCTGCCTTTTTTTTTCCTACTGATCTCACATGTCCCTAGCTTGTTCCTCTTGTGACTGTCAGCAAAACAGAAAAGATGTCTAGATGCTGATCTTAAAAAAACATCTAGACACTGGGTAATAGTCTGTTATTAATAAGAAGTACATTTGATGAAATTTGGGGGAAAAAATATGAAGAAATTTGCCTGTCTCACAGGAGAAAACCTTGGATGCTGTCCTTGGATCTTGTTAAGCTTTCCTTAGTTTTGTATTACCCACAGGCTCATTCTGTGAAAATTTAATAGTGCAGATCTTTATGTTTCAGTCATTCATTGCTAAAAACCAGAAGAATCCTTCTGTCATATTCCTCTTCTGACTGTAAAGCTGTTTCAGCACAGTGTGTCACATTAATGACAAAATAGGGGAGCTAGCTGTTAAAACAGAGAGGGTAGAATATCCCTTTATGTACTGGCCTGTTAAGATTTTGCTAATTAAGCAAAACCAATACCTCAGTTTCTTGCATTTGGCCAAAGAGGGGAAAGCCATATATATTCCTTCCTTTCCCCTAAGCTCAGCTTTTGTACCTTCTGTAAATATGAGTCCCCTTGTACAGTTTACCAAGCAGAAGCGCAGTACCATGATGTGAATTCTTGGTTTTGCTACTGTCTACAAATTCTTTTGGTTTTTGTGCTATTATCCATGCTTGGCCCATAGAAGAAATAGGACTCAGAGTCTCTTCTGATCTAAAGGCCTGGCTCAAGTTGTAAGGATGCATGACTTCAGCACACTCTGCATCACAGCCCAGATGGCAGATGTTCTGTTAAAATCCACGACTTTTAAGTCCTGCATTTAAAAAAATCTTGAAACTTTAAAGAGTGTCTTTAATTTCACCCTCTGGGGCTTGCCAGGCAAACAGCTGCTGAGGCACTTATGCTGCTGCTGCCACCAGGCTGGGAAGGGGAAGCCCCGTGAGCAGGCACTGGCACAAGTCTGCAGCTTGCTCGTTGGCCTCTGAGCACATGCAAGCAAAAACTTTGGATTATTGCAACAAACCACAGATACTTCCAAGTAGCTGAAGGACGGTGGTGCTCCTGTACTTAAAGTCACTGTTCTCTCTGAGCCATGCTCCACTCAGAGTTGAGACAGGGTTTTGCTGTGTCTGAAGTGGCAGATTGTCTCTCTGCAGTGTCTGACAAAAATGTATCAGGTGTCTAGGTCAAGCCACTGGTTATCTCCTGAAACAGGGATTTCTAAAGGAATTTTGCATTTTGAGAAAAAATTTACACAAGCAGGAATCCAACTCTCTTTTGGAATGTATCCAATCTCAATTAGCAAAGAGATTAAGAGGTTTTTTTTATCCCTCTCTATTTTTATTGATAGCTCATGTGAAGCTGTTTTCTTTCTTGTGAGGATTAAGATGTGTGGCTAGTGGGAATCAGGTTGGGGAGGTGATGGATACAAAAAAGGTGGGATTTCTTGTTAACCAGTGTGTAGGGCACGGAGAAGACGCTTGGTACAGACTCCAGTTTGACTTCCCAGTGGAAGACAGTTTTTTCATTAATAGCTACATATGGGCTAACTGTATCTCCTTTTCTAGATGTCCCTTCTTCATGCTAACATTCTGTACCAATGAATATAAATGACTAATCAGTTTTCCTTAACCACCTCAACATATCTTATCTTGAGATTGAAATGCCTACAGCCAAATTTATTTCAATGCTGACCTCTACCCTTTCCAACATACCTTATTTTGGAGCCTAATATGTCTTTTCTCATAGCTTTTATTTATAGGCTTTATTTTCTATCATATTCTTTCAAAAAATACCACACGCCCTTTTGCATCTCCAATTCTCCTCTTTTCATAGGTGCATCTTGGTGCACACAGAAGATACAGAATTTGACCAAGATTCCACAGGGTATCATGGAAAAAAAATTAGAGCTTTCAGACCTCCAAAACTAGCATCCGGCGTTATTCTGTTTGGGAGCTGGCCTAGTGTAACATTTGATGTGAAGGGTTATAATCCTTGCCGTTCAGAGGGAAGCTCAAAAGCCCCTGAAGCCTATGCTCATATGTGCAATGTTGGGCTATAGTGTATGTGTCTGTGTGTCTATCTCCAGGGAATGGGGGGGAAGTTATTAGTTAGACATAATAAAGTATTCAGGCTGGGAAACAGACACCTTTCTAGAAGGAGCAGTATAGGGAAGAACTGATGAGGAGCTTGGATGAAAGGACTTTGTATAAATGTAAATATGACTACAAGGTATAGGATGACTAGAAAGGGTGGAAACACCCTGTGGAGTCTTATAAATAGTGTTGTCAGAATATGTAGTGTTAATGGAGGCTTTATGATCAATGCTAAATTACTGAGGAGGATGTAAAAGGTATATTTGCCTTAAAAAAGGGAAGCATACTAGAATTATGTTTTAAAAGTTCATATTTCTTTGACAAGATGTGTTTTTCATGAAACTGGTTGATTTTGATTGTGTTACCATTCTTTCATCCTTTAATGGCTTCATTTTCTATCAGCATTTCCATGACTTTGAAAAGTACTAATTGTACAATAATCTGTCTGGCACTGTCATGACTGCTCCCTAAAAAACTTTCATTTTCTCTTCTTTAAAAATTACTCTAAGCTCTAAAAATGTTCAGGGTTTTTTTTTTTTTTCCCTGAAGAAAAATATATAGGGAAGCTTGGGAATATTTTTTTGTCTGTATTCAGCTTGTGGGGGCAGACTTCCAGTGCTCTGTTAGATATCCAAAATATTTTCTTTAGAAAGGTGAGACTTCCAACCTGAAGAGATTTGAAAGTGCACTTTCAGTCCCTAAGGAAATAGGTGTATAAGCTTGATAAAAACCCCTGTGTGAGAACTGCAGCCTTGGACAAAAGTCCCCTGAGGGAAATGTTTCCTCCAGTTCGTGTACCTCTACTTAGTGTTAGAAGTTTTTGAGTGAAGATCAATAACCTGGAACTAAACCTGAGGAGTTTAGCTTTGTATCAGGTTTTGTTCTGTGTACTGAAAATCAAGAATCTGAATGTAAAGCATGGAATACATCTGATAAATATGGATTTTATTTTAATTCATTATTATTAGAAAGAACCTGTATCAAAACCTTGCCTTTCTCTAGTTATCCAGTCTAATTTGGATCAGTAATCAGAATCTGAATTACTGTTAGTGCTGCTATTTTGGTTTCTTTGTCTTCATTTACTCCTAACATTTTCAGTGTGCAGCTAAATAGACCTCTCATATGCTGAAAGCATTTGGAAAAGCTCATACATCATTCATCCAGAGAGGAGAAATTAAGTAAGAAGGAAAGGACTTGAGTGTCTTTGTTTCTTCACAAGGACTGAACATGGTACTGAAAGACTGATAATAAGGTTACCATTTAGACAGACACATTATTAGAAATGCAAATTAAGACAAGGAAATGCTGAATACCTCGCCTTCTAAAAAGTCATTTTTACTAGATTTACTTATGAATTCGTTAGAAATGTAATCCCATTAATGACACTACCGGTTCTTGTGGATGGCAATGACAAAATGCAAAAGAAGACTTTCAGACCCTCTTTTTGAGGAATGCAGCCATCTTTTCACCCATGCATTGAGTGTTCTCACTCAGAAAAGATGCATTTACATCATCATATGGTAGAGCCTTGGCAATAATAACATCTCAATTGCCAGGATATACTTACAGTGGCTGGCTCTGGCTCTGAACACTCAATTAAATGCATTTTTTTCCTACAGGGTCCCTGTGGTACATTAAGTTTTACTGATACCTAATAGCTTCAGCATCTCTAAGGAAAGTGGCCTTGATTTTATTAACCTAAAAGATTGAAGAACAAAAGGCATGTATTGCTGACAGCTTAAAAATTCTTTAACAAAGGTGTCTTAATTGCTTTCTTATTTCCCTTAGTATATGCTGAGGTAGCCTCCACTCTTCATTCGAAAGGATTTTATATTTGGACTCAGTAGTTTTCTGAGGGATGTCTCATAAGGTTTCATAGTTTTTGGGTTTTTTGATTTTGGTTTTTTTTGTTGTTGTTGTTGGTTTTTTTTTGGTTTGGGTTTTTTTTAGTCACAAAAGATTTGAACAATGTTGTCAACTGTGTTAGAGGTTAGAACCTTTCCCTCTGTCTTTGAAAATCACCTGATTGTCTGCCTCACTCCATCTCTCTGTCAGAGTGACTATTAAAGCTAAAGTAGTGTGTAGTGATACATACGTGATAACCAACAACTTTGGCCTAAGAGCTTATCTGTTTACAGTGTCAAATGCTATCTGATAATCAATATAGCTGCTCTTGTGCTGTGTGTCCATGTTTCTGGAGGCGTGACTGTTTGCAGATGCAGGTTCTGCTTTCTATCCTTTTGCCTCTTGGTGGTTGTCAGCCTCCATATCTGTGTCTTTCACAGGTTTCATTAAAACCTGTCTATAGCAGTCAGAAGAAACCTGCAGCTTTGGAGGATTCTCAAGCCTTAGCGAGCTGTGTAAACTGTGTAAATCTATTTAAGGCTAAGAGTCTTACGAAAGAACCTCCAAACTTCTGCTCTGTATATTAGGGAATTATGGATGAAAGAAATTTCTTTAAATGCATATGCTGCTGTTCTCAATTCTAGTGACTACCCTATAGCGGTCCTGCTTTTTTAGGCTTATCATGCACCTCTGTTTTGCAGAACACAGACTAGGAATCCTTTGTCCCCCAGGGATGGAAATAACACCAATAAACGACCCCAGGATAAAGGGATGAGTTATAATCTTGCTGATTTTTTAAGATGAAAATTAACAAGTGTGTTAGTAAAAGTTTTTCCCCCTTTTGCAATTTTAAGGCACATTGGAAACTGTGTGTATACTTATGAAAGTGAAAATATTTTATAGAGTTTTGTAGCAATTAATACCTTAAAACAACACAGCCAACTCAGAGCAGGTGGTGCTCTGACTGTTTCTTTGAGTGTCAAAGAAAATATTAGGTATTTCTGATATAACACCTCTTTATGAGTAATTTGCAGATTTTCATATTTTTTCAAGTTTCATTGCTCCACCAAGAATCATGGAACCATTTCCATTGAAAAGGACCTTTAAGACCATTGACTCCAGCCATTAAACTAAAATCAAATCCCTAAGTGCCATATCTACATATCTCTTAAATTCCTCCAGGGATGGTGGCCCTACCACTTCCCTGAGCAACCTGTTCCCATGCTTGACAACCCTTTCTATGAAGAAAGTATTCCTAATATCCAATCTAAACCTCCCCTGGTGCAATTTGAGGCCACTTCCTCTTATCTTATTGATTGTTACATGGGAGAAGAGACAGATCCCCCCTGGCCACAGCTGCCTTTCAGGTAGTTGTGTAGAGTGATACGGTCCATTCTGAGCCTCCTTTCCCTCAGGCTAAGCAAGCCCAGCTCCCTCAACTGCTCCTCATATGAGTTTTGCTCCAGGACCTTCCCCAGCTCCATTATCTTTCTGTGGAAACCCTCCAGCACCTCAATGTCTTTCTTGTAGTGAGGAGCACAAAACTGAACACAAGATTTGAGGTGTGGTGTCACCAGTGTCCAGTACCGGGGGACAATCCCTGCTCTGGTCCTGCTGGCCACACTATTTCTGCTATGAGCCAGGATGCCATTGGCTGTCTTGGTCACTTGGGCACACCCTGGCTCATGTTCAGCTGCTGTTGACCAGCACCCCTAGGTTCTGCGGTGCTGGGAAGCTTCCCAGTCACTCTGTGGCTCTGCATGGGGTTGGTGTGACCCCAGTTCAGGACCCAGCACTTGGTCTTGTTGAACATCACACAACTGGCCCATCAATCCAGTCTGTCCAGATCCTCTGCAGAGCTCTCCTGCCCTCCAGCAGATCAACACTCTCACACAACTTGGTGTCATATGTAAACAGACTGAGGGTGCCCTTGATCCCCTTGCCCAGATCACTGACAAAGATAATAACAGGACTGGGCCCAACGCTGAGCCATGGGAACACCACTTGTGACTGGTTGCCAGCTGGCACCACCACTGTCTGGGACTGGCCATTAAGTCATTTCTGACACAGTAAGCAGGGCACCCTTCCAAGCCATGACCAGCCAGTTTCTCCAGGAGAATGGTGTGGTGAACTACGTCAAAGGCTTTACTAAAATCCAGGTAGACAATGTCCACGGCCTTTCCCTCATCCACTAAGTGGATCACTTTGTCACAGAAGAAGATTGGGTTGGTCAAGCAGGACCTGCCATTTGCAAACCTGGGCTGGCTGTGCCTGATGCCATAGCTGTCCTGCACGTGCCATGGGATGGCATTCAAGATTATCTGCTCCATGGCCTTCCCTGGCACTTGCCTCAGGCTGATAGGACTGTAGTTCCTTGGATCCTGTCAACCCTTCTTGACTGTAATATTTCACCCCTCACCTCTCTCTTTCTCCCTGTGTGGATGTTTCAGGTGCCAAAGAGATGACTGAGGAGCTGTTCAGGAGATACAGTGAAACATAAGGAATTCTCAGATTTGGAAAATATTCCATGAAACTGTAGAATAAATCTGTGTCCTCTGATCTGAACAGAGCTGAGGCACAGGAGTCTGATTTGGCTGTGAATGATGCTGTCTTCCAAACCTTTTGGACTCAGGAGCACCACCCATCTGAGCTCTTCCCTTTAACACACAACTTTGGTTGGGGAGCTGCTGATCAGTGCAGGGACTGCATGTTGCAGCTGACTATATCACGATGAAGTTGCTGGTGCACTGAGAAAAATTCAGGTCTGCTGTGTTATGTAACAGAAGATGAATTCCCTTAACAAAAGTGTGTTGTATCCCTTACAAACGCAGCTTTAAGGTCTGTGTCAGAGCTGCGTCTTTTTAATGCAGAAGTAGAAGTGTTTTGCCTTGCAGTAGAGCTGTCTGTCTTCAAGGTTTGGGAATCGTTCTCTTCCTCCTTTTGAGGGTGTTGCTTATTTGGGCCCTGCTGTCTCATTTATGGCTCCTTATTCTTTAAAAATTGTCATGCTGAGGACTTACTGGCATGAAAATCACATAAAATATGATGCAGAAAATAAAATGCAAAAAAGACACTCTATCCTATCTTTAAAAAAAATATTCACTATTTCCTAAAGACACTCAGAAGCTGCATATTTTTCTTTAATGGAGAACAGGAACCTTGGCTCTCATGAGGACGGTGGGAGGACTCTGGTGTTGGTGAAATCTGGGGTGCTTTTACAGGGAAGAAGGCAGCCTGTAGGGAGGCTGTGACTGGGAGGGAAAGCCTGGGAGGAGAAGTGCTGGTGAATGCAGCTGCAGGGCTTGGGAGCTGCCCTGAGCCAACAGCTGGGAGAATCCATGCTCTGCTTTCCTCCAGAAACATTTGCTGCAACACATCAATGTCTGCTCCAACACATTCCCATGATTAGTGTGGTGGTCTTTTAGCACTGACCTCTACTTAGTGTTTGGCTTGACATATTAATCTTCACCGAACTAAAAGTTAATTCTAAAATAAACCTGCTAACCCTTCTATTTTCGATCACTCCATTTGCTGCAAATTATTCTGGGACAGATTCTGCTGTCATGAAGCTGGGGGCAGGCCTTGTCACCAGCTGGAGTGGGAGCACAACTGGGCCTTTTCTGGATGTTAATTGGCTTCTCTCTTTGGGAGTTATATTTTAGCATCCCTAACAAAAAGAATTGTGCCACAAGTATAAAGATGAAATATTTTAATTGTGTGCAAATATTTTAATAAAAATATTTTACTGTGGCAGAACGAGTTACCTGATCCTTGTCTTTTCTTTGGACTCTACACCACTCTTTTCAGTGATCTCTTTAAAAACACTCCTGTAGAAAAAAAGTATCTTTGTAAGTCCTATATAATTAAATGCAAAGGATTCAAGTGTATCAAAATGATGTAATTTTTAAATTTTCTCTTTCCACGTAGCAAAGACTTTCTGGAAAACTTTTGTAGAATTTTACCATTTTCATTCCTATAGATTTTCCTTGGGATTATTCTATGATGTTATTTCAATAAATTGGTTTGGGGAATCTTAGTGGAAACCACTAGTCCAGGGAAGACACTTCTGGCTCTGTTGTAACTTGTCCATATCTTTAGAAGGGCCAGGTCCTTTAGAAGAGGGCCAAGGTGCTTCTCTGGAAAGTCTGCCACTGCTTCTCTTTGTACTTTTCAGATTGCCCTTTTGGGCTTCTTTTCCACTCTTGCATATGGTGATGATGAAGTGAAGACTGGCTCTGTTTTTGAAACAGTGAAGCACCTGAGCATATTTGCATTCAGCCATGGACCAAGCTGAGGTATGTAAGTCTGATAATTTCAGTAGTGGACAAGTCACCAGTTTTCTCTTTCCAGCTGAAAGGAAAAAGTAACGACAATTGAGTGACTAATTTTAAAACTCCTCCTCCTAAAAACTAAATCACATAAATATATGAAGGTTTTCACTTTGCTTTCCTGAAAAGAATTGACACTACAAAAGACACACAAACTCAGATGCAATTTATTTTAGCTCATCTTCTTGAAATTAATATTTCTATGATCTGGATGTATTTGAATTAAAAAAATCTTGTGCTGTCTGATTCCCTGCTTCAAATGCCAACTCCAAAGAAATCTCTTTATACACTATAACCTCCAGTCTCTTCCTCATACCCCACACTGTAATTTGTATCCATGGTAATACATTACTGTTTTCAGCAGCCAAGGGGTTTGGGGGAAATTATGGGAAGAAAAATCTTTCACTGTTAAAGTTGTGGTAAAATATCACCAGTTTGACAGAGCAATACAACACTCTTAGTATGAAGCTCCAAACAAATTGGAATTTGGTTTGTTTCAGGTTCCATTATAGACTTTGGAATATTGAACCTAGGCTCATCAAAACATTTTCTTAAGTTTGTTTTTACACAGACCTTAGGCCCAGTTTCAAAAGAATCCCGGACCAGTTTTGAGCAGTTTATGGGCTGACTTTAACATAAACCAGATCACAGTTAGTGGACTTGGCTGAAATTCACCCTGAATGTTTAAGTGAAGTTGAACCTGGAAGTGAAATTTTGTGAGTGAGAACCCAAGCAGACTGGAAACAAAAAAAAAAAGTTAGCAAAATACTGTGCATTGATCCTGTGGAACTTCAAACAACAGGATTTGACATCCTAAGAAGAATTCAATAAAAGCTAAAGAACCAGTTAAACTTTTTATTTCATTTGGGAATTTAGCTGTTATTTTTAAATAAACAGAGTAACCACTACATCAAACAAATTATTGAATGCAACCTGAGATTCTTGTGATGCCTGGTATAATTTAAGGGCAGGAGAACGTCACATAAAACCTTTAGGAGAAGATTTTTAAAAGCTCTTAGCATTGATTTAGCTTGTCTGCTTTAAAATTAATGGGAGTTGTATTATTGTCTCTAGAAACAGTATGAGCCAAATCCTGGACATTTATGGAAATCCTGTGACTAGTATATAAAGACAGTGGGGTCCTAAATAAAGCAGTCTGTAGAGAACTTCTGCCTGAAGTTGTCTGGTTGCTTTGTAGCTGAGGATAGACCTTAGGTCTCTACCCTAAATATGAGTCTAATGCTAATTTTTTATTTACTTCCCAAAAATCACCATTTCTCTTAAAAATGGAAATACTGCATTATGTTCTGAGGAAGATTTTTATGAGCTGGATAAGACTGGATATAGGTTTTTTTAATTATAATTTTACCTGTCACTGAACCGTACTTTATTTCTACAGTCATAGTCAAAAGGTAGGCAAGTTCGTTAAATCTCAGACCCAGAATTCTTACCTTAGGTACTCTCATCAAAGTCTGTATAAGCAGTCTTTCTCATGTTATTTCTTTGATAAAACTGGCCAGTGAGTGAATGTTTTCCTCTTTGTTTCCCTAGATAAGATTCTGTCATTCCTCATTCCAGCTTGGCAGCTGGTTTTGTTTTTTGGTGGTTTTTT
>VXAX01005707.1:262714-301576 GCA_013399835.1 Leptocoma aspasia
TTTTTTTTTTTTTTTTTTTTTCCCACTTCAGGACACCAAACTATTTCTAATGTTTTCTTTTCCTGCCACACTCTTTTCCTGCTATTGCTCATTTCTGATACTGATACCTTGCTTCCCCTCTTCTGTCTAATGATGTACATGTCAAAGCAGACCACCTTTCAAAGTGCCCTGTGAAAGAATGGGGGAGGGTGCAAGCCAGCAGCAGTCAATCTTTGAAACACTGAAATACGGAATTTTGAATATGAGGACAATGGCAATTGTCCAATTAAAACAGAAGCAATTAGAAATTGATATAAAGAAGGTTCTGTGTTTTGTGACAAAGGGAGCTGAATCTTCACAATTTACCACTTTAATATTTTTGGTTTTTAATTTTTATTATGTTTTTTCAAGTATAACTTTTAGATTTGTAGTCTAATAGGCATTTTTTTTTTTTTGCATCCTGTCTTCATGGTTGACTTAGTTTCCCCAAAAATATTTTTATTAGGCAGTTTGTTAGTAGGCTGACCTTTTGGTTTAGGAACATCCAGCTGTTGGAATGCACACAAGGTCATAGCCCATACCTTCCATGTTTAAGTTAAAACATATCTAAGACAGAAAACTTGTGTTTAAAATATAGTTTTAGAATAATGAAACGTCGGTCCTATGGAATCCATAAGCTGTTAGCATAAAAGTTCACTAGCTTTATGCCGTCTTGAGAAAATTTACTGTAATTTTACAGTATTTTTATGTTTAAACAGCATTAATTTAGAGAAAAACCAATACAACCGTTTTTAATGTCACATATTACTTTATTAATTTGGATTGAAGACCCATTTTCCTAAGCACTGTAAACCAGAGGGTCCACACCTGGGGTGCTTACTGTCCTGCAATCTGATTCATATGGGTAAAACAGGACTAACGCAGAGCATCACTGAAGCCATTTGCCACTGCAACAGCCTAAATGGAGACTTAACCTGAGACAGAAGACAGGCAAAGAGAAGGAAGATGTGAAAGCTGATTGGCCTCTGAAGCAGCTTTCCTTTGGGAGGTCCCAAATCTCTTGGATTTAGAATAAAAGAAGTGACATTCAGAACTAAATAACTTTTTTCCCCCTTCCTCTGGCCTCCTTTGTTTCAGGCATAGTAAGGTGAGAAGTACTCTCAGTTCCCAGTGAAGACCAATACAAGTTGGGGAAGAAAAACATTGTCCCTGATTGCTTATATACTTGCAGAAAATTTACTTTCTAAACCTTAGAATGTTGATATATGAAATTATCTTTTTGGATACTTGAAGATTCTTCTGAAGCCGACAGAGGAATGAATATCTGGGAGAAGTTGGACCAAAAGTTGGAACCATATCACATCATCTTTGTTCTAGTATTTAATCCAAAACAATGCAAAGAGAATTCTTTTTTTATATTACTTTAATATATGTCTATAGAACATTAAATTCTATTTTTAACATCTTTTGTGTAAAGATTGCCACGTGTTTTGAAAAAAATTAATTTAGTCTCTCAGTCTTTTGGTAGGACTATTATTATCATCTGTATTTCACTGATGTGTCCATAGCTGGAGCCTGTGCTCTCTGTACTATGCCTATAAATCAAGGACATCTGCCTTCTTGCATATTGTTGAGGTGTTAATAGGTTGGGAGGCACAGATGGAGGTAGTGACCAGATGGAGGTATTGTTAGTTTAACTGAATACATAGGAAGATCATGGAGAAATATTTGTTATTACTTGTGGTGCTGATTTTTTTATATATATAATAAGGAGATTAAAAAAGTGATATTCTCTGCCTGACTCTTCAGTTGTTGCCAACTTCAGTGATTTTATCAGAAGTCTCATGATACTGGTATTTTACTCAAAGTCTAGTCCTTGGAATCAATTATCATCTGATAATCTTAGCTTTCATTTAAAAATAAAATTGAGTTTCTGGGCTTCATGAATATAGAAGAAAACTTGAAAACATGGATTGAATGCACATGAAAGGCTCAGACAAGTAAGTAAAATAATCCAAGGGTATTTTTTTAAAATGGTGCTTTAAAATAGCTGTATCACCTGAAGGAGACTGACTTGCAATTTTTTTACCTTATAGTATGTAGTGAATCCTAAGTTTAGAAAAGGTAGGCACCCATGTATGTAACAAATAACATTATACAACAATAAAGATAAAAAAACAGAGCTATGAAAGGAATCAAGATGAACCTCTTGTAATGGAAAAGATGTTTGTATTTCCCTATCTTGTACATTGATTTTTAGCAGGATATTTTCTTATCTCAGGTAGGTTATGTGTATCAGTCACATTATGCTTAGTTTGTTTAAGAAAAAAAAATATAGTATACTTTAATGGCAGATACCTTGCAATTTGAAAAGTTAAATAAGACTAAGTTAATAGCAAGACAGAATAAAAAAATATTGAATAAGCCATTAGAAAAGGGGTAAGGAGTTTATAGGTTGTCCTAAGAGATGTCCCCTGCACTCTTTGCTCTCCCAAATTCCCCCTGAAAAAAATGCAGTGTTCGTATTGGATTAATTTTCAGCAAATATTGCACCCTTCTAAGTTCATGATCTGCCCTGCACTCCCATATTGTCTGTTCAGGCTGTCTGGAGCAGCATTCAGTGATTACTGCCAAGCTGAAAGAGAACAAAAACCAGAGACTGGCACACAAGTTCATACTCCTCTTTGAGCAGCCAGTTTACCACCTCATTTCTCTGGTGGACCTCAGAATAGCCCACAACTGGAAGAAAATTTGCGTGGTGCTCAGATTTTGGAATGTATTTCTTACTTGCTGAACAGGACAAGAGGGAGGCTGGGGGAGCTCTTTCATGCATTCTTCCTAAACCTCATAGAGAAAGTGTTCCATTCAAAATGAAAGCTTATTTTTTGTTGCTTTACAAGGTGCCATATAAAGAAGGCAAAACTTGTTTCTTCTGTTATCTGTTATCACTGTATCATATCGAGGTAGATTTGGGATCTGAGGACCTCCACAGCATGCTACTCCACCACAGATGCTAGAGTTGGCAGTGTTGTAGCAAAGCCTGTAAATACAGACAATCTGCATGGTCAAATCGTATACCTGTTTTAAAAGTTGTCCCTGTGTAAGGTAAGATCATTTAAGGAAACACCAGGTCTTGTTCATTTTTTTTTCCTTTGAAAACTTGATTTTAGTAATGAGGAATAGGAAGGTTTCTAGTACAGACTGGTTACATTCACAGTGGGAATACCAGCTATTCTCCCCAACATACTTATTTGACCAAAAGAGTTAATATTCAGAGTAAAAAACAAGTGGTTTTTCTGTAGTTAACGTAAGTCCCTGGTTTTTTTTTTCACTATAAAGAAAAATATCAAAGGAAAACTGAAAGCAAAAAGGCAGTGCATGAAAACAAGGAGATTCCCAGAATAATGAATCCCTCTAAAATAGGTAGAAAAGTATAACCGTGTACTTGTTAGGTTGTTCCCTATGGATTTTCTTTTCTGAATTCTTTGTTATTGCAAGTTAAAATCAACTACTTGAACATTTTATCTAAGAATTTAAAATACATATCTAGATATCTTTAAGTAGGCTACCTGTGAACTAAAATCAAAAAAATATGTTATCTATAGAACCATGACTTTAAAAATATGGACTAGAGTTCAGATCTTGCAGGTCTGAGCTGCAGTCTTGTTATGAGTGTAGGGAAAAAAGGAACATGGATAAAAGAAATTGAGCAATGATTAAGAGAATGCATGGGTCCTGAGATCCTAGTATTTTGAAAAGTAAAAAAGGTACTTATTTGATCATGGAGGTTAGGCTAGGCAAATGAAACTATCTAAAAGATTACATTTTAACATTAAAACCCTGTAACCTCCTGAAATAAGAAATAATGAGGCCTTGCAGTTCTGGTATCAAAAGTGGAATCTGCAAACATTTATTTAAAAAGAGAGAGAGCGAGAAGGGTATTATTACATGACATGCAGACAGATTAAGATATTATACAATTTTGAAGTAGTGAAAATATGTATAAATATATAAGCTTTCACTTTGAAAGAACATGTGTGTGTATGTAAGAGGGAGAATAGGGGAGAAAATACACTCATGGCCTTGCAGTGTGATGTCTGAATGCAATTAAAATCTCCAGTTGTGATGCTGTAGCAGGTCTTTGACAGTCAGCCATCTGAATACCATTTTGACAGCTCAGACACCTTTTTATGGTCACGTCATAGGAAGAACAATTATTTTGTACCCATGGAAAAAACCTCACCAGAATCCCTTCCTCCTCCTGCTGATCTGAATGTTTTGTTTGCTGTGTCGTAATAATTCATCCCTTGATATGTGTGCTAGGGAAGCCCTACAGAATTGCCTGCTAAATGTTGTATTTTACAGGTACAGCAGAATCAGCAATATAAGCTTAAAAATATTTGAGATGGAGAGGGAAAATAGAACTGTATTGTCTAAACTGTTACTCATGGAAGCCATTTCAGAATGGCTGGTCAAAAAGAGTTAAACTGGGTAAGAGATTTTGGACTGAGGTCCTGAACCTGGTCTCATTAAAATCAGTGGTAATTTTTGCCACTGAAATAGGCAAAGCAGAAGAGCATCCTAAATGCTGCATTTCTGCACTTTCAGAATGATTCGTGATGTTCTTTCTGGCTTGATTACCTCTGATATTATTTTCAGCTATTCCATCAGCTATTATCAATGTCTGAAAATAATTGATCTTTTATTATATACTGGTGTAATAGAAGCTCCAGCTCATCAGAGTTTTCACAGAACACATACGCTCTTAAGCAGCAAAAAATGACTAGCAAGTATTCCTTGGTTTTCACCTTTCCTAACTATCAGCAATTTGCACTGATACAGTGTCTTTAATGCAGAAACCATTAAAATACAAACATCCCAGAGGTTTGATTTCATCAGTTCATTCTTACTCTAAATACAGACTTCTTACATTTGAAGGAAACTGTGCTGCAGCATCTAGAAAAGAAAGACCATAAAATTAGAATTTAAAAATGATCAAGAGACTGGATTAAATTTTTTCCATTCCCTTTCCTTGCTGAAGCTTTTGTCACTGAAATACAAATGTCATGAATGTAAGAATAAAACATCTCAGGCATTAGGATTCTGTGATAGCTCATTCACATGACAATGACTGCACTGAGAACAGAACATTTCACAGAATGTAGCCATTCTTGTGGCAAAGATTATAATGACAGGGAGAAACGGTGCAAAATTAACCAATTCTTGCATCTTCCAACAGTAATCTAACAAGCCTCCTTGTGTTCTGTATAATGTGTTATATTAGATCCGAAGAGAGGGTGAGAGGGTGAGAGAGAGAAAAATGAAATACTGCACACCTTGAGTCATAATTAAACTTATCTGCTTAGCCCAACAGTAAGAAATCAGCTTTTGCCTGTGCTGTTGCCAGCAGGTGCCACTGTAACAAATAGGAAAGTACGCTGAAGATTTTGGAAGAATTAGATGTTGCTGGGGCTGAAATATAAGAAAGCTCAGGCAGCCCTAGGGAGCAGTAGCTGGAGCCCCATGGCCTTTTGAGCAGCCGTGGGGAGGTCACCTCAGGTGCCTGTGCCTCATGTCCCATATCAGGGCATGGGTGATGGCATAGGGCTGGTGTTCTAAGGGTGTCAGCATGTTGTTCAGTGGTTCTCGTGGGTGACAAGATCCTCCCCAGTCCCATGAGATTTTGTAATTCCTGCAGTATCATCTGATATATTCAACCCATGTTAATTTCAGACATTCATCTAATTAAGTCATTATAGTTGTACCCCAGGTACCAGTGGTGGCTTTTCTTTTAAAATACAACCCCTTCTGTATATTTGACCAGAGAGTAACAGGGTCACAAAATTAATATTGCTTCGCGCCTGGCTTAGTTGCATTTTAGCTGTAGGGAATGTGTGTAACCCTCTCCTTGCCAGCTTCCCCTGGAGTGGTGTTGTAGGTTGTGGGTCAGCCCTAGGGGGTTCTTGCAGCTGGCTGTGCTCTCCTGCCCCCACCACGGCTCTGGCCCAGGGCTCTGGGGATGCTGTTTTTAGTGCATGTGTGCTTCTTTACAGGCATTTCCTGCTTTGGCGAAACATCAGTTGGGGCCTTTTCTGTACAGGAGTTTGGCTTCATTTAGGTATTTTTTTGTGAACCATCGATATTAAATCTTGTCTCATGAGACTATTTCATCCTGGCTGTATCTGAAAATGCTTCACCACAAAAATGTAAGCCTTTAGTAGTCTGACAACCTCAAGCAGGTTTACTGGTGTAACTCTACGCCCATCTCCGGTCTCAGGGCCCCAGAGTGCCATTTTTTTTTCAAATTCAAAAGGGAATCTGCTCTTCTGTAGTAGAATTTGGGGAAAGGAAAGCTCTGGGTTTACATTCTCTTCTGCTCTCCTAGAGCTATGAGAATAGCAGGGGAGTGAAACCTTCGCAAATTTTGAGATAGTGCTGTATCAGTTCGTGCAAGAAATTATACAGTGATAGTAGAGTCTATAGGAAAATGGATCGTTCCCAGGCTACATTCCTGTAAACAAACTGAATGTGACTGCTGACATTCGTTTCCAACATTCGTGTCACTTCTGCAAACAAATGTCCATCTGTGCAACAACTGCGGGCTACTGTACAAGCCACAGATCTTGGTTTTCTGGCATCACAGTCTGATAAAGATTTATTCCTTTTTGCCTTCAGAACTTACTTTAAAAAGATGAGTTTCACTACACAGAAGTTGCTGCACAATTTCCAATTTCCCATCGCATTAACTTTTAATAGACTGATTTCTTCTTGTGAATAATAGGAAAAAGTATTCCTGATGCATAGCCTCTAACCTGAATCATTTTTGGCTCTCTCTGCAAGTGCTGATGAAGACTATCCTTCTCTGAGTCCTTCCCTTCAGCCTTTATTTGAAATATTGTTAATGTGAGCCTTATCAGAGATACACAGCGTGCCTTCTCCCCTAATTTTCCTACTCCTGCTCTGACATCCAAGTGGTTTGTGCTGTTAATTGCCATCTAAAAATACTCTGGTGGTAGAATTTCTATGTTGTGTTAGTTCCAGATTTCTAACATTGCTCTGTTAGTGCACATACATTCCTAATTTACAGGGATGCTCATGAGTCAAATACGGGATATGTTTACCTTAGCTGAAGCTTGTCCTAAGAATGTACAATTTTTTCATTGTCCCTTGAAGTGCTGGGAAAGATGATGGCTGTTCCCCTTTGTTCTGGTCTTGAAGTTGGTCATTTCTATTAGGTCGCATTGCTCTTTTCTGAGGTATTGGCCCGTTTTTCACACATGAAAAACTGTCAAAATATTTACTCCCGAATGTAAAGTAAAGTAAAAAGATCTTTTTTTTTCATAGGAGTATCTGCTGTATTGTTTAATCCTCTCTTAAAGCTCTTCTTTCAGCTGCTGTGCCTAGAAGTCACAACTGCTTAGCAATGGTATGCTTATAAAAGAGTCAGCTTTTCTGCTCAACCCATTTTATTTTTATTTCTCTCCTTTTTCTAGCCAACATGAGCTTCAGTGTCTGCTTTGTTCACCTGCAGCATCCTCTCTGACAGCTCGGCTGTGAATCCTCAGGGACAGGAAGATTTTTCTACTTGTCTGTGTTGTACCTATCACAAACCAGCACAATTCCTTGACTGCTACACCATAAATAATGATAACATGACAAAAACATTGTGCAGAAAAAGAACAGAACTGGAAAATAATATTTTGGTAAACCCTACTATTTTTGGCTCCACTCTTCAAGAATCTGTAACAACGGGGTTCCTGAGTGAGCAATTGAAAGCTCACATCTATCTATGGACACTATTGTTTCCATTTGAATTTAGGCTTAGCTTAGCCCTAGCTAAGCTAGGGTTTGGTCAGAAAGTCACTGACCTTAGAACATTTATTTTAGAGTAGGTTCTATATTTACAGGAGGATCTGTGAAAATGATACTGTTCAGTTTTTGCAGCAATACTGCTCATTATACGGAGCATTTAAAAGAAAAAAATCAAACATCCAACCAAAACCACCCAAAATGTAGTGGATTTCTGTACATTTGGCATTCTGCAACAGAAGGCAATATTCAGAAACAAGGAATTCCTTTCCCTCTTTTTGTGTACACTCAGAAGACAGAAGGCAGTGTTCACTGGGAATAGGAACCAAAGCTGACACACGGTACACATTCCTTAACAAGAAGACAAGAACAAAAACAATTTCAAAATAAGAAAAGATTGCTTGAAATACATTTTATTCATTGTGGTAGAAGAGTTGGATATGAGCAGTGGAAAATATACAGCTATGTCTTTTAGCTTTAATTCTTTTGCAAGTTTACCCATTTATATGCTTCAGAGTTCCAGGAGCTTGTGTATGCAATGTCTTCAATTAGTTTTTGATCTGTCACTATAAAGTCCTAGAAGATTATTCATTTTGAGAGATTTCACTGTTTACTTTGACATTTTAGATTTTGTCAGTTCAAGATTCTTCATAGCTTTGAATTTATTAATGTATTCTTCAATTTAGATACATATATCCATGCATGTATGTATATTTATACATGTGTGCATATATCTGCATGAATATGAATTTACATATATGTTTGTATATATAATTCTACATTTGACTGCCATTTGACTTAGTAGAATTCTAACTTCTACTTCCTGTCTGTTGAGAATTAAATTATATTTATTCCAGAGGCTCAACCATCTATTTTTCTAGTTCTCTCTCTGGGGAGAGACTATGCTCTATTTTCTCATTCAGTTTAGCCTTTCATAGTTGAGCTCTTTTGATTTGTGATAGATTGCCATAATTAAAAATTGCAGCTACTTTGACAATGCAGGGAAAATGTCATTAATTTATACCAGTTTATTTTTTAGGCAAACATTATTCAGTTTCATAAGAATTTTTTGTAGAATTTTTTGATGAATTAGATTAAGAATGGATTTCAGACAAGAATTTTGGATTTTCAGATCACAAGAAATGGATTGGTGCTTCCCATGTTCAGACAAAGTTTATTATATTGTGGGTAATAAGCAGTGAGTAAATACTATGCCTGAATTGTTTTTCAGAAACTAAGAAATTGATTTGAGTATTGAATGATGCTGTTATTTTTTTATGTTGCTTGTGAACTAATCAGTTGTTGCAGATCCTACCTTTCTGCAAATTCTTCTGATGAAAATATACTCCAGCAAAGGTCTTTCTGACATTACTTCAGACTGGTTTCATTCCATGTTTAATTTCAGCATTCATAAATCAATTATGTCTTGCTGTGTAATCAGGTACCTTAGAGGCTAGGCCAAATAATTGTTCCGATTTATATATTTTGCTGAGCTTGTATCACACACAGATTTAGAGCTGGATTCCACTTTCCATTACAAATGGGTATTTGAAGTAACTCTGGCGAGATTAGCAGAGTTACATTCATGCAAATGAGGGGAGAATCAAGCCCATGATCTGTCCAACTACACATATTTAGATAACATGCAGACCTTTTTCTGCAGTCTAAAAAATATTTTATGATATCTTTCCAACGTGTCTGTTTGGCTGATTTACAGTATTGGAAAGCCAGGGAATTTTTAAAACTGAATCCATATAAGACAAAATTCCTTTGATTGGACCTTATCCTCAGTCTGTCAACACTCTTCTATCACTTTTAAAGTTGGCAGTTCTCAGATAGCATTGGTCCCAGGGGTGAAAACCTTGGGTTTGTGTTTGTCTTGATTCTGTCTCTTCTGGACTATGTAAATATAAATATTAAACTGTCATGTTTTACTCAGAGATATACCAAACCTGAAATCAGTACTAGTTTTTGAGGGTAGTCTTATATTAGAGCAGATCTGAGGAGTTCATGAGAGGATGTTTGGACACATGTGTGTGTTAATATATGCCTGGACCACTAATAATCATCTTCTTATGAGATTAATTCTTTAGCATCTTCAGAATACATTGAGCTGTTTCATGTATCTTCTCAACATAGCAACACTTGATCTGTTAATTTCCCTGAATTCATATTATGTATCTATAAAATGTCATATTGATTTTTAAATACCACTTGCAAACTTCATGCTGTCCACATCCTGATCTCAAGTGGCTTTGAGATCAGGATCAGTGGCTTTTACTGTTAGCTTTTGTTCTGCTTCACTTGTTTGCATATCAGTAGTAATAATTTTTTCAACATTATTTGGATTAATTTTAGATCTCAGTGGATCTGGATTTCAATGAATTTACTTCTGTAGCTTGGTTTATTTTTGTGATAATTCAAGCAGTTGTGTTTTACTGACATGTTAGTGAAAAAAATGCTTTCATGTCAAAAGAATGTTTTCATGGAAATAACGTTTTAATTTCATAGAGGGTTTCAGGCTAGCATGCTGGAAAAATAATATAAAACAGTTTATGAATTAGCTAATTAGTCACACATAAGCAAGAAAAGCCAAACTTAAATACCACAGATTCTTAAGAAAGATATTTGTCCCATACATTTGATAAATCCTTAAGTGCAAGGGAACTGTGCTTGCCCCACTGATAGTCTGCAAACATGGAAAAAGATTCAATTTAATGGTCACTTTATTAATGGGTTTTTTTTCCATTCAGATCTAGTAGAGAGCGTTTTTTATCTGATGTTTAGTTTTTTGAAATATTTTAATGACATTAATGTAAAGTTTATTGAGAAGGAACTCAGTTCTTCACTCTTCTAAGGTCTCCCATTAATGTCTTTTTTTTTCTGCTAAGTTCTTCATTGCTTTTGCCTTACACTATTTAGGTCATTCCTTTTGAGTCAAATGTTGGGAAACTATGATACTCCTCTTTCACTGTCACTCCCTTGCAGTAAATAAAAACATTGGAGAGGCTTGGTGACAGCAGTAGCAAGTAGAAAATATAACCTGTGCATCATTGAAATGAAAGCAGACGCAGCAAGGAAATGTTCTAGTATTGAAATGTTAAAATTGCATCCCACTTCAAGCAAAACTCTTTAATTGGGAAGCATCCCAAGCACAAAGGCATCACTTCTAAACAAAGAAACTATTATGCTAATTGGTGTGGCCCCCATACAAACCTTGGGTGGATCTGAAGTTAGTTGTTGTTACTCTGGCCTGACTTTCCAACCACATTAATTTTGCTAAATTGCTTTTCTATGAGAGAGTGGTTGATATGCTGCAAGTGTTACTAATTCTATTGAATCACTTTTTTTTCCTTTTAAACAGAAGATCAAAAACTCAAACCACTTTCTATTTTTAAAATGCTATATTTCCATAAACAAAAGTAGTCATTTGAATAACCACCTTATTAAGATTTGGTGTTCCTGAGGAGTCCTGTTTCTTCATGTTTATTACTAGCCACAGCACTAAATTATGCAAATCTTAAAAGTATGTTTCAAAAAAGACCTATATAATTTAGCTGGTTGAGATTTTTATTTTTAATATGTGGGTGTGATTTTAGTGCTGACAGAGGTAAAGATTAAAAATCCATTAGAGCTTTCACAAGGCAGTCAGAAAGCCCAAAGCAGAGTTGGACCCATAATCAGCCTCTAAGATGTGTTCCTTCCAGAATATTCTGGAGCAGGCTAAAAATCCCATGGGGCAGGAAGGATCTTGTACTTCCTGAGCAGAACTCTTGCTTTCACAGGGCTTTGCAGAGCCACAACCCTGATGATGCTGCTTAGAACTTTTTCAATGGGCTTCCTCTTTCTAGTGGGAGTGGGGAACACAGTATTATGTAGAAAGATGGATGCATGGAACAAGTGGCACTTGAGGTAAAAAAGTATAAATATCCAGTTCAGTCATACCTGGACTTTAGAGAGATCAGAGTACACTTTTAGTGAGGCACTGACAGACACCCAGCCCTCCCAGATCCCGACTGCAGAGCCTGTGGACTCAACTTCTGTGTTTTGGAAAGAGAAGTGGTGCTGCTGCTGTCACTAAGTATTATGAAGAAAATGTTTTTCCTTGGTTTAATGCCTTAAACCCAAGTGATTTAACATCTCTGCTATGTATTGACTCAGAATCTTGGCCACTGTTGTTCTAAATATAGAGTATATAATTCATACATTCCTGAATTCACACAACTTTACCCTTTTTGTGGAGAATAGAGCATGAAAAAATGCCTCATTAACATTTTCCTTACTTTCCTTGTGTGTTTATTTACTTTCTGTCTCCATATTGTAACTCTATTTTTATTCCACTGTTCTTTTCCAATCTTTTTTCTATTTTTTGCTCTTCATCTGTTCTACATTAGATTGTGTTCTACATTAGATTGTGTCTACTTCTCTCTTGTTTTGGAAAGGCTTTTCAGATTAATTTTTGCACTTCACCTTATCACCTTCTTGCTTCTGTATCTCCTTCTAATGTATTTTTCTCACACAGTCTTTGCTTTTACTTACTTTCTGTCCATTTTCTCGCTCATTTCCCATTTCTGAATTTCCTTTCTGTTCTCCAGAATTACACTAAAACACAGTGCAAATAAATGTCTTTGTGGGGACTTTTATCTTTGAAAGTGTTTTATAGCCATGAGATGCTGCTCCCTACCACCCTTGCAGAGATTTATATACAGACTGTGTGCTCAGATCCCTAAATGCACATTCAGCTGCTTAGCATTTATGTCTGAGTTTTAATAGTTTGAACTTAATTCTTAAGTTACGTACAAGAAATGACCAAAAGTGCTCAAATCTGCAAACTTGTCATAGAGGAGAAAGTAACTGGTAATGAATTTTAATTTGAAAAACAGAAAATTATAGAGCTCCTTTGCCTGTGCTACAGCAGTCAGGGCCCTGCTGTTCTGAGAGTTTTCTGTCTTATCTTGAATGCTAAGCCAGCCTGGAAGTGGAGACCTTCTTCTGTACCACGTGCCCTCAAGCCTTGCAGAGCTCCTGTGAGCTGGTGTCAGTCCCCAGGAGCCCTGGTCACCTGTGAGCTGGTGGCTGATGGGTTTTTACCAGAATGCAGCTAATCATATCAAGTCCCTTTACAGAACAGGGAGTTTGCTCCTGACACCAGAAGGAGGATAATCCAGAAAAGTCAGAATGGTAGCTTTTTTGACTTAGATTGTGAAAAGGGATTTATCTTCTTATTGTCTTAGAAAGGCTCTCATCACACTAGTGAGGTCTGTCCCTGGCAATCTATTGCTTCAGAAAATAAATCCTGTGTCGTAGTAGGGATTTCTCATCCTAGTGTCTGCATTTTGTGTGTTTTCTTTCATGCACCCTTCTGTGGTAATACTTTTTTTTATTATATCCTCTCTGTCTATTTCCTAATCAATATTTTTTTTTTCTTTTTTAAAAATCTTTTTTCAGTTCTACTTCTCCAATGGTACTACTGCTCACCAATTTCATCATGGAGAAAAAGCTCCAAACTTTCTGACAGTTGGAATGTGTGGTTTTCCTTCATTATCTTCTACCTATGTCTGTGTCCAGAAAAAGAAATTTCAGTACCTCCTGGAAAGCACAGATCTTTCACCAATTTCACACTAGCAAATGTCTTCATATGTTTCCTTACTAAGTGGGAGATTTCATAAGAAGCTTTGTGGACAGGCAGTGGCTCCTTCATTTGTGGCCAAAACATTTGTTGCTTTTGCAATTTGCAGTGATTGCTTAAGAAAGGAATGGTTTGGTTTTGGAAAGCTGCTTTGAGTTCAGTGGGTTCTGTGCATAGTTAATGACAATGCTTTAATTTTGTGGTGGGGGTGGTGATGCAGATTGTGCTTCTTGGAGTCTTTGCTGCATTCTTACAAATTACATGTCACAGGAAGCCTGTTTTTGGTTTGCTTTAAATTTAAAGTAATCCCCTCCCCCTGCTTTTATTAGACCAAGGGTCAGTTCCAGGAGCTCTGGTGGCAAAAAGCAGCTGAGAAACAAACATGTCTGATCCCTGAAGATTATCTGATAAATCTCCAGTGACTAAGGGCAGATGTTCTGGCTTGTATGCCATCTCCTTCCAGTGCATGGGAACTGGGAGTGCAACCAGAATGTGACTGTTCAGAAGATTTATATTTACCAGAAAAATTTCTTACTCTTACTCATCATTTTTGGAACTCTGCCTGGGGTTAGGTTGGCACAGTGGTAGGAGGGTGACAAGTTGGCTAAAAATCTTCGTTCTCTGCTTCTCAATCAGATGTGAAGATTAAGAAAGAATCTGATCTTCTCACATTTTTGTTTGTTTTCTTGTTTTGCTTCAAAAAAAAAAAAGTAATGAATGGAGTAGCAGATAAAGTATTGTATGGAGGCAGAAAACTCTGAGACATAAAGACAGGGTGAAAATTAATGTGAAGTGCAGCCGACTATTTTTGACCATTTCAAAACACTATTTTGAAAAATACCATTTTTGAAGCCCATGCTGTCTTTGTATGGCACTACCTCCATCCAGCAGAGTTTTAATTCTGGGATGTCTGCACCAGGCACTGCTGTTGTTCTGGCTTGGTTAGAGCTCACACAATGCTGCACATGGACGTGTAATGGAGCCTGAGAGCTTGGAATACACACATGGCAATGTGCTCCATATGGTAGTGTGTGTGTTGGTGAGAGAGAGAGAGAAAATAGCAGTATCCATAGCTATGTCCTAAATGAAAAACATTCAGTAATTCAAACTGAACCAGGGTTGCTGTTTGCAATAACGTAGTGTTAAAAATTAACAGCTAAGTTAGGGATTTATTTTGTTTGGTTTTGTAACCACTGAAAGTACATAGAGGAGACAGGGCTGCTGTTTGAAAATAAAATATCTAAAATGCTTAGATACTTAAAATATATGGTTAAAAAAAAAAGTGAATCTTGTCATACAAGATGCTCCAAGTCAGTAAAGATGGACTATACCATAATGGAAATGAAAATGATGCAAAAATATTTTTAAAAAAAATTTATTTATGAGCTGCTGCCATATACATTTGTTATAAAATGATTAAAAAAGGTATAATGTCCTTATATGGGATATGCTAAGTGTTCACATAATTACCTTCTCCATTGTAATTCAGATCACTGGTCAAAATCCTGTTGTCTAATCAAGGAAAACCTTTTTAAAGATGAGAGGTAAGAAAAAGCTTTTGATTGTTCTCCAGTATCTCATAAAGTGAGAATGCATCAAGTATTTTGCTTACTTCCCAGAAATCAAGATCTGTTTACTTTATTTTTATATTCTTATGTTTCTTTGTACTTTGAAATAAATTACTCTGTATGAAAAGCCTCCTCCCAGCTGTACTGTCCTTTCTGTCTCAGCAGGGGCAGTCATGTAGAGTAGGACAGTTTCAGGGCCCATTATGAAATGTAAAAATGCTCAGGGCTCAGCAAGTTTCTCCATATTGTCAGGTTCTCCCCAAACCCAAGGTATCACTTGACAACAAACAGGATCTGGTCTATAATAGAACCTTACAGCAGAAAAAACTCTTGGGAAGTCATCCAATCTATTCCCCGGCACATGACAGGATTATCTACAACCATGTCACTCCTTGACAGATGTTTTTTTTCCAGCCTACTCTTAAAAGCCTGTAATGATGAAGATGTCACATTCTGCCTTCTTTTCTGAGCAAAATAACTCCAACTTATGTATTCTTTCATTTTCCAGCATATTTTATACACTTCTGACCTTTATTTCAGATTTATTCCAATCTCTTTAGCAATATAGTGTCCCAGAACTGGTGTAGAATTCCAGATGAGTCCATTCTAGAAGAGGCAAACAAGTGAGATTCAATGTCCTGTCAAAAACTGACTTTTTGTTGGAGCTACCTAAAAGCAGTTTAAATCCATGCTGTGAATCTTGGTGGCATGTCTCAGAAGCAAACACATTACCTGTGAAAGCAGGACATTTTTTCTTCATTAAACATTAAGAGCAATCATGCAATACCTGCTTTTGCTTACTTCCAACATTTGAAAAGATGTTGAAATTATTTTATTTCTGGTTATTTCCTATTACTGAAACCTCAATGTACCCAGTCTCTTACACAGTTTGCAAAACTTATATGGTTCTACAGTACTTAACACCATTGAAATCTTGGAAATGTTTAGTTTCCTTAAAGAATAGTAATGGGGCATTCCTGGTGTTCTCTATATTCAGCATACATGGCCATAGCAGGCATAAAATTTCAAACTCCAAATCCATCTAGTGGGCTATAAATAAACATATACAACAATTATTAAGCACTGGCTAACAAGTCATGGTGGAGAGGACCAGCCTGAGAACAAAGGCCAGAGCTACAGCTTTGGTGAGATCGCTCTTGGCAGAGGGTGGAGCTGTGTTTCCTATTCCAGGAGCAAACACAAGCTAAAGTATCCCCAGTGTAGAGTGCTGCAGCTATCAGAAGTTACAGCTACACCAGCACAGGGAACTGGAGCCCCACCCTTATTGTCAAGAGCCATGGCTGTCTTGCCTTCAAAACAGGGTGATCATCCCATTTTTTTGTCCTGAATAGCTTTTTCTAGGGAAATATTGGTCAGCAGAGTCCTACACCATGCTGGGGGTGTTGCCAACACCTAAGCAGCAGGGATGACTGTAAAAAAGTGTTGTCATTCTGGTAGGGGTGGACAGGCTGAGGCATCCTGAGCAATGCTTCTGTCATCTACATGCTGTCCTACTTTCTACCCCTGACGAACCGGCAGGACTAAGACTTTCTGCGTGCTGTTTCGTCCACCTTGATTTTTCTTTTCCTCTTGGGAAATCTCAGCTGTAGGCTTGAGTGAGCTTTTTTGCCTTTTCTATCACTGCAGAAGTAGAAAGGTAGGGCAGAGCCAAAGCCCTTTTCATATTTTTCAGCTTAACTAATGGTATAAAATTAAATTGTGGTCTTTTTAGGCCCAATTTATGGTGAAATAGTCTCTCTGAATTTCCTGGGGCAGACTTGGTTACATCATGCCCAATGACATGCTGTTGGCATATGGCAGTAGACTGTAAAATGGGGAGAAGTGAATCAAAGGCATGTTAATATTAATACACCCATGTTGCTTGCTGCTCGAGGAATGCAGTAGAAAGGGAGTCATATGCAGTCTGTAGAAGAAATGAATACATTCCAGATGTTAATCATGCAACCAAGCCTTGTATATACAAAAAGGGTTTTCCCAGTGCCTATATTTGATCTCCACATGAAGAGATGGGTTTTCTAAAACCCTTCCCACTACATGTCAACATAAATCAGGGATATTTTTCATCTTCAGTCACAAATGTAGTAAATAATACCCATCTACTTTAGTATTTGTTTATTCATAAACATTTATTTATTAATGAGACACTAAGATTAAATGTTAGTGGAAACCTAATGCATGTGAATGCTCCAAACAGAGTTTCTGCTCTATCCACAGTTTCTGCTGCTCCTGTCAGCTAATGCCAGCATGGCAGAATGTCATAAGGTATCAAAGTCAAAGGTGGATCCTAATCCGATTGACATGACAATTCAGGGATTCTGCAGTATCTGATATTTGCTTTGGGAAAAAAAAGGAAACACCAGTATTTAACCTGTTGCTATTGCCTGTTCATTATTGAAAAGTTGTAGTATGTATATCCTGTTAATGCTAATTTGATTCAAAAGCAAGAAAATATATTAGTTTGTTCATCACTGTGCAAATGATGTTATGGTGGAGCTGTTTTAAACTTTTGTGGTGTTTTATCTGCCCTTTTTGAGTCTGAACTGGAGGCAGATGAAGCCAAATAAGATGTCATGTTGTATTACCTTTCTATGTTGACAGAAATTAATGCCTTTCAATATTAAATATTTATGTGGATAATGTGATCTCTGCATTCAATCTAAAATATCTATGACAACTAAAAATTACCATTTTCCCTATACTTTCCATAAAAGGTTAATAAACAATCTGTAGACTTGAAATTATATCTCTAAAATAACCAGTGGTATAACTCTGAATGATCAACAGATTCAAGAACATTGTTAGCTGCTGCCAGCCAAATTGTGAATGAGAGAAGAGATGAAATTCTTCAAGTTATTCACTGCAAATTATTTGCTCAGATTTTATTATTGTAGTGGTGTTAAAATATGCAATATGCATAGCACGCAAAAATGTAGTAGACATCTTTAAAAAAATGAAGACACCAACTTGGAATGCAATTTGGTTAAATTAAAAGGACAGCTGGACAACTGGACAACTCCTGTTTTCTTATGTTTGAAAGTCTGTGGAAAGAGAGACTTGAAAGTCATAGAAGGAAGAAACTTCTAATATTTTCTTTGCTCTATCAAACCTCTAGGGATTTTGGGATAGATCACCTCTTGGATAGGTCCTAAACCAGCCTCCAGACTGTGATCTCCAGTCCAGGAGAGCCAGTCTGAACTCTGGACTCCAGAACGTGAGGCTTTTCCCAGCAAAAGTGACTGAAGCAGCCTCTGGCTTCTCTGCCTCAGCCTGGCCTTTCCAAGCACTGCCGTGCCAACGTCTCTCCTTTCTCCTGACACAGAGGTTTGTGGCTCCTTGTTAGTAATAAGCTTAGAGACAAATAAAAATAAAATCAAAAAGTCAAAACCAACAAAAAAAAAAGTTCAGAATACACCTGAATATCTGTAGGTTGGCACAGTCAAGGCTGGTGTACATGATAAATACAAGAGTGCAAGAACAGACTGAATACCTACACTGAGGCCAAGTCCCTTATGGTGCTGAATTACAGCTCAAATCCATGCATGAGAAGGATGAGTACTATCCCTCTTCTTTTAACTTCTAGGACACGTGATGCCTAAAGCCCTTGTGTTGTCAACATCTTAATTCTCATGCAGAAATCACTTTGTGCTAAATTTCTTAGGGGGCAAGATATGTCCTGCATGATGATATATATCCTGGTGTCCTCCCATTAACATTGCCTGCACTTTCAGAGTGACCAGGCTCTGGTGGAGTCAGCCAAGAAGAATGTGGCAGCCCCTGGCATTATTTCTAAGACCACAAACGCCATGTGCCACTTTTTACCTGTGTGCTGCCTTTCTGCACTCAGAGTGTTAAATCTGAGCTGCAGCTTGCCCAAAGGCAAGAGCTGCATATCTCAGATCTCAGATAAACCCACTTACCCTATTCAGGATGCATATGTGACTTCTTGGAAGTCAGTCCTTTCAAACAGAGTTTGGTGGGAAACTCTGGTAATAGAGAGGACCCTTGGAAGAGATGCAAAGTGAGGGAAGACTTAGTGAGGGATGGAAGCAGTTTCAAGGGAACTTCTCAATTACTTAAAGGCTGGTCTTTCACCTGAGGAAAAGCTGGTCTCTAGGAATTACAGACCTGGGACATCTGCTTGTGAAATGGCCATAAGAGATCAAGGAATTACTACCTCACATGTGTTTTTTTTTTTCCTATTCACTGCTCAGGAGGCTGATATTTGATTTTGATATGTACAAAAGAAAATGAGACTGCTTAAACCCCTTTAGATATGGATAAAAAATGGCTCCACCCATTTTTTAAAAGCATTTCTTTAACTGTTTTGGTTTCCCTTTTGATCCATGCATCACATGCCTTCCTCATAGCAGTGCTCTCCAGATGGCCTAATTTTGTCCTGGAGGGGAGGGAGACCCATGGCAGAATGCCTGCCAGAATCCTGCCTAACACCCAGTGAGGGCTCAGGCCCATCTCATCAGCCAGGGGTCTGGTGAGAGGTGGCAGAGGTTGCTGGCTGACATGGGACAGCTGTCTGGGAGCCTGGGTGCACTGCTGGCTCTCGGGGAGCCTTGGCATGTGCTTGCTGACTTGTCCTTTCTTGTTGCTCTAACAAGTAGCCCAGAAGTGGATGCTTTTGGGTTCAGCTGGGAATTACACACATTATTCATCAGGCTCTGTCTGCTTAGCACCTCCAGACTCCTCCTGGCTGTTTATATTTAAGAATAAATCCTAACAATCATTGTTCAAAGTACGGGTTGACAGCCTGCAGCATTTTTGTTAAGGAATGCTGGGCAGAAACTGAAAGAGAACTGAAGAGTCAAGGGGTGTTTGTAAAACAGGCAGGAAAAACCCCTCTGATCAATGAACCTTCACCAGCAACAACTTCCACATCGGGGGGAAAGAAGAGCTGAAAGGGCAAGAGCCAAAGGATTTGACAGGAGACCAGCAAGGCAGGACCTCAGGGAATGACTAAGCAAATACTTATACAGGAGATCTGTGATGTAAGCAGGACAAAACTGGTGCATTGCTTTGAATGTCAGCAATGCAGTGTTGCAGGTAATAATAGGATTTAATGTGTATCCATGGAAGAACCCAGAGTCCAAGAGTGGTATGCTGAGAAAAGTCAGTAGTGATACTCAGGATACAGTACCTTCTGGGAGGAGCTGAGGTTTCCAGAGACTGTCAAAGAATCATGGAATCAAAGAATCACTCCAGAGGGGTCTCAGCGAAACTGCACTCCTGTGGGTGTGTGGGCTTTAGCTGAATGCAGAAACGTCATATGGCACCAGACTTCAGTGTCTGCTGACATTTAAAACAAGAGGAATTTATCTCCTGCTTTATAATGTACTGAACACTTAATTCTTTTTAGTAGCATTCTACAATGTGTATCTCTGTTCTCTCTGATTTTAATCCCTGAGCACAGAAGAAGTGTTTATGTTCCTTTAAAATATGCTGGAAATTTGCAACTTGCAAACATTTCAACTACAGTAACAATTATATTATTTCAGGAGATTTTGCCTGGGGTACTGAAATATTTTTAGACTCTGTTGATTTCGTTTTTATGGGGTTCCCCCTCCCTCAAGATCTTACGTAAAAAAAAAGTTAAAATTCATAGCAGTAAAACTTTTTTTTGTCAAATCTGAGTAACTTCACTAATCATAAAAAAATTAATATCTCTGACTATATCCTGATAGGTTTTTCTCCTGTGTCAATTCATTCTCAGATGAGATGGCTTTTTTGTCTATATAAAAATAAATACATCTGCTCAAGGCCCCGTCTTCCCTTTCACTGACAGAACTGATAGTATTGTATTTGTCCTTCAAAGTCATGCAAATGGAATCCTCAATCTTTCAGTATTAAATGCTGGCTAGCCTGATTATTTTCTTTAAAACATAAATGAAATTATTACTATACTCCTCCATTTTCAACACCCTTTATAAACTCCTGGCAGGAAAAGGAGAGATAGATAATAAGATACTCGAATCACTTTCTTACTCTGTAATTAGCACATGAAAAAAGAACTTATTGAAAACAATAATTCCTCAGTCATTTGTCTTTATTTTAATTTTGCTTTGAAGCCAACATATTTTCTCTGAGATTTCATTAGCAGCCATTTTGTAAATGAGATTCTCACTAGTAAGAACCAAGTTTGAGTGCTCTACCGCATTAAAATTTAACATTTTTCTATGGCTTAATATAAATTCTTCTTAATGCAGAGAGTCTTTTCTGCGATGTTCATAGTTTAAAAGGCTGGATCTAATTAAGAACATAAGTGCCTAAAAGTAAAGTGCTTCAGTACCTAACTCTGAGGCAGCTGGCTTCTCAAACGTAGTCCAAAATCTAAAGCTACCAAGCAAGGGTCTGTGCTTAAGGGAAAATTTAAGCATCTTACAAAAGGATCCAAAACAGCCAACAAGGTGTAAGAGCAATCTCTAGCAAAGTTTTAAAACCTCCTACAAGGGCTTCTTCTGCCAAAGGGAAGTATCTTAAATGAGTTTTTAAATATTTCCTAAAGATAGCTCAATTTCTTTAAAATAATTGAGTGTTACTCTTTCCTCTTCAAAAGGATCAGCCAGTGGGGAAAAAAACCAACCCAGACTATCCAAAAAAACCCCATTAGAAACTAATTAAGGGCTGAAAATCAGGATCATGTGCTGATGCATCATGAGCTTTCTGCATGTCTGCTAGGAGCCTAAGCTTTTCTATCCATCTGTGAAACCGTACTTGTTTCACAGATGGATAGAAAAGTGGGAAGTCAGGCCAGTCCCCTAGAAGGTAAGTAAGAAACGTTTTTATACTCTGAGAAGTGGCTTAGCTACTTAGGCCTCCATAGAAAATGGGCAGGACCTGGCCTATAAGCATATTTGACAAAAAGACAACCAGGAGTTCTGTGGTTTGATATGAACTTACCTTGTTAGTCTGTGCTAGGAAAGTGAAATTTCTTAGTTACAAAAGCTATAGCTGACTATCTAAACGCCTTAATTTGCTTTAGGCCTGAATTCTTATTCTTTACTCAAACCCTATCTGTTGCATTTAGTTAAAAGTAGGGTCCAAAATGCTCTCTGGATTGTTCTGCTTTCACACCACATCTCCGGCAACAGAAGAGACCCTGAGGATTTTTGCTATTCTTTCGAAGTGAGGAGAAAAGTGTGAACAGGAGCCATGATTTCCAAGCAAAGCAATGACTTGTTGTTGCTTGAAGATGTGCAGTGGTATAGCTTCTTGAGAGCCTTGGAAACAAATGTGTCCACATGGAGCTGTTTTAGCTGTCTGGGACCATCCTTGACCAGGTGACTCCAAGTGCTGTTGATGCTGTATTGGCCCCAGATTTATTCAGGAGAATTAGCATGCCTTCTTACCCCAGGACAGGCTGCAAGATAAATATACACATATATATTAATAATTGCTTCAGAATCCTTTCCAAGGGAGCTCACAGGGCAGAAAAGCCCTGCCAACCCCTCACTGTGAGGTGGAGTAAGTTTCTGGAGATTAAAATACAGCAACAGTGCTACCAAGTAAACACAGTCTTGCCCTGACTCTTTAGTTTCTTTCTCATTCCTCTCTTCCTTGTACTGCCTCTTTTGCCTTTCTAGAAACAAAGGGATACACAAGGCATAAACAGTGCATATCCATGTGCACTGTGAGGATTCGTGTCTTGCCAGGGTTGGACTCCGTCCATAAATTGTAACTACACATATTTCTGTATGTTGGTTTGCTAATTTTAAAAGTGTAGTCACATGAGCAGTAAGCACTCAAATCATATTGTTATGTGCTTGTGGCTGATTAGCTGACTTGGAGTGAAAATGTGGCCATCAATAAAAAGCATAATGAAAGCTTGTTATTTTTAAACATACTTAAGTCAAAGGAAAAACAGTTCAGCATGACTGTAGAAATAATAATTGGTTCATTACCTGTAATCACGTTAGTCTACTCACATTATCAGAGGCTAATTGGAGAAAGGAGAGAAAAAGGGAGTACATCACTGCATACACAGGTGTGATCTCTATATCTACATGTATTTCACTGTATTATATGTATTTCATTAATAACTTTTTAGATAAAACTGTATCTGTGTAGGAGGAATACAGCAATGCAGGAGCAGAGGTACTGAGAAAATTTAGAAGTACATTGGAAGAGAAAGAGAATGATTTGTTCATCAGGTAAATATAAATAGAAATAAATTATATTGTTATCCAAAGCACCAGAAGTGACACCATGTTTTAATAGAAATTCTAGTATAAATCATTTTTGAGAGAGGCAAGGTATGTTATCAGCACGTCTTTTCCTTGCAAAAAAATGATGCAGAGATGTAATGGGAAGACCTTTATAGTATATTGAGTGGTCTTTTACTACGTTTTTCAGAGTCTTGTTCTCAAAGTTTCCTTTCTATTTCTATAGCAAACTGGTAATAAAGATTATTTAGCTGAAAATATCCTGTTGATTCTGACACCAAACTTGGTTTCTGGTGAAGGTTACAAAATTTTATATAAATATTTCATAAACTGCTCCATGGGAGCAGCTTCTCTCATTTGTCCATTGTATTTACTATTTGTTTTTGGTTTATAGGAAAATATTGTACTACAGAGCCTTCTAAGCATTAATAAGTAGACACCATATAGACTCAACAATCAAGTAGAAGTATCAGGACCAAAAGTCTTTGGATTATCAGGTTATGCTGACATGTTGTGCAGCTTTGGGGACAGTGCGATGTCAGAGATGTAGGTGTCATCTTTGTTTATTGCTATAAACATACTGTTTCAGGGAAGGCTGAGATATTTGCATTTCTCTAGCCAATATATATCTCAGCATGGTAATGCCAGAGTTTGGAAAGGGCAGGAATATGAATTGATTGCTGCTTCTTTGTTTATTATTTCACTTTTATGTATTGTTTCTAACACTGTTGTTATGGGAACCGGTTGAGGTAGTTTTATATAATGATGTGAATATGTGTAGGACAGAGAGTGGCAAGAGTAGAGTACTTTGTTATACACCAGGTTTTTTTCTAGGATCTGGCAGCAAGAAAACAGCCAGGTTTCTACCTTAGGCGATACTTATGTGTTTGTCAAGGGGGCAAAATGGCCAAATGACCACCATCTGCTTAAAGTCTGAGCTGTGGAGGACAGATAGCTAGGTCAGACAAACCCAGGCTTTTGTCTTACACAGTAAAGCATTTCTTAAACTTCCTTCTTACAGAAAGGGAGGAATATTATCTTGAGAAAATAAGCAAGAGAAGGACAGAGAGAGGAAGACCTGCTAAAAAATTACATATTTGGTTTAAGGCTTCTTAAACCAAATGTGTTTGCTTTCTGCGGTAGAACTTGGAGATCTGGAAACTAAATATCTCTCCAAAGTTTACAGCATGTCAGGCACATGGAGATTTTAATGACTATTAGAAGGCTGCAGTATTTGAAAGGCCACAAGGACCAACTAATATTTGAATAAGGTAAGACTCCTTTTTAACTTGGAGTATTCATGTTTATTTTCACTGAGGGTTTATAGGAATTATTTCTTCTGTGACCTGCTTGGGAGCTTAGATCAAAGGACCAAAGTCTCCTAGCTCTAATATTGACCCTTAGGGAAAGAACAGAAAAAATAAGACAGTTATAGAGTGATCCTTCCCATGGTATAATTTCTCAGCTCCCAGCAATCAGCTTTTTAGTGATTTTTTTCTGAGCCAGAGGTTGCATCTGGGCTTTCATGTTTAATACCCAATGATGTACATCTCTTCTATGAATTTCTCTAATCCAGATAAAGTTTTGTCCTCTGCCTGTTCCTATAGGCAGTAGGTTTCCCAATTTCATTATGTATTATATAAAAAGTGCTTCCATTTGTTTGTTTTAAACCTCTTTTTTTTTTTCAGTAAAGCAAACACTTGCAGTAATAACACCATTTTTTTTAGTGCAAGTGCAGACATACTAGGAGTTTCTGCTGGCAGAGCTGTGAGGATTAGACATCACTTCTTGGCTATGCCAGAAAGTGTGCTGTCAAAAGTAAGAGATACGCTCTAATTTAGGTAGACTTCCAGGAAGACAAAAAGGGTAAACTGGATTTTCACCGTAACATAAGAGATTTTGGCCTGCACTCGTTGTTAATAAAACCCTTTTATTTTGGTGGAATTCAGCTCCATGATCACTTTTGTTTCAGACATATAAGTGGATCTTTGGCTTTTTCTAAGCCTCTTGCAGATGCCTACTGGGGAAAAAAATTACTTCTACACTGAATATTCAGCTGTTGGACAATTATATTGTACTACAGCTGCATGAGTTTAACTGTGCACCCTGTCTCCCTTTGCCAATGTACTGAAATATGATTTCTTCCTCTCTGGTGGTCCTCCTCAGAAATCTATTTCATAAATAAACATCAGATGACATTAGTATGACATTAGTTCACAAGTACCCAGAGAAAACAGCAATCATGAAATCATGCATCTTCTTCTCCACTTAGAATCCCTCTGTTTATATCAAGGTACAAGATTGATCTGTAGCTGAAATTACAGAAAGGTGAAGTACAGAAACTTTATGTATGAATGAAATGCTTCTTGTCTTTTAATGTTTGTGAAAATTATCTCTTAAAAACGCATTTCCTTCTTGTGGGCTTGGCATCTCAGTTTTGTCTTTCACAGGAAACTGATTCACAAACCAGTTGGTCTTCATAACTTTCTTCCCATTTAGCCTGATGAGATGACCTTGAATTTCTTTTAGATGTTTTTAGCTTTCACTACTTTACCTTCAAGCCTCACTTCATTTCCTTATTCTATATGTGAACCTTTAAAGTTGTCTTGTTTCAGCTAATTTTAATTAAGTAAAAAGAATTAAGAATTTTTCTTTATGTACAGCTGCACACAGAACAGTGTGTGTTTATGTGTGTGTTTATGTGTGGTGATGTGTGTGGTTCCTCCTTGAGTCCCTTGTTCATTTCTGGCTATTGTATTTGAAAAAAAAAAAAAGAAATTATAGCAGCCCAAAAACAAGTGGCAGGAAAGATCTGAATGTCCACGAGTAAAATGCTGTGTGCAGTTACATCTGGGGAGAGAACAAATGTGGGGAAACATGATTAATAAATAATGGACAGAAAGAAGATTAATAAATGTGCACAGAAAGAAGACCAGGCCTTCAAATTTAGTTTTTCCATGAAAGGACCTCTTCCACCCCCCTAAAAAAACCAAAAACAAACAAACAAAAAAACCTCTGCGAACAAAAAACAACAACAAAACAAAACAAAACAAAAAACCAAAACACCCTGGTCAGGTAAAGTATTTACTTAAATCAGCTTTGAATTTATTACCTCTCAGCAGAACATGGACTAATATGCACAGGTTATTATACAGGGTTTTGTGTGATCCAGAGGATGCTCAGGTGTATTGCACGAGTAACAAGTAGTGAGGTACGTGAGCCCACACCTGTGTCCAGTGTAAAGGTGATATGGGTTCCAAATCTTGTGGCTCCCTCCCAGGTAAATGTGTCTGACTCCAGGAGGGACAGTGCCTTCCTGGTTCACCTCCAGGCCTTTAGAAAGAAGCTTTCTCCTTTCTGGAGATTTGGTATTGCCTGCACTAGAGTTTGCTAGCATTTCTTTGGAATGGTAGAGGCATTGGGTAGCCCCGTCAGTGAAAGGATGCTGAACTATATCTGTTCTGCTGCGGTGTGAAAATGTCTTGGCTAAAAAAGAAATATTTAAAGGATTTTGATCACTGCAAATGATAAGTAATAAGTTAAAGTAACAGAAAGCTCCTTGAATGATGGAGGTGTCTGTCTGTAAGACAGACTGCAGCACGTGCCTTAGCATGCCCTAGTGTTTGTTATGCTGTCAGCTAGAGAGCATGTGAAAGAATTGCTTTTCAGCAGAACCCGCACCTCAGGTGCTTGCATTCCCAGTGCATGTAAGTGAACACAGTCAGCTTTCCAGAAACAAACCTCTGCAACTCTTACCAAAGGCAGTACTTTTTGGATTGTCAGATCAACTTTGTGGGGCTCCTGAATGGCTGTCCTGGAGATAGCAACAGTCTAACAAGCAATGTTTCTGTGATGTCTAGGAGGACTTTATCTGAAGGGAGAATGTGATCTGTTCCTCTACAGAGAGAGAAAACTGGAGAAACTGCCAGCAGAGGCTCTGCACAAAAGCATTTTTTTAACATTTTTTTTTTTTTTGAATGATGATTTTTGCACTGAGACTGAACATGACAATACCTGATATTGTAGTATATCTGCCAGATAACTTTAGGTACAACCTGTATATTTTGAATTAAAAGAGAATATAGTGACACTTTTGGATGGTCTGAGCTTTCTGGATAGAGCTGCAATGTACCATTTCTCCATTTGTGTTTTAATGTGCTCTTGCTTTTTAATTTTTATTTGTAGATTAGACATCTTGGACCTCTATCGATACTTCTAGACTGCTTGACACAGGAACACTCCACAAGCAGATTTAGAAGCTGTAGTGTGACTTTGCCAGTGATCATCTGATCTTCAAGTCTGAGAACAGAAGGTTAAAATAGCAGGAATCCTGGATAAATGTCCATCATTAGCAAAGCTGTCTTCTTCCATTACTTGCATTTCGTGTCATTCTTTGAAGTCTTTTCTGAAGAAACATATGCTGTCTAGCTCACAAAAGCACTGCTGAAGCTTACCACAGTGTTAGGCACTTTTACTCTCCCCTTATTTTGCTCAGCAAATATAGGTTTTTGAAAGCTAAGAAAAAGTAAGGATATAGTGGAGAAGCAGAAATATGTAGAACTGGCATTAGTTTCGAAAAAAAGCAAGATGTAAATATGCAATGTAAAATTATTCACCCCTTAGATGTGTAGCTATGCAGGTCCAAGAACTCCTTGAATTTAAATTAGAGCAAGCTTTAAATTACTAAACAACCCTTCTTTTCCCCACTGTACTGAATGACTGCTTCTGAATACTTTCAGCTGTGTAATAGGCAGATCCTATTCGGGCTGACTTGACCAGAATGAGCAACTAAAATGGAAGATCACACTTGTAGTCAGCCTCACGAGGTGTCCTCTGGTGTTTAGAGTGGTTCTAACTGTGGATACTCCAGATGCCATGATCTACGCTCAGTGGTCACTATCAAGTCATCCATGTGATTAAGATGATAGGCAAAGCAGCACTCTTTTATTTATAATATAGAGCTGTTATTAGTGTGTGCTTCTAAGGAACCACATGTAAGGCTATGTAATGTGAATAATCAGGCATTCCAGCTGCTTTTGAGTGATCCCAGCACTGACAACTGAAAGCAGGAGGAATTTTTCTCCAGTGTAGCAACATTTATGACATCCTGTTATGCAGCCTGAAATGAGCCCCGACGTTCCAGTGAAAGAAAGCTCAACACTTTGTGAAGGAACATACATAATCACTAAGAATTTGGCAAAGTCAAAAGCCACATCCAGGGCCATTGATTTGACAGTCTCATGTCTCATTTAATGTCTGCTGTTGTGGTGTTGCTTCTTAAATTATGGATATGTTCTTGGCCTGGTAGAAGGTACAGAGTACAGATCTTCTGAAGCACAGCTGAATTAGGGAAAAACAGAACTCTGCTGCAGTTTCTGGTTTTACAGGTCACACCTATGCTTTGTTCTCTGCCTGCTCAACAATGTGGATAATAAGAATTTTTAAAAGAATTTTTATTATAAAAAAGTACCTCAGGTGCTTGCATTCCCAGCGCAAAAACTATAGAAAAGCTCATTAACTAATCCCAGATTTTCACCTAGAAATTATATTCACACAAGCCTGCTTACAAGGGAAGGAACAGATAACACAGATTACATGTTAAGGAGGCCTCAGCAAAAGAAACACAGGCATTGTGTTTTCCAGGTTTATATACTTGTTGATTTATGATAAAAATGTATGTGGTTGTAAAGTTGGCCAAAGCATTCATTGCAGATAAATGTAGAATTTGAGAATTGATCTCAAACCCACATTTTTCATTATTTGATCAAAGGAATTTGAAGATTGAGTGACATAAAAGGAGCAAGTATTTATAGGACTGAAAGAAACTGTTCAGCCAATGATTCTGCTCCACTGCTACCTAAAGCAAAAGGGTCATATAGTATTATTCAGTGGATCTGAAGCTACTCATTATTAACATTTCCATGTTATTGGATCACTTTTCCCTATATTAAGTCTTAGTTCTGAAAAGCTACAGTAATTTTTGCTGCAGGCAAGTTAGGTTAATGGCAGTCCTGTTACTTCCATTCCAAATTCAAACTGAACAGTCGTCCTTAGTCCAACACATCCTCAGCTTGCCCAACCTTTCTTTGAGACAAGGCAGTGCCTATTTATGTTCTCTAGCAATCTAGTTTTACACACAGGCTGATTAAATAAACATAACAGTTTCTGTAGGTGGTTGTGTTTAAGAAAGCACATGAAAGCTGTGGGATGCAGGAGATAACATGAAAGTGAGAATGTCTGTCTCCTAGAGTAAAGATGTGAAATCTTGTTCAACAGCAAGCTACCTGAAGAGCTCAGCATTATCTCCAAAGGAAGAAATAAGATCATCACAAATTCTTTTGTGACCAGTACATATCTTCTTGGTAGTTATAGGAGACTAAAACAGGGGGAGAGCTCTCACCATTCCAATTAATAAAGAAAGGTATTCAGAAAGTGTATTGTGATTCCAGTCATCATATCTGACACTGTTAAAAGCAGCCTGTTTCACCTGATGGCTACTACTTCACATGATTTTATTAAAAACATGGCTGAATGAAGAATCAACCCAATTTTTTTAGTGCAATAACATCATTGCTAATTAAATTTTTGTTGGTTTTGGTGACATACAGTTCTTAAAGGGAAACACACACTTTTTACAGTTCTGTCAGATGTCACCTGAAGATGCAATAATTTTAAATTATTTTTTTTATTCGGTGTGTAGCATTTAATTAATTTTTTTCCTCATTTTTACTGTTTGCATAATATATACAGCATATGTGTCTAGATTTTTCAGGATAAGTACCTGCAGACATTTTGTATGCAGTAGAAGTAGATACTGGAAGGAAATGGAAAGAAGAAGTCAGTTAGTAACAAAACTAACATCTCAGCCTTTTGCATGTTTTGGTCCACAACTTGGTCATCTGCAATGCAGCCAAAACTGCAAAGCAGACAAACCTGATGCCTACCCTTAAAAAAACCCCAAAAAACCAAAACAAAACCAAACCAAAACAAACCCCAACAGTTCCACATATCTTCATGTTATTTATGCATTTATTTTGGGAAAAGAGAGCAGTTTGTCAAACATTTAAGGTTGACAGGCAAGTCATGTTGTTGCAATGCAGGTAAACGCTGTCATGAGTGACACTGGCTGTGTCACTATGTGCAGCATTAGCCTGGGAATTTGAGAAGACAGGCTCATGAAAAAAAAATGAATGTTGTCAGACAACCCTGCATTTTTTATTATTAAAATCTTGAGTGAATTTAGTGCTCATGAAAGTGAGGGACTAAGCTTCTCTGCACATCCCTTTCAATAAATCTCAGTTCTGACCTGCAGCACCTTTGCTATTCTAGTTATGGGCCTTGAGCAGAGATTGCTCACTATGTCAGATTGTGGGAGGTTTGTGAAATAGATAGCTGAAGACTTAGATGAGGCCATTGAACATATTCTTATTTGTGACCCAACCATGACTTAAGCCTAGACCCTCAAAGATGATGGGCAGTCACAAATTAAGCATATATCACACTATATCTCCTTGGCAGTTAAAATAAAAATTGTTCAATTGTGTTGAAGGCTTTTTACTTATAGAAATTGATAACGCCCACTCTGAAAGGAGGTTACTTCTGTGAATTAGTATTTTGGGGCTTTATTAATTTTAACAATTGTCCTGAAACAGCTGTCCAGAAAGCTGTGTCCCTGTGTGCTGTGGAAACATCTTTTTGCAAAACATCATGTTCAAAACATGAGTTCTAAGAGCACTTCATTATCCAAGTGGACTCAGTTTCTAGTACTAAGTCAACAAGTGTTATTCAAGAAGAATGAGAAGCAAGAGGGGACATTGGCTACGTAATGCATGCATGGGAGGCTCCAGTCCCTGCAGACACTCCTGGGAAATGGTCGCAAGTGCTCTCGGCAAGTCTGAGTTTTATGAGTTCAATCTGCTCTGGGACCGTGAGGAAAATGGGCTGCAGTTAATCAAGGATTAGCAGCATCACCTTTTCTCTTCAAGAGAACATCGAATCCCTCTCCCATATGAGAGAAAGCATTGAGCAGATGTGTGGGTGGCATTGCAGGCAGCACCCATGCTGTCCCTGAAGAAATCACAGCTGGAGGATCACTGCTGCAGTTGCTTTCACCCTGGAAGAGCAAGCTCTAAGGCCCTGGGATGCAGAGGCTCTGGCTTATGCTTTGTGTGCTTCAGTGCAGAGCCTAATCCACTTAGGCAAGCACAGAGTGAAAATATCATTGCCTTTACAGTGAGAGCCGAAGGCTACAACAAATCTAAATGCCATAGCTCCATCAAAAATAAACACTCAAAGCCATCTTGACATCGAGGGTATGGAGTTGAGAATGACATTGAGAATGAGACTTTAGGAAGAATTTATTTCACTCTTCATGCAGATATAACCGCACTTTAAAAGGATTCTGGTGCCTTTGTAGTATTTTTGTAATCTTTGGAAGGCTGAGAAATGTTTTTTCTGCCCCCTGCTTTCTGTGTAGTTTTGAATTCTTAGGACATGGTCACTTTTTCTGCAGTGGTGAACACATAGCTTAATTACAGTGTCCACCAAATTGGCAAAAGAGATAGTAACCTACCTGGAATACCCCTGACAACCTGCCTGTTAACCAAAAAGCACACATTAATCTGCATTACTCAAGGCTAAGGATCTGCAAGAAGACACTTCGATGTCCTTTTAGTAATGTCAATAATAAGAACGAAAGAGTGGAAGGACTAAATAAGTGGTAGCACACTTTACCTTGTGTGTATGTGTGAACTTTATTTCACTGTACTCCTGCCCTGTATTGAAACTAAAGCCACAGTGCTTATTTCAAAGTATATTTCTCTCATGGTTTTTAATACATTTATGATTTCAATGTGCCCAAATTAAAATTCTACAATGAACTGTAAAGAGATGTGGTTAGCTATTAATTTTGGGCACTTTGAGAAGACAGTGTTAAGTTTTTAAATGAAAGAAACCAGTTGTCCTTGTAAATCTTGCAATGTTTGGCTGTAGTCCACTACTTGCAGGAGGTGCTGCTCTTAGCACCTGATTTATTATTGGTTTCAGTAGACTTGCACTGTTTTGCAATTCTGATTGCTCCATTAGAAAATTGTGATGTGGCATTAAAATTTTAACGGGTAATGCTCTGTTTGCATTTTGTCCCACTTAGCTTCAGATTGCCAGAGACAAGGAAGAAAGGAATATTAAGCATTCATAAAACAATTTTACAAAAGCTAAAATTCCAAGGAATAAAGAAAAGAGAAGAATAATGATAAAAGGATTAAAGTTTAAAAAACTAGTCTTTTCATCTTTTATATTTATTATTTGTTGTATTATACTGAAAAAATGAACACTTACCAAATTATGGCTGCATGTTTATGCTCTGTGGTTGTTAAGGCTGACCTCTGTCAGCACAGAACACTAAAACTGTCCCAGATCTGGCAAGATTCTGTGGATGTAAATATAATCAAATTCTCAAAACCTATAAATTGTGTTTATGCATCACTATTGAAAATTCTTACACTTTCACTACATTGTCTGCCAGTCTATCAAAATGTCTGGGGACAGTTTTCTTTTTAGATTTGATTATTTTGACTTTCAGAACACTTTTTTTTTTTTTTTACATAGCATTACAATATTTTTATTAGTGGTTCTAGGTAGGTTTATTTAACACCTGCATAATTTTAAAATGCTTCCTTACAAAGTGACCATAAATGGATGTTTTGCTCTGCAGAACCTTCGATAAAAACATCTCTCACTATCACCAATAGCAATAGAGGGGGTGGAGTGGGCAGACTTTGAAATTTGCTTTTACAAGTCCAAATCCTCAGGTAAAATAAACAATATTATTTGAGATTAAAAAAAAAAATACACACAGAGATGATAAGAAAAAATCTAATGTCTGCAGAAGGCTGTTCTTTAGCAAGCTAGGTATATGTTAGTATGTTTGCTTATTTTTTAAGTTTTCCAGTACCAAAATGCATGTTTAAATGATTGCATTTGACAAAGGAAAGACAAGGAAAAATGGTGCAGCATCTTTAATTTATCAGTTTACATGAGATGCAGGCAATAGCCTGTGGGTACCAGATTGTGATTTTTCTACTCAAGTACATTCTCATGTTTTACTGATGAGCTATATGCCAGACCCTTGTGTTCTGTATAGTAAGAGTTTCATGGAACATCTGCTTCAATTGCTCTATCTCTTGTTTTGTTTTGTCACTAAACTCACTTATGCTACAGAAGCACTGACTATAAAAGAAGCTGCTTTAATTCAATAGCATATCAAGAAGGTAGATTCTCTAATGCTTGCAACACAGCTATTTATGTCTAATGTTTTCCATTGCATCAAAAGTGGTATAACAATTGACACAATATTCTGTCATACTTCATAGGATGCCCAGCTTTCTGACCTGCCAGCATGTTTTTAACTAGAAAAGCTGCATATGTGTATATGCATGTGTATCTGTGTGTAGCTGCAGACAAATGACGCAGAGGGAGGTGTACCTGCCTGTCCGTATTTGCAACTGGATGTATGAGACACTGATGGAAAAACACATATAAGTGCCAGAAGAGTAACATTTTCCCCATTCCCAATGCCATGTATCACAAAGGAAGATAACAGAGAAAGCAAGTCAATAAGGTGAGAATAGCTTTGACTTGTTACTGACTGTGTGCTTTGGCATTTACATAGTAAATGGCACTTGATTTTTGTGTGTATTTAACGTGGAAGGATAAAATGTCTTACCAGGACAGAGAACATTATATGGGAATTTAAACCAACATACATCACCCTTTGTCAGTTTATTAAATATTTTTTCTTGTCCCATTGGGTAGTCTTGGCTATTTGGTGCCTGTGAAATGATGTTGGGGTTTAAAGGTGGCAGTTTCACTTTAATTTGCTGTACCATGGTCAATTTGGATGGAAAAAAATAAAAGTTGATTAACTGAACAAAAATGAAATGAAAAACAGTTTTTTAAAATGGAAAGTGTATCTACAGGACATTTACAATATTCTCTAACAGTTTTACATTAGAAATGCATGAAAGAAAAAAAGGAGGAGCTTTGTAAAAAAAGACAAATAGGATAAGCATCCTTCCCTCAAAAAAATTTGTTATATCCTTTCTCATATTTTTGGTCTGAACAAATGCTGAAGATTGTGGTGTTGTGGATGTTCCTTTTAAAGCTGTAGTCTATTTTGGGTTTTTTTCCTTAATTTTACTCTCACCTGTTCTGACATCCAGCTTAAAAAATCCTATTAGAAACAAATAAACTATGAGCAGATGCTGAAGCCATCTTTAGTTTCGGTGTCCTTGTTACTGAAAGCATGTGTGGTTTAATATTTTTTTTTTTTTTAGAAATACGGTTTATCATTGTATGTGAATTGCCATTGACAAGGTTGGTAATTAGCCTTGTATTATTTTCAGCATAGTTCACATCCACACATCACAGGATGGAAAATGAGAGCCTTAGACAAACAGTATCCTTGTAGAAGATCATTAGGAATCCCACTGTGACATGCCACGTGAAACCTCGTTGATTCAAATTAGTCATCTGCATTGTTCTGTATTTGAGACTGCAGGAGGTTTCAACTTATTTTACAAAACCACAATTGTTATACGTTTATGGTCAGAGTAACAAGTAATGTTCTGCACTCTCAGAAGACACCAAAGACATTTTAATATGCACTCATTATGCAGCTCTGCCTGCAATGCTATTTAGAGTTTCATCAGAGTTTCACCCAGAGCGTCTGGGTAACAAAGCTCTATTTCCTCAGCTTTTTACAACTGAGCTGTAAACATGAACTCTCAGTTAAACACAGCACTGTATAGAAAGTATTATCTAGGACTCAGGGTTTTGATATTCCTTTTTTTTTTTTTTTAACTAAAAAGAGGTTTTGATGATACACACTTCGGAAATGAATGTATCCTATTGCTGATTTTTTTGTGTGTAGATGTAATACAGGTTTGAACAGTGCTAAATCCACTGGGTTTGGCTGAAAAAATACAAGACCAAAAATGCTGTTTGTCACAGTCCTAATTTACTGTGAGGTCAAATATGCGCCTTTAAAATAGAGTGTACAGTACAGTTATAAAATAGTCATTTATGATGAGTATTTGATCCCATATATGTCTATGAAAATCTTTTACTGGTATTGCTGATAGCAATATGTATATTTTTAACACATGTATATCTCCCCCAACTACGATATCTCAAGAATTCATGTTCTTTATTCCTTGCTGATATTTACTGGTGCAAATCCATCCATTTCAGTAGAGGATTTATTCTAACAGTGTATTTAGTCCCACTCAGGATCCTGTCATGAGACTCAGTAACCTCAGAAATACTTGGGTCTGCACTATGTGGTGCTGCAGATAAAAATAACACAAACCTAAACTTGTTAGGGGCAGGAGCCTTTCAAATGATCGTAACCTGAGAAGGGCAGAAATTTTTGTTTTCTAGGAAGGTATCAGAATTTTAATGGTCCTAAAATAGATTGGTTTTATATTACATATTTTTAGATACAAATCCACATACACTGAAGAATTATTTATATGAATTCTGTTCTCTTTGTGCGCAGAATCAGGAATCTGACATATTACTTCAAGAATACATAACGCAACACCAGAGAAAGAATTCAAGAGTAGTGAACAACTCAGGGGACCAGTAATAGAATATGAATCCTAGGTTGTTGGTTCAAATCTAATCCAGGTTGGAAGTAACAGCAATTATTGCCATCTAATGTCTTTTCAGTGATCTGTATGAAATGAGTTTGTGGTCTCAGTGTAGTTTCTTACAGACAGGTGTCTAGATCACAGCTGACACCATTGTTGGCAGACACAACGTAGGGACCAAAGCCCAGACTGAAAATTGAACTGCTCTTTGGTGTCAGAGCAAAACTCAAGCATTTCAGCAGGAGGATGTGTAAGACAATGAGTTTTTAGAACCTATCAATGAAAACTATTTCAGTCTTCAGGCACTTGCCCAGGAATCTCTTAAGATCAGAAAATTTTTCAGTTAAGCAATAAAGATGAAATCACCCTCGCAACATGAATATTAAAAATTAGCACCCAAAAGTACAAGAAGACACATGTAAAAGGAGCAGCCACAATAGTTTCAATTCCCTTGCTGAAACTGATGTGCTTAAATTTATTCAAGTGCTTCACAATAGACTAATACCTTTAATGGCTTGCAAATCTCTCCTGCACACTATGCTATGACATCCATATACCACATGGCATGTTTCACAAATCATTGATAGTAACAGCATTGTGGATACCATTCATTCCTTTCTACTTGTGAGAGCACTAGGAAAGATCTTTACTAGCTGGGGATACTGCTCAGATGACCTCACAGATGTGATCTTTGATGCCACTTGTGTTGCAAAGCCCTCTCCTCTCTCGTCCTGTTTAGGTGTGTTAGATCAAAAATTATGTGTAGAACAGCTCAGTGGTGACTGCTAGACATGGCTTTGCTGGTGTTGGGTATCCCAAAGGACCTGCACAATCCTCCCTGCAACTCTTGCTACTGCAGTGGGCTGCTAAATAACGTGGGGGTTGCAGAGATGCACCCTGGGTCTTCTCCAATTTAAACGCTCATTCAAAATCCTATGGGTAAACACTATGGTCTAAGCAGAAAAAAAAGTCACAAAAATATTTAGAAAGCATCCATTTTTATGTATGATCCAGTTAGAAAAATATGAGTTCTGAAAAATTATGTTATTTATGGACCTTCCCAAGGGTAACCATGTTATAAAGGGATGGGGACTTTTATAAAAAAAACACAAATCAGTGTGCTTAAGGCAACTAACTGGCAATTATGTGCAGTTTTGATTATGGGAATTTACATTTCCACAAAGGAATATAATTACAAGGGAAGTACATTTTTTCCTTTTTTTTTTTTTTTTTTTAATGTTAGCCTTGTACTTTTTGACCTGGGTTTCAGTTTAGCAGAGATTGAGAAAATTATAATCAACATAGATGCATATATAAATGTTTATATAGTAGGTATCTGGCAGGCAAAAACCCTTCTACTGAGGCTTATCTGGATCTGAGGTCCACATTATACTAATTACTAGGTACTAAAGCCAGTAGAAAAGAAAGAACTCCAGAGAGAGAAGCTACCATATTTTATCTACTACAGGTGATAGATATTATTTGCCCTATTATTATTTTATATTATTTATGGATCACTCTAAGAATGACATATATGAGTTTAATATATTCATGTAAGATATTTTATACATGGGAAGAAAGACAGAAAACATTTGGGTCTAATTCTTACATAATTTTGTCATGAAAATTGAATATCAAGAGACTTGAAAAGTAAAAGGAAAATAAAGGAAATAATAAAAGGAAAGAACCCAAAAGCAATAATAGAAAAGAGAAAGAGTGGTATTGTTAATAAATGAAGGATTAGGAGACTCAAACAAAAGGAGACTTTAATATATTATAGAGAAGGAAGAAATTGAAGGATTCCTAAATTTAATAGACAGTTCATAAATTAAAAAATCTGTCATATAGTATTAAAAATCACACTTAGCATTTCACTGAGTAATATATTATTAATTTATGTTATGATATATGATTCACTGTAGTGCTAATAATTTATATTTTGTGTAGAATTTTAAGTCTGGATTTCCAGCTTTAGTAAGCCTCAGAGTTTTGTCTGGCTTTCCTGCCTCTAGGTTTCATGTAGTGATCAGACATTCCTAAAAGAAGCATGAACCCTGTGTGAGACAATTACAGCAAACGAGCAGGATGTCAAGACTGTATTGCTGGGTTCACCAAATTATTACCAAGTCATTATTTGTAGGATAGGACAGCCCTGTATGTTCTTGGCACTTACACACTCTGAAGCATTTTATCTTTAAATTTATAAAGCTCTGAACAGGATTTCAGCCACAAGACTGTGGCTGGAATAATAAGACTTAGCTAAATTCCCACACAACATTTTGCAAAGATGAAGACTGAGGTTGGTGGTTGTTTTGTTTTAAAAAGAACAACGACCCTGAAAGTGTCCTGTGTTGCAAGGCCAGCTTGATCTCTTTCACTTTCTAAGTCAATCCTCCTGTTTCTACTGAGGTCTTCACCAAAAACCTTGGCTTTGACTTTTCCTTCAATCTCTCCTTTTCATTTCTGGCTTACCTGCACCACTCAACACCTCTCACTATTTCAGGCATGTCTGATATTGGGCTAGGGGTGATAAGCAAGCCCAAATGAGGATTCTTTCCTTCAATCTGGGTTGCTTGCTGCTGCACCAAACACTGTTCCCTGTCCTCAGACTAGTAGTATATTAGTTACAATCCCCTCTCATTCCACCTCCTCTCCTGTAGGTCATTGGTATCCTATAACCCAGGGACCAGTAAGCATCACCTTTAAGATAAACTCTGCCCAGCTTCTAGCTCTTGTATGGATACTCAGTCATTATGCTCATCTGTGTCAGACAGCACAGATCTTGAGTTTGGTGTAGTTTATCCTTCTGTTTCTGAAGAGAATTACATTTACAGCTAGGAACCGGCAAAAAACCCACCCCAAAACAACACCAAAACCAAACCCACACTGAAATAGTCTGTTTGGGAAGCTGAAATTCTTCTTGCATTCAGAACCAACATGGTGCATAAGTGGGCAGTGCATTTGAAGGGCCGAGAATAGACCATTTGTAAAAAATGGGCAATTAAATGGAAATGTTTGTGAGTTTCTCTTTTCTT
>VXAX01005707.1:301607-378246 GCA_013399835.1 Leptocoma aspasia
TTTTCTTTTTCTTTTTCTTTTTCTTTTTCTTTTTCTTTTTCTTTTTCTTTTTCTTTTTCTTTTTCTTTTTCTTTTTCTTTTTCTTTTTCTTTTTCTTTTCTTTTTTTTTTTCTTTTCTTTCAGTGAAATGTCATTGAGGAGAGAGACTGATTAGAAGTACACAGTGAGGAATCTCATAATCACAGCAGGAGGAGGGAGCACTGTTATCCTCACTGCAGCCCAACCCCATGGCAGTAATAGAGACAGTTCCACAGCTGCTAGGGAGGAACCCAGCCAAGAGAGTAACCCTTGAGCTGTCAATAGATCCAGATGTCACTGCTGCTGCTGCTATTGGAAAGAGATACACCAGAGGTTGTCATCTGGGTGTGTAACTGCCAAACTCGACTGCCTTTGGGCAGCAGCTGTTGGCTTTGCTGCTGAGAGACTCTTGAGTAGAAAGAAGAGTTAAACTGTGCCAGCACAGTGGGGAGACAGCTACCAAGTTAATGCTCAAGTGGTATCCTGGCAGTTCTCAATTTGCTTTGTAGTTGTTTTGTTCAATGGGAAAATAGATGCACCAATAAAAGTTTAATTTGTAACTGTAGCTTTAAGTATATGCATGCAGTATGGTAGTTGTGCTTTTGTAGATTTATGGCGAATGACAACTGGATGTCTGTGTTATAGACTACTCAACACATGCAAGAGCAAATATTATACCAATAAAATTTTTCTGTCTGCTTTAAGTGGTTAATCAAACTTCATAGCCACAGATCATACTTTTGCTGGATATCATTAAAAGGAGAAATAATTCAATGACAAGGGAAAGAAATGACATCTTGACTGGGCAAAGTGCTAGCAAGTGTCTAGTTTATGCCTTTTTTTTTTTATTTTTAAAACAATATTTACTAGGATAAGGCATTATTTGAAAGCCAAAACGAGAAAATTTTGAAATCTTGCCACAACTTTTTGGCGTGATATGGAACACAGGATTTAAGATTGTAAGGGTTCCCATTGATCAGTGAGACCAGTGCTTTGCTATGCTAGCCATTTTGATGGTTTACTTTCATTTGGAGACAATTTATATGCGTATCTCCTAGAACCAACATTTTCCGTTATCTTAAATACTTTATTTCACTCCTTGACATTTATCCTCTTGGTTTGTTTATAGAAGGCATGCACATCCCTTCTGTCTTGTCCCTTGTAGCTGTTTCACATTTCTCCCTTCCACTAGTAGGCTTCATTCTAGTCATTCTAATAAGCTCAACTCTCAAAGCCCAATCTGCTGCACAGAAATTTTGCCAGTATAGATATTTCTGTTAATACTGTGGGAAAAACTTTGTACCCCCAAGTAATCACAGCTTGTAAAATAGGATCCCTATTTCCTTAATCAGTTCAACTTCTGCTATGTGTAGCTGTTACAATTTAAATTAGCCTTCTCTTAACATGAGTTATTAGAATCATGCACAGTATTCCGCATAAGGAGATAAAATTACTTAAACAATAGCAAGAGTGTTTCCTTGTTTTGGTTAGAAATACATCCTAGTATCTGAAGCATCTACTTCTTCTGGCTTTTACTAACAGAATCTGGCCTTTTTATGGCTGTTTTGTGATTTTCCTGGGTGTCTTTTTTCATGGCTGCATTACTCCCTGGCTTATGGGATGATGGACCCTCTGATAAAGTAATATTGTCAAGCAGTCTAGACAGGGCACAATGGTGCAGATCTCAAGAAAAAAGGTACCAGAAAAATACATTTCTAAGACCCTCAAATCTACTTTCTATCCTGAATTCCACTGCTGGGACATAGCAGAATCTTCTTCCAAAGCCTCTTCTTAAAAGACAGATACCTGGAGTACTGCCAGCAAGAAATTAGTTGTTTATATGTTACACTTCCTGGTCAGCCAACCAATATAAATTCCCTGGTTTGGGTCATCTCATGGCCAGCTATTTTGGAGTTTTATGCTTTAAATATCTCCCGGATGTCCTCAGAAGGTACAAAGGAGCTCAGTGAAAATAATACTAACCTTCAGTAATAGAGGTAGCATTACAGAATTATTGCCCAGAACTGTTTGTTGTTTTTTTTCAATACTGAGTATGGAACAATTTCTGTAGTGTTCGCTTTTCAAACAATGAAAAATAAGTAATACTGATGAAAAATTATTATGGAGAATGATCATGGCTTTGCAAAATATGCTTAATTTCTACATTCAGTAAAGCACATCCCCTATATTTCTAGCTGCAAAACTGTATAAAAAAAATAAAAACAGCTGATCAGATCTGTGTCACCATGAGCAGTCAATTTAATTTTTATGTGGATGTAGAGTTTGCATTTTTTGACATATATAGTGGTTTTGCTATATATAGGTACAAAGGTACTTTATGCAGATACAAAGGTCTTATTTTACATATCCTACATGAAAATTTCTGTGAGTAGAGCTTTCCAGTGGGAATAAGCTGTATCTTCAGAAAGCATAGCAGTTTGAAATCTGGTGAAAAAGAAGGTTGCTAGGAGTTGAAGACTATTAGCAGAAGAGGCAAGGCAGAATGAGGGAAAAGGAATTCCAAAGGATGGAAAGACTATTTCCTTGATTCTGGAATTACTTAACTCAGGCAAGATCCATTTTTGGTCATCCATTTTTGGGATATAAGCAACTTTCTTTAGGACCCAGCTAATAGACCAACTACTTCACCTCTTATCATGCAAATGTAAAGTTTTATGTGGAGAAAATTATTACACAGACCAAGAAGCTTTCATGAAAGCTAAAGAGGTTAAATTTGTCCATGCTTAACTTAAACAGTTATTTTAACTTGTGATTTGGAATCCAAAGGAAGAGGTATAAAAGGAGAAAATCTGCCAAAGGAACAACTTATTTTAGCTAAAGTAATATTAATCTTTGTATTCAGATATAGTGCTAACATATCTAAATGTGTGCTTTAGATCAGGTGTACTGTCCTTTAGTAAAGTGATATTATGTATAGTCATGCAGAAAAGCAAAACTCTAATTTCATTTAAAATAGACTGAGGGTCTTTAAAAAAATTGTTTTAAAGTGCCAATTCATACATACAGTATATAGGGAAATGTACATAATTCCTACACACCACTTTTAAACTTCTGCAGAATATTACCTTTTGCTATGGATGGGAAAGAGGAAAGATACATGACTGAGACTCCTTACTACCAGAAATCTTGACGACTACATGTTGGAATTTTGTGTATCCTCAGTGCTGTTTCAGTTGTGAGTCTGAATGCTTTGAAATATTAGAGTGGAGTGTATCTTTTTGTGCTTACGTTGGATATCTGTAACCCTCATTATTTCTGCATTTGTTAAAATACAACTCTCTGTTCAACATACAGACAAAGCAAAAGGCTTTGATAAAACCTGATCTACATCCCGAGATCTGCTATGATCTCAGCTTTTCTAAAGTGGCACATTGCAAAAGGCACAGTACCAGTAGAAAGTACTAAAAGAGGTTACTTTTATCAGCTTCTCTTTACTTTTTCTTGCCAGGAGTGTTTTCATTTACATACCTGAATCATGTCATTATTGTTGCCTTTGCTCTGTCTCTTTCTGGCACATCAGTGGCTTATCACCTTTTCTTTTTTCTTTCTTTCTTCTTTTTTTTTTTCTTTTTAAATGAACAGTGTGCTCTGTACACCTCTTGTGTTGATTTCCTGAATTAATATTCATGATTCTTCTTTTCAAGCCACAAGATCCTCTGTTGATGTTTGCTTTACCATACTTCTATCAAACATACTTTTACAAAATAAAAGGTNGTAATAGCATTAATTAAAGAACAATCACTGTACATCTGCATCTCACAAATACTCTTCCACCTCAATCACAAGAGTCTTTTGACTCACTGGTAATTAGCTGCTGCATCCATCACAGTTCATTTTTTCTTTCTTCTCTTTTTTTTCAGTCAGCTGGTCCATCTGTCAGCCAGAGCACTAATATGACTGTTTATAGCAGCAGCCATCTTCCTGTTTTATGCATCAGACTACTGCCTTCAGCTCCTTTGAAAGGCTTCTACTATTACAAGTTGAGCATAAAACTCAATTTCTACCTACGGTTATTTTATATATATATTAAAATAAATAAATAAGTAAAGGAAAGACTATTTCTTTTTAAAGTTTCCCTTTGTCTGAACTTACTTGCCTACTTATATATGGACTGTGAACTTTTGGTGTCATGAGTTTTCCCTCAACTATATGAACGTGGTGAACAGCAACACTTGCAGAGAAAGATGGAGCTTCCTGCTGTATGAACGTGAAAGAAAGGAGGCTTTTATGCACTGGTTATGTTACAGAGATAAAAACAAAATGGTCTTCCTCTTTTTATATTCCCTGCCCTGATCCTCAGCTCCATCACCTCCCCTGCACATACCTCCCCATGCCATTAGGCCTTGTCTCCTAGCAACATATGGCCCCTTACCGGAGCTTTGGCTGGCTGCTGCCTGTATGCAATCAGCCTGTCAGTCATTTATGAGAAAAAGTGATTGAGCTCTGTCCTGGATGCATATATTTGCAGCATTTAGACTCTGCATAGGTATGATGATGGGAGGACATGTAGCAATGTAGGTTTGCAGTATGCTTGGAGTAAAGCCCCACTAAATGAACATTGTTCTAAGTAAAACAGAAGACATGGTTTTGAATTTGTGTCTATAGGGAATAATCCTTTACACCTTTTCTTTATCTGTGGTACTGACTTTAAAACTGTCTTACTTACAAAAGGGGAAATCTATATTCCTTTTAAAACTAAAGTTTTCTGTGAAGCTGCGCAAGCTGTCATTAACTGGTTCCCTGGCATGGCAGTATTCCCATTCACTCTGAATCAGATCAGGAGGGTGCACAGACAAAATTTGCATCCTGCCTTCATTATCTATAGTCAAAAAGCACAAAAATGCATCCTGCATGTTGGATACTTGCATTTGCAAGTCATTGTCACAAGTAAGAGCAGCATGACTGTGACTCCTAGGCCACGATAACAAAATGGCCAGTGACCAACAGTGTTTCTGGAGTGATGCAATTGATTGATAATATTTAGTAGGAGATACTTCTAACAACATCTAATGTTAGACATTTGTGTTGTTTGTACTTTAGCTTCCCTTAGTGTTAATGGAGAGAGGTAGGATTTAAGACCTGTATGATTTAGGCACATGTATGATTCAGAACAAGCTTTCTGCTGTGATTATACAGACAACATAGACTCCTACCTGTTCTGAGGTATGTAACATTAAGTGAATTCAGTCACATGTTATGTTTCCTTCCCTGGGAGACAAACAGTCTCAGTACAGCAGCTAACTTATGACACATTGCAAAGAAAAATCTTGATGCTTAGATCCTGTTGTGAGCTCTTACCAATTAATACACCTTAAATGAGGCAAGAGGCTCAGGCGTGTAATCCAAACAGGCAAAAAGGATGAAGCAAAAAAACTGCTGTGGGAAGTCCTAGCTTTGGGCTCCCTACACCTGATTGGGTTCTACCCAAGGATCCCCAGTAACAGATTCACATTACAAGGCTGCTGCTTGAAATGCTGGCCACAACCCTTCCTTGGCTCTTGCAGCCCCAGGCCTTCATCAGGTTTCCTAAAATTACCTCCAAGGGAGATTTAGGCATGTATTCCATGGGGCAGTGAGAATTTTAGACTGTATAATCAATACGTTGGATAGTCTACACCTTTTTAAAATTTCTTACTATTAAATTCTTAGATAACCTGTGGCTTTCTGGAGCGAGGGACAGCAGCAGCAGAGAAGCAGAGATTTTGGGATAAAATTTTCCTTATGTGTGTTAACCTGCACCACTGCTCTATCACAATCTATTTTTTAGATCATTCATAGATTAACACACTTGAAAAAGTGTTGCCTTTCAGGCACCTTCCTGGAGGTAGACCTGACTCCCTGCATTGATTCTGCAGAGACAGTTGTTCAGTGAGGGGTAATCAGCACTTGGAATTACTCATCCCTCTGGTATTGCAATGCTGCAATTAGTAATTAAACCAGTGGCTGATGAACTCGATGGAAAGACTCTTACTGCCTTCAGTGGGTACTGGATCAGACCATTTATGGAACAGTTCCATTTTGATATCCAGCCAAGTGGATAAAGCCACTCATTCTTTCTGTTAATACAGTGTTTAGCTCTCACTAATCTGGGCACAGTGATTAAAAAAACCAACTAGTTCTCCAGAGATATACTTCTGGAAATTATGCATTTGTATGTAGTTCCAAGCAATTAAGTGACTACATAAGCCTTGGACATCTGAATTTGCCCGTCAGACAAGACTCTTGGCTCTTCTTCCAAGTCCAAAACTCAGATCTCTAGCTGTTATACTCAAGTCAAATAATAAACTAACTGAACACATTTCACTTAACAGCAAGTGAAACAGCCATTTCTGATCTCTGCATTCCAGCATTTGAATCCTCAGTCATTTCATACAGACTTCTGGTAACAATTAATACTACCATAAAAAGAAAATAACAGGGCGAAACATGCACACAAATTGAAAGCAGATATCTGAATGTTGTTGTCCCACAAATTTAGATCAATCGCATGTCTGCCTGGAAACTTGTAACTAGCATTCATGAGTGATGTTATAATATAAAGTGTGGTGGAGAAATGACAGTGAAGCCTGTTTGTACTTTCTGGAATTAATAATAATATATGCAGATAATTAAAAGAATAATAAAAATACATAAGATGAACATACACAAGGGGATGGTTTAAACATCATCCAAACATGTCATATGGTATGGGCCTTAGGGAAATAAAGGCTTACAGGATACTGGCAGACAGTTCTGCTGCTGGTACCAGAATTTAGCAGTTTCACTGCTTGAAAATAAATCCTCTTAGTTAATCCGGCTCTGTGGGTGGAATTACACACACCACTCCCGTTATTGTTAGACAGGAGTGCAGGCTGAATTCCCATGAACTTTTCTGAAAACGTAACTTGCAGTCTTTCCTATGCAAAGCTTTATTTATTAGAAATGCTTTTTAACGTGTCATGGTGAAATTTTATCATGGTAACATCAGATATGGCTTCTATTAGGGAGTGCACATTTCACCCTTGATGTGTACCTGCAACTCTTATTAGCATGGCAGGGCATTTACTATGCATATCAAGAAGGGAATATGTGAGATTGTGAATTCTTTCACCCAGTGTGTTCCAGAGAGCAAAATTTTAGCAGCCAAATGTTAACACCTGGCACAGTAAAGANCAGTGTGCTCTGTACACCTCTTGTGTTGATTTCCTGAATTAATATTCATGATTCTTCTTTTCAAGCCACAAGATCCTCTGTTGATGTTTGCTTTACCATACTTCTATCAAACATACTTTTACAAAATAAAAGGTCTTTTTCCTTTCAGATTCTTTGGTTAGAATATAGACAGTTATCTTCCACATGGCATGTAATGGTTCCTGGTTTATTATATGGATAGATACAGTTTTCTTGCTCTCCTAAGTTTATTTTTTATATTTTTAAAGAAACACTGCATGATCCCTATCTAAACTGATCCACAAAACAGGCTCACAGGTCAAAACCACATGTATGTGGGGGTTTTTTAACTTTTTTTTGCATTGAAGTATTTTTTCTGAATTTTTCCATTTAGAATGAAAAGTGACACAAATGGAATGCTAAATTTTAAATAGAGGGAGCTGTGTACATTTTTTTTAATAGGGTTCTCATCTCATCTCTTATGCATTTCTAAAAGGAACAAAACACGAAAGTGAAGAGCCTTTTAAAGATATAACCAGAAGAGATGACTATTATCTTCTCCATCCCTATCTCAAAGAGAAAAAAAAGTACAGTATATATTTCATTCTCAGAATGCCCCATTTCGCCACCGTTTTTCTGTATTATGTCTCTTTTTGTTTTGTGTTACTTTATACTCAGGACTTTGTTGCCCTTCTCTAAAATGGTAATAGCATTAATTAAAGAACAATCACTGTACATCTGCATCTCACAAATACTCTTCCACCTCAATCACAAGAGTCTTTTGACTCACTGGTAATTAGCTGCTGCATCCATCACAGTTCATTTTTTCTTTCTTCTCTTTTTTTTNGTTTGGTGCAGACAGCCAAGGTTATTGAATGGGAATGTTGCTGCACTGTAAGCCTTCCCTTCACCATCTGGTTCATTCTAGAATATAGGATATATATCACAATTATATGAATAAATGAAAAGATATGCAAGTTAACTGAAATGTATGTGTTCTCTGCTTTTCTGCACAATGAAACAGCCATCTGGGAATCAGTGTGTCTCACATTTCAAGCACAAATCAAAGCAAGCAGCAATTCACTCCGTGACGTGTGCTTCATAGAAAACTGGACTTCATTATCTCAGAGTTAATCACTTTGGAGTCTTTTTTTCAGGTTTACACCCCCCTTCTTCCCCCCCTCTCTCTGGATACAAAACAAAGCTATTTGGAAATATGGGGAGAGTACCCTTATTAAAATTGCATTTGGAACACAGTGTGGTTAAAAAAAAAAAGGAAAATGGAAGCACATTTATTTGCACTCTCGCCTCTCAGATCCAAGCTCAGAGGTGGGTCTGTAGAGTGGGTAGAAAGAATTGCTAGATAGATGTATATTTTTTTTCCTCTCCTTCTTCACCTCTGTTTGTTTTATATGCATATTTTTCTTTTCCACATCTATGCAGCACTACAGACTAATGGAATGGGTGACAAGGATCCAAAGCATATGCTGTTGCCCAGCTAAATATGATGGGAAGTGGATGGAGTGGGGGCATGCAGAGAGCCAGAGTGCCAAGAAAGCCACCTCTGACCTTCCACCATCTCATGGCACATATGATATCTGAGGTCAGAACTGCACAAACCACACAATCCTTCCCTTCCTACTCTGGTTTTTCTTTCTCTTCTGTGGATGGTGGGTGCAAATCCTTGCAACAGAATGCAGTGGAGGTTTGCTGTGGGAAAACTCCTCTGGGGCTAATCCCAGGGAAGAGATGCTAGGACTCACAGGAATTAAAAGATATGATTTCTGCAGTTATACTGGGTATGTATGTTAAGTGTCTTTGCATCCCAAGGCAAAGAATGTGTCTGATAGACAAGTCATGATAGTGCTTTGGGAAAAGCAGTCTTAGAACAATGAATTACTGTAGTTCCATTTCATATATGTCATTTTGTAGCCTTTCTGGAAAGAAAACCTGTCTCTATTAAACAAAAATCAAAAAATGTAATTGCTGGAAAAGGTTCAGACACATTTGCTCCTTTTCCAAACTTCATTAATCTCCTCAAACACAGGATTTAACTAATTCTATGGGCTTGTAGCCAAGCTCCTAAAAAATAAAAGTTAAGAGCAAATATTGATGATTGTTGCAAGAGTCCTTCCTATGCTAGTTCTCCTATTGTCCTAGTCAAAAGAAATAAAAAAGTTTTAAATATGATGTGATCTTAGAGAGTGCATCTTTTTTATGTATGAAAAATTTACTAAATATGTAAAATCCTTCTTTACAAAGAAAATACTGGTTTTCTAGTGGCTGCATTTTGGGAAGTGCTTATGTAGGTTCACAGACTGATACTGGAATGATGGAACAAACCTGTTTCTAAAATCCAGCCAACCTATATGTCTGTATGTGCTTAATCACTGTTTAATCTTCAAATGGTCCTGCAGAGTTATAGCCAATCTAGGACCAAAATATCTTCAGTTTTCAGTCCTCCAATCTCTGATATGTTGAGCACCCTCAAGACTGACAGAAACAATGGCAATGTGGCTTTTGATTATATGGGAGCAGATCCTTGAAAGGAGCTGAGAATCATCAGCCTCTTGTGGTTCTAAACTCTTAGCAAGCAGCAGAGATGGAAAAATAGCCAAAACCAAAGTTCACTTGAACCCTTGTTGTCTGAGGTAATTTTGTGAATATCGAAAGGAAATCTGCTTTGAATATGTTCTTTCTACTTCAGTTGTCTAAAAAAAAAAACCCTCAGGGTCAAAGAAAGGGCACAGTAAATTCTGAATATCTGAAGATGTGGAGCTGATGTATATCCACTAAATGCTAACATAATTAAGATATGACATCATCCTTCAAGCATTATGGGTGCTGCATTTTGTATTGTAAATCCTTATCGAGCTTATAATACTCTGCTAAGGGCTTAGTTATTTTTTCACTCTGCACCTCAGATACGTGCATTAAAATTATAAAAATCAAATTGACTTCATAATTGATTTTTTATGGATGTTATTTGTTTTTCCATGAATATTTCATAAACAATTTTTTTCCTAAAGTATAGCATCTGCAACTGAGACAGATAGTGGGTGCATATGAATCTATATGAAAATAATGCTATCCTTAAATTTAAATTCTTTGTTAATATGTTGTATTTTTCTATTAAGTGTTTTATCTTCCTTGTTTTAAAATCAAAGGGGAGCTTGCCATTGTCTTCAGTTAGAGCAGGATCAGGTCTATTATCCCCATTTTACCATTAGAGTTACTTCTCTGATTCATTTGAAAAGTGGCAATGAAAGAAATGGTCCAGAATCTGTTACACTTTTTCCCATGTAAAAACCTTTATTCTCATGAATCATTCCACTGGGGTCATTGCATAAAGAGGAGTTGCAAGACAGAGACAGCTTTTCTCAGCTACATGAATTCTGACTTTATCAAGCTCACATGTGGTGCAGCTGAGGCGATGAAAAAGTGGCTCAGAAGATGAGGAGGGTGGAGACCTTTCAATTTCCCACAGCACAGGATTTCTGGGGACATAGAGGAGAGAAAATGAGTATGAAAAGCCAAGCATTACTCCACACAGGGCTCTCCTTGGGGCCTGATTGCTCTGAGCCCATTGGCAGGGTCCTCCCTGCTGCAGGGACAGGGTGTGTAAGAGACTCCTTTTGAAGATGCTGTGAGCAGATCCTGCACAATGGGGACACCTGCCACCTGCCACTGCTGAGATTTCTGCTTTGAAACAAAGCTTGGATATCTTTACTCTTCTGTAGACGAGATGGATGGTGTCAGCTCATGGGCTGGGGCTCTCCATGGGCAGGGTACATCCAATGTGCCTGCTGATTTTAACCATCTAGAAGTTCGTTCATGCTATAGTAAATGGGGTTTGGGAAGGAGTCTCTCTACATTGACAGGAGGGTCTGGACAGCTGGCTTAGAAATAACAGTTTTGAGCGTGAATTTAGGTGAGATGAGTGGCACCCTGAGCCAAATCCTCAGCATTAGTATCAACTAAACATAATCTGTGAGCAACTTGTAACACCTCAGGCTCCCTCCAACAAGATTTTTCTCTTGCCTGGCGCCCTGTGCTACACTGCCACATGCTTGGATAAAGCAAGGCAAGCCCACTGGGTGAGGACAGCATTACCACCCGAGGATTAGCTTTCAACAGCAGATGGCAGAGAGCTGTTAACCTTTTGCTTTAGTAGGTATTAAGAAAGAGGGTAACAAGAGTATTCCATCACTAAGGACGTATCAGGCAGCATTAGCAATGGGTAATTTGAGGGGTTAAGAAGCCTGCCCTGTGGGAATTTCTTAGAAAGTTAATCTTTTATAAAGATTGAAAGTTTCACAGGCACAAAGTTTGCCTCGGAGAGATTTAGTTCTTTTAGCCTATGATCTTGGTACTTGCCAAAGGACAAACTAAATGTGAATTTGCATCATGCCTCCACATGTGTTTCACATATTTCACATGTGGTGTCTAAATGGCTTCTGTGACCTTAGTGTGCAGATCACACGTTTTTCACATATGCTTTGTGTGGTTCACATCTGTTTGAAACATTGTTTCTGACAGTAGAAATCATTATTGTTTTACAGCAGACTCTAGTAATTTAATTCAAGCAGCAGAACTTGAGAAGATGCAGAGTGGTTTTGGTTTTGGTTTAGATTTTGTGTTGACTGCTACCCATTATAATTGCATACCAAAGGAGAGATTCACAGCCCAGGCCAGAGTTTTCAATTAAGGCAATCAAGATTTTTTTGTCAACATGATTTTTTTCCCAGTGAATACGCTGACTTGTCAAAGTTGTCGCTTTGGCAAAAAAGTGCCTGATCCAAATATTGTTGTATTCTGAAGGGTTTTCTGGGTCTCTGATTGAATTTATGCACAAAGCTAGGAAGACAGTGGTCCACTGGTGGGTACTCACAAAGGGTTTGAGGAAGCTAAGCTTAATTTTTTATTCTGGATTATTTAGAATACAGCTTGGACATGACTCTTTTGTTAACCCTTTTAAGTGCCCCAGTGTCTCAGGCTGGGAAGCTGGTTTTTCTATGCCTCATTGAATTGTTTCTACAAACTGAAAAATGTATTGCAGAAGGAACTTGAAAATGACAGAATGTGTAGCTTGGTTGTTAGGACAAAGATGAAAGAGACTCTTGCCAACACCCTTGGTGAAGCATATGCTTAATTATTAATACAAGTAGAATTCCTCCAGTGGTCCATTCTGCTGCTGGACAGAGAGAGGTCATACCAGACTTAACAGAGATGTGTAAATAAGTGCTTAGCCTAAATGAGACCAAACAAAAATTTGAAGCTTGGTGTCTCACTCACCACTTCCAAATAGGTGTGCTAAACTGAGCAGGTGTGTTCTGTAATGGCAATTTCAAAATAATTTGCTAAATATTGAGGGCACCCAGGAAATATGGAGACACTTGAATTTACCTATGATTCTGTCTTCCATAAAGTGAGAAAGGCCTGCCAGCTGTTGAGTTTATTCCCTGTGTTTTTTCCATTTAGTTCTATGTACATTCCTCAAAGAATTCAAACACCTGTTCCCTTGCCTATCACAAGTAGTTTGCTTTAAATTGCAAGATATTTTCAACCTCATGTAATTCCAATTATAGGTGGTAAAATATTTTTTTCTAATTTTATGTAAATCAGTAAAAGATAGCCCTTATATTACAGGTTCACAGGAAAAAACACAATCCAGCCTGTATTGCCGTGCTGCAGTTGCGGACCTACAGCTGTTTTCACCTACCCACACCTATCAAGATTGCAAAGAAATAGGAGCAGTTGAGACTATGGCACTTGGAAAATGGGGCCTTGATATGGATACAGAAGTGGCCATACTGCATGTTGCATGATGGAATACATGTTTTCAGTCTGAGTAGTGTCTGAATTAGCCTTTGGGCAGAGACCTAGTCAGTAATTTGAAGTCCTAAATTGAGCTTTATGTTTATTAACACCTCCTGTGCTCCCTTCTGCTAATGATATTGAAAAGTGGTTTTGTTCCTGTTTCCAGTGCAGACAAAAGGAACATGTAAAGGTAAAGCGGAGTGGCAGGACAAAATGCAGTATGTGAGCTCTGTTTCTAACTCTGTGCTTTTTGAAAGTCATGCTATGAACAAAAAATATCAGTTACTTTACGTATTATGCTCTGGTATTTTATATTTTCACCTAACAGTTTATTAGATAGCCTTCTGTGTGAATGTCTCTTATTTATGCATTGGTTTTTGCTTTTTCCTTCCAAAACAATCACACCCTTCCCTTTGAGGGCAGAGGGTCCTGAATACAATGGTTCAGCTAGTTGGGGACAGAGAAGTCATGCAAAGGAAAGGTCATGAAGGGGTATCCCTGCTGCTCATTCACCCTGCTTGATGGCATATGTCTTCACAGCAGATTTATAGGGTTTGTAAGAAAGGGCTGAGTTTGACAAAGGGACAGGGTCAAGGAAAAAATTAATAGATACCCCCTCCACAGGAGGGAACGGCTGCTGCCTCACATAAGCAGCAGTGACATATATGAGTCTGGAGTGTGAGAGTGTGTGTGTGTGTGTGTGTGTGTGTGTGTGTGTGTGTGTGTGTTTATTCCAACTCAGACCATCACAAAGCCCCTGCACATGTCTGTTTACTCAAGCTTTTCACAGGCATGCAAGATTTGGCTCAAAAAGAACAAACTTCAGCCACAGAGAGGACCCCTGAAAACATTAAGCCTAAGAAGCTATGATTTGCCTCTCCTCTCCTTGACGTATACATGCAAAGCTCATTAATGCTAATGACAGTCTAGGAACAAATGAGCCATGTTGTGCCACGGCTACTTTATCCCACAGGCAGAGCAGGAATGTGGCACCACTCACCCAACAAGTTACCTAACACAGACTTGGCCTCATGTTGAAAGAGATTTGAAGCTGTAGGCAGTTAAATACATAGCCTGCCCCTTAGGACTGCCACCGTAAATAAGCATTTTAAAAGAATCTGAGTCTTTAATGAAGAACAGAAGGAATTTTCAATCAGTAATCAGAAACAGCACTCAAATTCAGGGATAGTGGAGTGGTATGCATATTTTTATTTGGTGCACAGAAAATACATTGTTTCTGAGCTATTCCTGTAAGTAGATTCACTGTACTGTTAAAATCTTAGTGGATCCTGCAGTGTTTGTGATTCTCTGAGTATTAAAGGAATTGGAGAAAGCCTTCTAAAGCAGTTAGGGGCACCACAGTGAGAAATGATTACCCACTTTAAAACCAGCCATGTACAATTAAAAAGAAAAAAAAATGAGAGGGAGAATAGATGAACATAAAAAGTCTGAGTTGAAAAAAAGGAAAAGGATTTAAAATGTCTATCTGTTACAATCATTCTAGACACTGTATGACCACATGTGCTGTAAAGGAAGATGGAGAAGTAAAAAGACACTCGTCTAACCGTTTGCAAATTATAGTAAGAACTACATTAATGCGACCTAAGGATATATTCCTGTTAATGAGTCAACAGGATTCTTGGGAGTAAATGAAATTCCATGCTGCTGTAGCAAAATGTGCTTCAGTCACAGCAGAAAGACATTGTTAGGCAGAGAACATATAAATAAAAAAAGTAGTTAATATTCAAAACTATAATCTGTGAAGCTCACGTGCCGAAATCCTAAAACTGAAAAAAAAAATTTAAAAATCCACAGTCCTTCACAGTATGATATAAATACAAATCTATATAAAATAATGGAAGCTGAGGCCACAAGCTACAAGGGAGTGATAAATGGTTTCTGTGTTTAAAGAAACAGATGGGGTTATATAGAGATCTGTGACACATAAATATATGTACTTTGACATCATACATAATCAGTTTTCTTCTCATCTTGTACAATTCTGCTCTCTCCTTTTCAGTCCTATGTAGTGGTTATTTCTTATTCTGTTGACTCAAGGTTTTTGGGGAATTCTGTTTCTGGCACAATGTGCAACCTGTTGGAAAGAAATCCATAAAGGATATATTGCCTTTATCTTGTCACCATTTCATAGCTTTTGTGAAATTCTTGGTAAGACTTGAGTTTTTGACTTGAGAAACAGACTGGAATGAGAGAATTCGAAACGTATTTTCCTAGCAGATGGATAAACCCAGAAATTAATGTCCTATTTCTGGGCAGTATTTAAAAATGTCAGGGAAACAAATGGCTCAAGGCACAGAAGTATTGCCTGATATTCATGCCCAAGATGTTAAGTCTTCAATTTAAATTTTAACTGTGAATTTGAATACCTTTCCTGGTTTACATGCACTTACTGAAGGGGTCAGTCAGTAGTCAGGTAAATCATTCAAGACAAACAAATATCAACAAATGATACAAAGAATAACCTTCCTTGAAACACATATATCCTATTGGAGAAGACTATTATTGTGAGAAAGCATCAAACATTGTATTTTTAGGTCCTCAGAGGCAGATGAGACATTTAAACATGGTTATGGTTTAGGTCACTATAGTGCTGAAGTCATAAAAGAAGGGGAGAAAAAGAAGAGATGAGAATAAATGAGTTTGAAGCCAAATCTTTCTTTAGTCCTTAACCTGTTCAGAAACAAGTGTCTCAGAAAATTCAGTGTTTTGAACATGTTGTAAACAACTGTTTCATCATTTCTGAAATATTTTGTCAGTGTTGTCTCATCTAAAATATGTCTTTCAATCTGTGTAGAACTCATGAACGTCTTTGGCTCTTCTGAAGGTAAATTTTTAAGTAAACGAATAATTTACCAAAAAATATCTTTCATCTCTTAAATTTCATTCAATTATCCTAAGCAATGCCAACACCATAGGGTATGTTTTGACACTTAAGGAAATCTGTGGGGCATTTAATTAGTTAGGATTTTCCATCAGACTTTAATTTCTTCTTCTTTCATGAAATCTAATTTTAAGACACAGAAGGCAATGGAAATGTGCCGGTTCTTAAGAAATCTAAACATGGCCAGGAATGTGCAGTGATGAAGTGTCTTAGAGCTCTTCAGTTTCTTCGGCCAAGCGTAATCTCACAAAAAATTACAAATACATGAAAAGAAAAAGATGTCATCAAATCATTTCCTTACAGTCATCAACATCGTTATGAACTGGGGCCTGTTCCAAAGCATCCACATATATTTCTTTCCTCCAACTCAAAGGACTATCTTCTCCCAAGCCTCCTTCGGCTTTATGTTATTTCCAATTGTTTCTGTAGCATTTTATTCTGTTTCGCATCATCTAATATGTTCATCAGTGTCCTTTGGCCCTGATCCCAAAGCCAAGACTTTTAACCTTCTTCATTGTTTTCACAAGAATTTAAAGTCAAAGGAAATCAGGGCATAACCATTGCAAAATACATTTTAAAACATAATGAGAATATGGGTCAGTTTGTATACCAAATATTCTTGGGCATATTGGTAATTTGAGTTATTTTAGAAGGGTCCCTTTAAAACATAAACCCCATGTGATGTGGCAGCTGTTATGTTAACTAGTATGTTTCCATAAAAGCATACTATGTGGTTGTGTAATCCCAAATGTAAATTCATTCCTTAAAGTCATGTCTGCCAAGACACCTAGTTTTTTCAGCTTTTAATTGCTCAGTATGTCTGGGCTTTTTGTGCTTGAAGGGATAACTCATCTTTTTGTTCAAATCCATTGATTTTGCCCTTTTGTTCAGGGAGATATCTACTAGTTATAGTTGCACTCTGATATTCTTCCTGGGATATACTGCAGAAGCTAAGGTCTCTACCTGACATCTGCCTTTACTGGACTTTCATATCTCAAATAATTTGACTTGGCCATTGTCATTAGTTCTGTCTGGTGCCTAAACAACACACAGCATAAACAGGAGCAGTAAACAAGAAAAACTCTAAATGTCATTTTAAAAAATAATTCTTAATGAAAAATACCAAAATACTTAATAGAGGTGTATTTTTAAAATTTTTTCACCTAGAAATAGTAATATTTTCAACACTGTCAATAATGTTAAGTGTTTGGGTTGATTGTTTGTTACCTCCAGACTTCCCTTGACACAAAAGTAGCTAGCCCTTTTGAAGTGGAATACACTAAGTAATTATTCAGTCTTAGAGATGTAACTGAAGGGTTGTGTTAGCATTAGTGTTATCTGCTAAAATGTATGCAAGGCAATTCATTCTGTGGACAGTTTGAATGGCTAACATTTCACAAGGGGAGTTATTTTCATGGATTTTATTTGCCTATGTACAAAATTTATTATGAGATTAAAAAAATGTGTGCCAAATCCAAATTTTGTGGAAAAAAAAAATAAAACAAGCAGGTAGAAAAGTTTACGATATCTGAATCTATAGATCATATAACCTAGTCCTTTCTTCTGTAATCAGAAAAGTCAGTGCCCTATTGCTTAGAGATAGATTTGCCTCTTCTGAACCATCAAAAATGTCTGATCTGGTTTACATCTCCGATCTAGAGAAATTATCCTCAGAAACAATTGGCAGTGTACAGGTGTTTTAGGCTTGGTTTGGTCAGAAATGTTTTTACTCTGATATCCTTCAGTAGACTGGGCTATTTCAAGTTGTTCACCAAGCTCCTTTCCACTTGATGCCTTAGAATGAGTGATGAAAACTTTTCATATTAGTGTGACAATTGTGAGTCTTCCCTGTCAGTAAGTGAGAGCAGAATGTGGGATAGTGTTCTATAATGCAAAGCATATATGTAAGAGTGATTCATTTTCATAATTTCAGAGCAGTAATAAATTAAAATATATTTGTGTGTTCATGCATGTTCATGCTAAGAAGCCATATGATATCTTACATGAAGTTTCTAATTTGTAGCAACAAGTAAGGTAATTGAAGTTGTAGGGAAACAGATTTTCTGTTTGGAGAATCACTTGCAAGAATGTTTTGGGTAACAGCAGTCCTAGATGCCTCGGAGGAAAGTGAGAAGAACTTAGGTGAGATGTCTAAAATACTGAGTTTTTTTCAAAACATTATCTTTAAGGTTTTTTTTTTTTAACATATTCACTGTTATCACTATGGATAGGTTTATAATCTGTATAAAATCAAGTCTCACTTTAAATTTGGGCCCAAAAATGTCTTGTATGCATAGTTGAAGAAAATATTTCCCTGTGTCAATTTTGAATTTGTCACTTTTCAGTATCCCTGAATGTTCCCTTTTTCTTGTGCAATGAGACATAGACTTTAAAAATATTCAGTATATATTCTGTATCACTCTTTAGATACAGATCTTCATAGAAATTTGTTTTGTTCATTTCCATTTCTTCCTTCCTGAAATTCCAGTCTTTTAAATCTTTTCTTCATATTAGAGTTTTCAAGAAGTATCAGCATTTGAAAACCAAAATGTAAAGAGGAAATTAGTGGAGAAAATAAAAAAATAGCAAACTTCCTTTTTGTAAGATGCTTATTAGATTATGGAAGAGGTGAATGAAAAGAAATGCCAAAAATATTTGCAATTTAGGAATTGAAAATGTGCTCATTTTTGAAATAAAAAAGTTCTTTCAAATGGTTTAATGATTAACAAATACAACGTACAGAGCTGTATTTTAAAAAGCTTTATAATTGATTTTGTTTCTTCCTAATTGCTTCATATTTGTGTGGCTATAGATAGTAGATGGTTCTGCAGTGAATAGAAAGCTTTAACAGCCGATGAGTTTTACAGATGTCATAAGAAAGTAGAACAATTTTTTCCTTCATTGAATTACTCTTATCCACATCATTTTAGCTGCTGTTCATAAAGAGCATAAATAACATAAAATGGAAAGTATTTATGATTTTATAATTTAACTCTGACTTAGCTGTTCTTGGAAAACAGGGTTTTATGTTCATTCTTGTCACTATAATTTTATGACAAGGACATTTCATACTTTAGCTAACCCTGATGCAAACTGCATTCACTGATGTCAATAAAAGGGGAATTCTGGTTTATTGTCTGTGGCCCTCTACAAAGAAATAAGCCACCATTTATGTGATATAAACAGCTTAACAGCATTTTTCACTTAATCTAAAACTTTTAGTCACAACGCCAGCCTTTATCTTTGATTTTAATTTTCTGCAGTACTCAATGGTACAATGGGCAAAATTCCAGGAAACCAAAGACTAGGATGAAATTCCTTTGAGAAAACTTTTGAAGCATTTCAACCAGAACACCATGGGCAAGCCACAGAGATACAGCTACTCTGTTTCACTCAGTTCACGTTGCTGCACTGTGAAAGAGTAGGAAACATGAAGGAATCATTCACTATTTCATTTGCCACTGGTTAACGGAGATGCTAGACACCAGGGTGTCCCAGAGAAAAAAACTTTTAAAACACGGATCACATTTCCTTACCAGGTGATTTCACTAGGTTTTCATTAAAAGACAGCTAAAACTTACCAAAATAATTCACATGCATAAATATTGTCTTTCATTTACAGCTGTGCAGCTGGGAATGGTTGAGATGTTCTCCAGCTGCTTGTTTTAACTCCATATAAGTGCCAAACACAGGACAGAGTATTTCTGGGCATCATATCAGCTTTATACTCTTTTCTATCAGATGCCTTTTCTTGGAAGTAAATATGGACAATTTGGGAGGTATTAATTTATGTGAGAGCTTTATTTAAATTTCTGACTTATGGGAGATGTGGGCAATGCACAACCTAAACGGAAATCACTTGTCAGGATTTTAGTGGGACTGGGATGTGGAGAGGGGTGTCCAAACCAAAAGTCATTACAACTGTGTGCACAGTATCATCACCAGCTGAACTCTGTGTAGTAGCCACACACTCCATACAAATCAGAGTTGATTTGTATGGAGTGTGTGGCTACTACACAGAGTCCTGTCATCTATTCAAAGCTTTTTCTGATTTTCTGTGATTCTCTCACCTGTATTATATTCACTGGACATTGAATCAGGCTCTTTGTTATCAAGGAATCATATGTAAGAGAAAGCATCAGTTCTAAAAGAGTTGACCTAGGCCATATTTACAGACATGTCTTGCAATGATTAGAGCTCTAAAATGAGATGCACTCATTTAAGAACAAAGTCTATAACCTAGGTGACCAGAAACCAGTGCACCACTGACTGCCTTCACCTATTTGATATTGACAGAACTCGGAGATGCACCATATGGCAAGAGGGAAAAAGCCAACCAAAGATGTCTGCAGATAATACCAGCACTGTTATTCCTCTGCCAGATTCAGCTACAACATAATTTGTGAGAAAGGAGGAAGAAAAATATACAATAAGCTGTAATGGACAAGGGTGTAGAAAGCATACTTAATACCGGCATTTAGTTATTCATTATGTATGCTACATAATTTCTTGATTATTACAGTAAGTGCCTATAAGCCATTAATAATGTGTAACTGCATCTGTCTTGGTCTTTAGAAGCTCACTTTTGTCAATATAGCAATGTTTTATTCTTGATAAAAGGAACATAAAGCAAAATTTTTAAAGAAAAAAACAAAGATTTTTTTCTGTTTAACTAAAAAAAAAGCTCCACCAAACTCACTGTTTTATTAATCTTCAAGGAAATCTCATATAAGAGAAAGGCTTTTAACTGCAATAACCATAGCAAAAGCATACACACAGCTATCTGGAAAAAACATGCAGTTACAATAAACTTTTGCTCCAGATTTAATTCTCACATTTCATCAATGAAGGGCAGAAGAAAATTTTTTGGCCTGCAGAAAAAGTGACTTTTAGGCATTACATATATGTATACTGTTACATGAGGTTAAACATTTTTTGCATAATATTCCTTCCATCCCCATGAATTCTCCTTTACACTGAGTATGCTTTTCAATTTAGTGGTATTAATTAGCCACTTAGCAGAAGTCTTTACTAGGAATCAATTTTCTTGTTTGTGGATTTGCTTTTCTGTTGACTGAAAGAAATAATAGCTTAGCCTTAATATATGTATTACTATATATTCATATTCATATTTACTGTTTTCTTTGTTCACCATGTAACCTAGGGTGGGTCCAGTTACATGTGCTTGTCTGGAAATCATCTGCACAAGACCTATAGTTGAGGAGGGATTTAGGGAAATTATGTTAGGTGTTGTTCTTGCTGTCTTGCCGGCATTTGATTATTCCAAGATGATCTTTCGGAATGTTGCCAATATAACTACCAAAATCGTTGTAAGGTTGTCTAGGAAACCTTTTCTGTCTGGATATCTGTTGATTAAAAGATTTCTGTGTTATATTTTGCTGTTGATTCATGGAAAGGATTATTGGGTTTTGGTTTCTTTAGTGGAAGCTTTTTACAATTGTTATTGGACAGTGCAATGCTAAGGGTTTTGCATGACAGGCAGTCAAAGTCCACCTCTCCAGATGAGAAACCTGTAGCAAGGAAAAACTGTGCTCGCAAATCTGAAGTTATTTTCTAGTACTGTTAAAGTACTGTGTTCTAGTACTGTTAAAGTAACTGGCTTTAAATTAAAAAAAAAAAAAAAAAAAGAAAAAAAAAAGTTTGATTCTCTTAGCATTTTATTAGAGAATTAGGAAGTCAAAATTGACCAGCAAAAAAGCCTATTCTAGATTGTGTTCCAACTGTCATGGAAGATAGTAGTGGTTGTTACCTGAGGTTTTTTTATGAAAGATGATGCAAAGGATTACCTCAGAGAGACTAGCTAAAGTATATTCAGTTCAGATTTATCAAGAGCAAATAATTTAAACTAACCCAATCACTTTCTACAACAAAATAGCATCTTCTGTAGACATGGAGAGAGCAGTGGATGTTTTTTACCTAGACTACAGCAAAGTCTTCAACACTGTTTCCCACAGCTTTCTCCTGGACAAACTGGCAAGATACAGGTTGGATGAGTGGTCTAAAGGATGGGTGGAAAATTATCAAACAGGTTGCACTCAGAGAACAGTGTTCAATGGTTTTCATTCAGGCTGACAGACTGTCACAAGTGGGGTGCCCCAGGGATTGATGCTGGGCTCCAAGGAGTTCAACACCTTCAGAGATGACCCAGATGATGGCACTTAAATCTCATCAGGTTTGCTGACACCAAACTGGGTGATAAGTTGAACACATCACAAGGGAGAACCCTCTTACAGATAAACTTGGACAGGCTGGAAGGAAGGGCAAGCAAAACTAGCATGAAGTTTAACAAAGATAAGCCAAGTCCTGCACCTGGGATGGAATACCCAAAAAGCCCACAGGTTAACCCCTGTGTGGCTGGGGAGCAACCCTGCTGAAAGTGACCTGGGAGTCCTGGTGGACAACAACAATCTGAACATAAGTCAGAGGTGCAGCACTGCAGCAGCAAAGGAGAATCAGACCCTAGGCTGATTCATAGGGACTTTACTGGGAGAGATAGAAACATGATCATTCCACTCTCCTCACCACTTATCAGCCTGGTATCCATGCAAGAAACACAAGAAAGATGCAGACAAAGTAAGGGTCCAAAGGAGGGCCACAATGATGATGAAAGAGAAAAGACTGAAGGAATAGGTCTTTGCACCCTGGAGAAGAGAAAGCTCAGAACATACCTCATCACAATATTCTGATGGACTTAAAGGACAGATAAGGAGAACAGAGTCTCTTCACAGGAAATCATGAGAAGACAAATTGCACAGGGAAAGGTTTTATCTCAACATAAAAAAGAAATATTTTACAGTGAAAAAGATAATTTATTAGAATAACTTCCCAAGGATATAGAAGAGTCTCCATACTGAGATTTTCAAGACAGGACTGTACAGGGACTAGATAATCTCTCAAGGTCCTTTCCAACCTGGGCTGGTCTATGATTCGATGGTTCTATGAGTCCCCTCTTCCACTTAGGTGGAATCTCACTGCTGTGAGGAAGAAACTGTCTGCTTATCCATGGCTGAAACTCTGAACAGCACTGATCTGAAGTCATAAAAGAGAAGTTTTCTGGACAGCTTGTTTAAATGCAGGATGTGGCTCTGGCTGCTATTGTTTCAATATCCAGATTGCAGAGGTAGGTACTGACCAGAAGAGTTCCAGGAAGCAGAAAGTTTATTCAACCAGCTGTGCTGTCTGTCTAGTGAGGGAAACAGTGGTAACAGAAGAAGAAGGCTGTTTTTAGTTAGAATGAATGCCATGATAATGGATTTATGTCTTCTGAAAAACTGCATCTCCTTGTTTCTGATAACACTCACTATAGAAGAAAATGACACCACTGGGGAATGCTGGCCTTTTACAGTCCATCTTCCCATGTCACTAGCCTGGCATTTAGCTTGATAAAGGCATGCAGTGACACATCTTTATGTAATCAGATTTCACTGATGTTTAGGCGAGAAAAATTAACCAAGCTGACCAAATAATTTTGTGCCTCTATAGTATGAAATTGACACAAACCACATGGAAAGAAAGCACAACTGCCTCTCTCGTCTTGAATTACAGGATTCCAGTGTTGTACAACTCATCAGTTAAAGAGTATTCAGCCTCCAGGAGCTTTTTATTTTTCCAGAATGAGTAAATTTTCCAGCTGGTGCCTCTGTTAATTTTTGGGGAAGAAAAAAACTCAACAAAAAACTAAGAAAAAATTCCATAAATTTCTTCTCCTGTGACCCAGTAAAAGCCATTTTATTTTTGCCAATAATGGACCACAGAACTCATGCTGAATTTACCTTGTGCTGACAATAGAACACCTTACTCCTGACCTATTAGGCTTGGTATCAGCTGTTTATGAGAACATGCTGTGTGAACCAGAGTTTGGTACCAGGTGTCTGCTGCTGTTAACATATGAGATAACAGCAAAGGCCTTGGAAATATGGGTGCAGGCTGAACACAGAGGCCAAGGTCCATAAGGACCACTGGCCATTGGAGAAACACACCCTTGAGAGCTGAGAAAAGGCTGCTTTGAGCATGGTAAAGAAAAGACCACCCTCCATCATGATGCAGTACAAGGTTCAGGGCTCGTGGCCAAGGGTTATGGTTCAATGTCAAAAAGCAGGATCGCAAATCTGGGATGGATCACCATGCTAGGGATTACTGTCATAGAGTGCTTGTATGGTGGGTGGATCTGCAGGCTCAGCCTGTTCCCCCTGCCTACCTCAGGGATTCCAGGGCCTGCTCCCCGCCTCACAGAGCCCTTTCTTGAGCTCCTGGGAGTCCACTGCTTTGCCGCCCACTGCCCTTCTCCCTGACTGCCTCAGCCCCAGCTCTTCAGGGGCCTCTTCTGCTGATCATTCATCCATCTACGGGGACACTACGACTAGGCAGCCCATGTGCATTTGAGTGTATCAGGATGTGCTTTTTCCCCTCCAGGTAATATATTTTTCTCATCTGCAATGCTGTAAGGACACTTTTCAGTGAAGACCTTCTGCACATAAACTCAATTCAGCTAGTTACTATTTTTGGCAAAAGAGCATATAAGAAGAAAATAAAAATGAGGTGGCTTATCTGCAATTCCAATAGTAGGAAATTCTTTGCTGAAACTTTAAGAACCGATCCTGTCATCTATTCAAATCTTTTTCTGATTTTCTGTGATTCCTCTCACCTGTATTATATTCACTGGACATTGAATCAGGCTCTTTGTTATCAAGGAGTCATATGGAAGAGAAAGCATCAGTTCTAAAACTGAGGAGATCATTACTGTCACAGAGAAATAAATGAAGTCCCGGTCAGCTAAAAGCCAAATCCTTGCTCTCCATGTAGAGTGGATGTGGTTTGGGACACACTTATTATTGAGGCATTACATCCAGTCCCAGACTTTCCTCTTTTCAGCAGATAACTTCTGAAGCAATCAATGTAATGACTGAGACTCATTTGCTTATAATGCAAAGATTGTTTGCAAGAGCCCTGTTGATGACAAGGCAGTGTAGAACACACCTTGGTTTACAGAGAAATTTGTAGCAGACTAGATAAAAATTGCAATCTTTTTTATGCTCATTACCACAGACTAACTTAGAACAAAGAAATGCTGACCTCCAGTTTTACTCATAACTATTCTACTTTAGTACATTGTCTTATAAAGATTTTATTTCAGCTGTGCCCTGAATAGTATCATTGTCACTGATATGATATAGTCTCTACTATAATTAATGTATACTCATAGTGTAGAATTGTCAATAAAATATGCTGTAATTGCTCAAATATCTGTCAGTGATTGTCCATCATGCCTGTATGATAATATGCAGTGATAATATCAAAACATTGGAATATATTGTCAGATCTAGAGTCAGTCTTATAAACAACCATTACAGTCATGTCAATTACATCAGATAAGATACAGATATTAGGGTGCATATCTGGGGGCGGGGGGGCTGAAAATGAAATTATTCCACCTAATGTCATCTGTGAAAAGACAGCAATATCTCTCATAACAGCTGAAGAATCAGAAGTCCCTGATTGCTAGATGCTGAAATATTCCCCAGTGACAATTCTTTTTGGAATAATAAGAGACAGAAGTGCCACTTCCAATTCTGTGCTGTCAGCCTGTAAGGCCGAAAATCCTGTGGGTACCATAATACTTCCATTTTGCTGAGAATTTCTTTAACTTGAGAGTTAAGGCACCCTTCACAAGGTGATGGGATTTTGTCTTTGGCTCCAGAGGGACTAGGATTTCCTCTTTGGTTCACTTTTCAGATCTGCATTATAAAGAAAAATAAAACAAGCAAACAAATATTAAAACAAATTGCAAAATCATGTCATATTTGGGATTTCAGCTGGTTTTGATTTCTGCAGTTTGGAAAGACAATGTGATAATCCCTGATGACACAATATAGTAATGACTTTTGAACTGTGATGTATTGCTGAAGACACTGATATACAGATGTTTGACACACACACACAAAACATTTGTATAACATTCTATAACACACATGAATACACATATATATGCATAAATAATATGCCATGCTGCCTCTGTACTGCTAGAAATTAGAGAATTACTTTGATTCCAATTTCTTGCCTCCTGTCACTCACATGCCTCTAATTCCAGGGATCATTTTCTCTCAGAGGGACTTTGTGGGAAGTTGCATTTCCAGGGATGCCAGCAAATAAGTGACTACACTGCACAGAAAATACATCTCAGCGTTTTTGAGGAAGCTGCATAAGTGGAATTGATTTATATAAAAATGTGCCTGTAAATTGGTAAGGGAATCCAGGAAAGCAGAAAAACCCCAAAGCTTTCAAAAGCTTTTCTGACACTCCGTTTCTACACAACCAAATATAAAGTGGTAATTTTTTTTTCTCTAATTTTCCAAAGCAAAATGAAAAAAAAGGAGCTGTATTTATTAAAGGCCCCATAAAAATGATACTGAATTATAAAATGCATAATAATATTGAATTTGTAGTGATAGTGTGACTTACAGCTGCAATAAAACATAGAATCCATCTTCAAAGAACAGAATGCTTGGTTTTACAATAAGAAATTATACAAGGAATAAAAAAAATCATTGTTGAGGGATTTGTTAAAACCAGATCATGGGTCTCAGCTCTAAGCGAATTTATTTTGAACCTTCTGAAGCAGACATTGCAAATTTTTACATCCTAATGAGTGAACTAAAAACACATATTTCAAAGAAAACAGCACTCATAAATTACATTTATGACACATGAGGTTGCTGACTGCTGTGCAGAGAGCACAGAGTAATGGTGCTAATATGCACTCTAGCTTGATTTTCTCAGTTCCCAACATGCTCTAATTCTACAGTACAAATCTTTAAATGGCAGTTATATTTTAATTAATATGATTATGTGCTGCCATTAGCAAACCCTCCCCCAGCACATTTCTCCTGCCAAACCCATGAATGCCAGTAAACCATTAACATAAAAGGGCTGTTTGCTTATTAAATTCATCTACACAAATAGGCAAGGGTTGCAATTGTTGATTTGCCATTGAAAGAACAGAACATGAGCAAGTTGCACAGTAGCTGGCAGTTGCAATTATCTAGTGTAATTAAGTCTAATTTATAAGCCCCCCTCAAATGAGAAAGTAACAATTTTTGTTAATTAACAAGAGCATTTGTAAAGCTCGTTAACGCCATCATTCACCATCTGCCTGGATAGATGGGAGCACGCAGTTATTATTGTGGGACATGTTGCATATGTGTATTTGTGTAGTAATCTCCTTGGAAAGTCTAATGATTGAGATGGGAGATAGAAATGGATGTTATATTACAATGAAAAGAAGATCTACTGTTTTCATTTATCTTTACGGCAATGCAAGTGCTTTGTCATTATCTTGTGCATACGGTTTCATTATTCTGATACAGCACTCTGTTACATTGCCTCATACCATCATCCCTACAAGCCTGCAGGGTACAAGAGCACTTATCTTTCCTGATGACTGTTGAATCATTTAAAACAAGTTATTAGTGAAACAATTAAAATGATATTGGTTCACAATTGTATTGATAGCTGCCAGGCATAATGAAACATTCTGAATAGCAGTTGGGGGTTCTCAGAATGGATAGAAAATGCTGTTAATCAGAGGCAAGAGAAACCTCTAAAGAAAAACTAAATTGCAAGAACACATTAATTGTATTGGAACATTTCATTTAATTGAGAACAAAGGGAAGGTAAAAATCATATTATCAATGTTTTATGAACATGAAGGAATAAGAAAATTACTATGTCATTTGTCACATATCTTCTGTCGGAAGTGTAAATTGAAAAGGCTGTATTTAACTTTAACGGGAGCAGGCCAAATACATCACGTTGTTACACATTTAGCTTTTCACTGGGATTGCAAAAAATGAAAGGAATAAGGATTTTTTCCCTGCTAAAAAGTGACTGTGAGTGAGTAAGCAATAAACCAGTTACAGTCTGCTAGTCAGCCATGTAAGGGAACAGGATATCTGTGCCATCCTGCCCATTCACGGAAGCCTTGAGAAATTGCTGCTATAAAATCAGATATGAACAGTGTGCAGATGGGACAGCACACACACTTCTTTTTCATTCTTTCTTAGGAAGAAGATCGTGATTCATGTTGTGGAATTGTAATGCTCATAAGAGGAGGACCTTTAATACTTTTGATTAATAATAGGCATATTTGCCTGATCCAATGCCCCATTGTAGCTACTGGAGAGGCTCAGATCAAATGATTCTCATTTATACAAAAGACCTTAAAGTGGTTGCAAATGTATGTAATTTAAAGCCTCTTCCCTACACAACATTATAAAGGGTCTCTAGGTAAATGGGACTTGGTCCTGCTGAGTTGACTGAACACTGGATAAATTTACCTTAATCCCGCCCTCCATCACTACTGACCCCCAAACACTAGGCAGCAGGAAGAAAGGTTTGCCATTTGTACCAGGTTACTGGATGGCTCTGTGATTTTTTCCCTGAGTGACAAGGGGAATGAACAAATGGTATAGGAGTTGGTCATCAAATTTCTTTTAAACAGTAATTGGTATGAAATCATATGAAAACCATTGACAAAGAAGAAAACTTTTCCAACTTAAATATCATTAAGTTTTATATTTTCCTTTTGTATTTCATCCAAAGATTCCTGGTATGATGTAGAAGAGACTGCCTTTTCTCCAGCTTCCAAACTGAAATCAGGAATATAGTAAACAAATTCTGTGTATGACATTTTTATTACTTGGGCTTGAAATGTTTTAAATTAGGCATAGTTAAAACATGCATCAAACTATTTCAAAGAAATGCCAGTGTTTCCTTTGGTTCACAAATTATTGCATTACATGTACATTTTTAGTACCTATTATCGTTGAATGGATAGTGTTTACAAATGTATCTGAGCTGGAAGCATTTCTTGCATCCAGAAAATATTTTAGACTTTTCCTTCCTTCCTTCCTTCCTTCCTTCCTTCCTTCCTTCCTTCCTTCCTTCCTTCCTTCCTTCCTTCCTTCCCTCCCTCTGTAATGTGGATGTTTAACCTTAATGTTACCTCCACTATTTTCAAACTGTAATGCGAGACACTGAAACAATCAAAAATGGTGTTGGAAATGGAGTAAATAATGCAACTGTTGTTCATTCCATGTCTCATCTATTTTTAAATTTTTATCTAGTCTTTGGCTACTGACCAGGTTCAAAGATGAAACACTGGGGCAGTTAGCATTGTAAACTGTTAGCATGGCTTTTCATATATTTGTAAACACAAATAAATTAAAAACACTACACATATTATACTGAGTTATAGATAAAATGTATGGGCCTGGAAATAAGGCATATTGTTATAAATTAACAAAAGAAGGAACTTTTAAAAACTATTTATATCATGGAAATTTTTAAGCTCAATTTTTTACCTTAATGATGAGAATCAAATTAGACCTAAAAAATGGTTAACAGAGAGATGAAAAATGCAGGATTCATCACAAAGAACTATTTTGACAATGTTTACGAAAATGAAGTGTTTGTTCTCTCAGTCTCTCAAGAATAGAAAGAAGAAAGACGGACTCATTTTGGTAGAGGCTTAAGGCTATACCATGGCTAACAGAAGAGAAGTAACATTTCTAGGGTGCATTAGCCCAGTGACAATGACAGGTGGGTGAGGTGAGCTTTGTGAACACTTGGAGAAGGAATGGACATTTTTGTGAGTAATTCCTCAAAAGATCATCCTGTAAAAAGTGTTGAACACCTATAGTTTTCAATGGCTTTACCTGGAATTCTGTGCATTGAGCACTTGCAGGATTCATTCCTGTAGTGGGAGGGGTGAAAGGGAAGGGGAAAGAATCTCATTGTATATGTGGTCTCCTGATGTTTTATTTTAAAGAAAAAAGAAAGCTGCAGTTTTGCCTGCTAGAAAGAAAATAAGTATATAGGCCAGATTTATAGTCTGCCTAGCAGATTTTACATTCAATTTTATTTTTGTATTCAGTTTTCTGCCATCTGCATGTAGAGATCAGCTGGGCAAGCACTTTCAGCAGAAAAAACGCCAAACTTGTTTATGGACAAATATGCTGATTCACATGCAAATAGGCTCGTTCATACATGAATACCCATGTTTGCCTGGATAAAATATTCCAGACATTCGTGATGAAAAAAGTAAAAAACCAGCAATAGCAGTACAGATGATCACAGCAAAGCAAAGGAAAAAAAACCTAATCAAAATCCTGTCATGGACTGAGAAAAAGTATTCATAAAAATATAGTTCCATTAAATTTCTAATGTCTACTTTTGCTTATTTCCTTGCTAGGCAAGGAAAGTTGTTCTCAGAGAACCAGATTTTAAACGTGAAGGTTGCATACTTACATGACAAAGAGGTTATGCATATGGAAAAGACTTCCTTAGTGAGCAGCAGTGATGAAGAGCCACACCTTCACTAACCTTGAACTGAAAATATATGAAAAACATTTAGAGAATAAAGGGTGCATATTCCAGAAAAAGTCAATCCCTGTTTTGCAGGCAACAGTTTATTCATTTAAGAATGATAACTAGGGTTTCTAACCCATGTTCTTAGGATAATGAAAGTTTCTATGGCACTGGTTCATCACTTAGACACCACTGGTATGTAGAACAAGAGAAAAAGAAACCACGTCAATTTTGTATCTGTTTTTTAGCATAGAAAGCTATCTCAGCATTTGCTAGTCCTATTTTTTTTTCTCTAAAATATAAGTTATTTCATCTTTGGAGTTCTTTTTGGTCTTTGGAGTTACCAAGAAAATAAAAATTCTGTATCAATGCTCTCTGGCATAGTAGCATGAACAGATTCTCGTTTAGGATGACACAGTATTAGCCTCTCATCAGCAGAGACTTTCTGAATGAGAATGTAATTCTGTTCCACGGTGGACACATTTTTCCATGTAAGACCAGATTGATCTTTTAACTTAGAAAGCTCTTTCCTTTCTGTGATAGTTACTGGATCAACCACTTCCCAGGTTTCTTGCTCTTAGATTAAATACCTGCTCTCTTTGAGGGCTTCTCTTCTCTCCTGGCCACTCAGTTCATCCTGTGTGCACCCATACTCCACAAAACATCCTTGATGATGGAAGACCAACAGGTACAAGTTATTCCCAGGGAGATCTCATTAGCATTCAGGGGCACAAGTACATCCTTGCCTTTAGATTCATGGATAACATTTCCTTTTCATGGCTTTGGCACAACGGCAGCTGAAATCGTGGTTAGATGTGCTTGTGCGGTCAGGTGAGCACACATCATTCCCTGTGCTCCCATGCCACGTCAGCTGATTTGCCTTTGTTCCTCTATTAGTTCCCTGATGTTACTAAATATTATCCAGCTTACACCACTGTAGCTTTCGAGGACAGAGGGTTATTTCAGTATGATACTGCAATCCTTCTTCACTATTGACACTTTCCAACACCAGCATCATCAGAGAGGATTGATATACTACTTTTTTTTTTTTTTTTTTTGTGAAAAGTTTGCTAATGAAGTGTTAATGCAATATGGATCCTAAGAGTGATCCATGAGAGCTTCCAAATAAGCTTTCCTCCAACATTATCAACACTCCTTTTTGTTAACTAACCTCAGCCAATTTCTCAAGCAATTTCTTTCCCTTCTTATTTTGAATATCATTCTAGAGGAAATGTTTGGCTCACATCACTTGTCTAGCTAGACACACACATTAGATACACACCTCTGTTGTATTGATCTAGTAATCTTCTTTTTAAGCTCAGAAAAATTATTCATTTATTCCATTTATTTCAATTTTTAATGCTTTAAAATTTGAAATTTTAAAACTTCATTTTTTAAAATATTCTGTCTTTAAAAAAAATCCTTCCCCTCAATTTCTGGATAGAGTAATTTAACCTCATATTAAAGAGTTTGAAATTTTCCTTTCCTTTCCTTTCCTTTCCTTTCCTTTCCTTTCCTTTCCTTTCCTTTCCTTTCCTTTCCTTTCCTTTCCTTTCCTTTCCTTTCCTTTCCTTTCCATTTCGGTGTCTTTTTACACTGTCCATATGCCTTTTGCAGTGTTAACATCAACTCATTACAGAAAAATGAAGAATTATAAAGAAATTTCCCTCGTATTTTACTGTGGACTTTTGAAAATACTTTTTAATGTACCCCATTGATATCACACTTTCCTTTTTTTCTTCCTCAGATTCATACTGATGAAGAACAAATTGTTCTTTGTTTTAACATTCTTTATCAGTATAAATTTAACTTGGCTCTTAGATACTTTTTCATGTCTCTAGATAAAAACAGAAAGTCTTTTTACTATTCCCCATAGGGTTCTTGTTTTTCTGTATATTTTTTCGTGGTGTGATTATTCCTTCAAATGTATTCAGGAGTTCCTTCCTAGAAGTGTTTTTTCCCTGCTTTGGATACAGAGTTTGATATCTTAGATTTGAAGACTTTCCAAACTTCCTAAACAGTTATCTCTCACTGCTCTTAGATGTACCTGATATCTCTAACTACTTCTCTTAATTTATTAAATTTTGCCATGTGGAATCAAAAATCTTAGCAGCCTACATTTTTTTCCTTCTTTTTCTAGTTCTACTGAAGTGCAACCAGATCTGTCCTTGAGCTCTCACTATAATGACAAAATTGTGAAACAGCTTTCTCACCACCAGACAATGCACAGTTCTCACTCTGCATTGTTCTTGGCAACATAACGTGCATTAGCTGACAGCAATTTTCAGTCTCAGTGGTTTATACAATGGACAATTCAGATATGCTCCTGATTCATCTTCTTTCAAAAGCTGAAGGTCAAGCCATCAGGTCAGGAAAACCTTGAGTACAAATATTTTTTTTGTACTGGGATAGAGCTAATTTTCTTCATAGTGGTCTGTATGGTGTTTTGGAATAGTGATCAAATTAATGCTGATAATGCATCGGTGTTTGGCTGCTGCTGACCAGTGCTTGCACAGCATCAAGGCGTTCTCTGTTACTCTGTCTCCCCAGTGAATAGGCTAGGGCCTGGCAAGAGGTTGGGAGGGGGCACAGCTGAAGCATCTGAGCCGAGGTGGTTTAAGGGATAACCCATAACATATGCTACCAATCTAAGCAGTACAGGCTGGGGGCTTGGTCTTTGCTCAGAAACTGCCTGGGCACCAGCCTGTTTGAAAAAGGGAGAATTGATTGATTTTGCATCACCTGCAGTGGGGTTTTTTGCTAGTTTTTTGGGTTTTTTTAACCTTTTCAGTTACAAAACTGTTTTTGTCACAACCCATGAGTTTTGTAATTTTTCCTTCTGCTATTCTCCTATTCCTTCCCCCATTCCACTGGGGGTGGTAAATGAGTGGTTGTGTGTATGCTTAGCTGCTGGACAGGGTCAACCTATTACAGCTGTTTACTTAGGAGACAGAAGAGCCTAACATTTACAAGAAACTTTCTCATGAGTTCAGAAATATGGCAGTACTGTTAACAACAGACAATAAGTTTCAGTAGTTATATTTTGAGCAGATATAATCAAACCACCACTGGTGAGATTATACTATGATTGTCCTTTACCACAATATTCTGTTACCATAGCATCTACTTGGATTTTTTCTGGGACAGATAAATAAAATGAAACTTCCTCTATATCCTTAAATTGTAACAGAATAGCTAGAGACATTTTTAAAGGTATCTGATATTAAAGTTTCCCCGGGAGGAAGCCTTCTGTGCTCCAAAACCTCTGTGGATGTCTTGTATTTCCCTCTGTTAGAATGCTATACCACAACAATTTGGTGCAACTGGAAAGGAGTCATGAGCATAACCACTTCTTGGCAATGCTAAGAAGGTGCAGCCAAGCTGAATTACCTTCCAGGCCCAAGTAGGATGAAATGCTCCCTTCTGGGATCACCTCTGGGCTGCTCTAAAGTTTCTACTGAAGTGGGTGGGTTGGTGGGAACCTGAGTCCAAGCATGCTGCAGCTGGACTTTGTGCAGCTGGAGAAAGCTAGCATGTAACAACTGCTGGGAACAGTTTTTGCTTACATGGGACCTAGTCCCAGCCACTGCCTTAACTCCAGCGATCTATTCTCCTACACTGAAAACTAGGAAGGAACTTGGCAAGTCAGGGGAAAAAAAACAGGTTTCTGAATTTTCGTTGGCAAGTGTGGGAGCTCAGTAGCTACTGAGAGTATAAGAACCTCAGGGCAGGAGACCAGCAGCTCAGGGCAGGAGACCAGCAGTGACTCTTGAAGCACATCGTGTTTTTCTGTAAATATCATATTGTCTATGGCAAGTCTTCTCTGTAGAGAAATTTGTCCTGATGATACCTACAGCCACTCACAAACACTTCCTTGTGTTTCTCTGTCTGGCATGGGACTTCCAGACAATGAGTATTTAGTGGTGCTTGTACTTCAATTAGAAGCGCTGGTCTCAGAACTTAACAAAGCTGTTCCTAACATCCTTGCTGAATCAAACCTTTTCTCTTGCAACTCCCATCCACTGTCAGGTAAGTTCAGTAGATGAGAGAAGCGTGCCTGTTTTCAACAGAGAGAGCATTTCTTCAAAGCACTTCTTTCTGCATGTTGATCTATTACATGTATGCCCAGCTAACCCTGTTTTAAAAGAACATTCTTAACCTTTGACTGGGATTTTGAGGACAACAGCAGCCTCTGCTGTTTTGACAGACTGTCTTTGTTCAAGTGGCTTTTTGGAACTTGCGTTTGGTATATTAAGCACAGAGGTGCTTGCTCTCATTTGTCTAATTCATACTGTGCTTAAGTCAGCCTGGCTAGCACATTATGCATCCCTTTGTACACTGCAGGGCTTTGTATTAGCATGATGGTTAGTGGCTCCGCCAAGATTTATCAAACAATAATTTGAAGTTGCAACATCTGGCTTTGGGAGTAATGTGCCGTCTACCCAGCGACTGATGTAACTTACACATATCAGAAATTAAGCAGAAGAATGACAAACTTTCATTCTCTGGGACTGGTGAACTGCAGTAGGTTTTTCCTTCTTCCAGACTGTGTTAACCATGTAAGGCTTTCGTGCATAACCACCCTGTTTATGTTATAATTTCTACTCACATTGGGCAGAAATAGGATTCCCAGAAGATAATATAGCAATAAACACTGGTTAAAAAAATGTAAAAAATAACTGACCAGGAATGCAATATGCAATGTGCTTCTTGCCTCTGTATAAATCCTGTGTGGATGTGGATGATTTGATTTACTTTCCATATCAAAAGCAATATCTTTCCTAAGGCAATATTAGAATAGTTTTTAATGATAACAGACTGTGTAGTGATGACTTTTTTATATAAATTTAATGATTTTTACCGTAGGCCCTCCTGTTTGAAAACCTATATGAAATCAAATGGATGCCAGCTAAATAGCACCCTCTCCATCCCAAATCTAGGTGAGTGTGATTTTAAAAAGATACTATCTTAATTGGACTGATTGCTTCTGCTGAATGCACTGGTGACAAGCTAAAGAAAGAATAACATTTAAGGATTATTGCCTTAAATTAACAATCCACAACTTTGTAGGCTCAATTGCAGTTTATCTTGTTAAAGATAGTCAAAGTTAGTATTCAGATATCCTTCTTACATTTTCCAGGGTCTCTTGGCCTTATTAATTCAAATCTTACTTTCAATGTATGCATGTAGCCAAGATAATTATTAGAAGGAGAGATCAAAGCAAGCATATTATAGTCCTATTCCATTTTCTGCTGATGTGAGTGATCTGCTTCTTCTTTGATGTTGTATGCTTCTACAGTGAAAGTACAGAGGATAAAAATACTACACCATGTAATCTGGCATTTATCCCATGAGAGCAGAATTCCAAATTGTGACACATGTCAAGAAGTTAAAAAAAAATAACTTAAAAGAGCCCTATGCTTTATACAGTGACATACTCTGCATTTAAACACCATCAAACATCATTTTCCATTACAAATTTAGTCCCCTATATAAAATTCAAAGAATTTCTGTAACTTTAGTCAAAGAAAATGACAGCAATACTTATAAAATAGCTGCTATATTTACTAGCATTTACACTAAGATGGCAACTTAGCTTTATTCAAACCAAATTCTTCTTTTTTTTTTTATTCTTAAAAAGGCAAAAGGAAGACAAAATTAATGTCTTTGTGCAAACACAGATGCAACTTCTGAACAATTTGGCTTCATCTCCAGCAGTGTGTTTATTCAAACTGAGTTTTGTCATTCTTTGGAAAATGTTTGTGATTCCAGGTGCTGAATCCAGTACTGACAAAGGCTCATAGGATTCTTTCTCAGTGTGAGGAAGCAGGATTTGTCCTTTATTATCCTATATTTAAGAGGTAATTGCCCCACATTTCTTGTCAGAATTCTGTCATATTGACATATATATTGGAAACTGAACTCATCATATTTCTGCCTTTGTAGCATAACACTTGATTATTTTAGATTGTAAAGAGCAGAAAGAATGTCAGTTACAACTATGTAATATTTGGCCTTCTTGGGTTTACTGGAAAATGTCAGAAGTCTTTGGACAGTTTGAGAATTTTTCCTTCAGTACCGAAATCAGTGAGAGGTTTTTTATTATCTCCAGTGGTGGCTATATAGATGTAAAACAGCATGCCCGTTTCTTTATGTCTTGAAGATGAAACAGGCCAAATAAGAGCTTTCTATCTTTACTTTTCTTCATGCTCAAGACTGTAATTAATTCCAAACAGATTCCATATAAAGTTTGAAGAATGTCCTTAATATTCTTTTCACAATTTACCTTCATTTTCTTGTGTCTGAGTTCTATGAGGGGCAGAAACATAACTGTCAAAACACAGCATAAAAGAAAAAACTGTTCACAAAATAAAACTTAAATAAGGAAGACACAGAAATATCACCAAATTCCTATTTAACCTTTATAGTTATGAGATGTTTTTGTATATTAGATAGAGAAGCTAGTATATGAGAGCTCAACCTCAGATTATTCCTCCTGCAATTGTTGCCAAAAAGTGTCCTAATCCCTTCATTTTATCATTGAGGAAGGGTCTGTTTCATTTCTGTTGCTTTCTAGTGATGCTGCTGAATTTTGGTGGAATTTTTATCCCTAGAAAATAAGGAAATAGACTTGCATGTCACTTTTTTTTTTTTTTCTTTTAATTGGAGCTTTTTCTATAGGCTGAGGGCCAAAATCTCAGCCTCATAAAGCTGGCCTGTATTGCCAGTTCACAAGACACTCAAAGACAAATATTACTAGATTTATAGTCTGGGATCTTCTTAAACTTGAAGTCACACCTAGGTAGACATGAGTTCAATAAACTTTCACTTTCATCTATGTCTGCCTTGAAGATTACCCCAGATTCTATCAGACTGTCATCTGGCACAGGCGTACATGCTCCTGCCATGTCCAAGCTAAGTTACTGCAAATCACAGGACTTGGGAATGAAATTTGCTGAAGGAAAAAAAAAAAGAACCAGCAAAACACTCTAGGTGGTTTAACATGCATCTGCTTGCCTGTTCAGCAATGTGGGTCATATTCTTCCTGCACAGTGCTCACACTAAATTCAGAATCCAGATGTGCTTCTCAAGAGTTTTGTGCAAATTGTTACTAGAGTGACTGTCAGGTGGAAAGTAGGCTTTCTCCAAAATCAAAACTCTCCCTGCAATGACTTCAGTTCTCCACCTAATTTTAGTTTTCACTCAGAAATTACTTTCCAGATCCTCTATGTGTTAGTAAGGTGCCAGGCAGACTACTTCAGCTGTGGGCCTTAAAAGCCTGATGCATATAGATCTGCTGAGAAATGGGTTGTTGTTCCATGCAATACTCAGATATTTGCCTGGATGAAAGAGGATGTAGTGTTCTAGACATCATGAGAGTATTTGGAAACATTTAGAAATATTTTGGAAAAGCTAACAGTGAAAATGTCTTAGAAATACATTCCAGAGTTTTCTTTTCCTTCTCTTTCTTAAAGAGAAGTTTATAAACATCAACTTATTAACAATTCCTATGGGGTGGGGAGGTGTTTTTTGTTTGTTTGTTTGCGGTTTTTTTGGGTTTTGGTTGTTTCCCCCCTGAAGACTTAGAGGTTCCATGTAAATGGCGTTCCAATTTCTCACTGGTTCTGTCTATGATTTCTCAAACTTTTTGTGGATTCAGACATGACTGTCCCAGGAATTTGCAGAGTGAGGGTTCCCAGAGCACAGTGCAAGGAGCACAGCAGCACTTGTGTTTAGCTGCTGTGAAAGGCTCAGCAGGGCTCTTTGCTCCCTCCCTGTCTTGAGTGTGGAGAAACCAGCCAAGCAAAAGTCAGAAGTTCTTGGCTGCAATTCCCAGACTGTTTTCAAAAGGGTGATGTTATACTGTATTTTTCCTTTCATCTACAAAGAATGTCTTGCATTCCTGTGTGCAGCTGTTCCAGCAATCCACCTTGAACAAAATCATGCACTGCTGCACAAGCAAAGGTCTTCTCTAAAGAGTGGATGGAGTCAAAGAGGAGAAGTGACAAAAAGGCCTTTATCTGTCCCTCTTCAAATTTTCTCTTGGGCAGAGAGGTGAATTTTTGTCACCAGTGTGATAAGAAGCAGCTTTTTCTTTTTATTGAAGTACTGACTTTACTCTCAGAGCCAAAGCTCGACGGAGCTCTCACAGTGTTGCATTTCAGAGGCAAGTGAAAGGTATTAGTAAATGTTGGAGAACTACTCTTGAGTAGCTTGCTTTCCTATGAGAGCTGAATTAATGAGGAATGAACACGTTAAAGGTGGTCGATAGTTATTTGGGAAAGACTTTGTCTCGAGAAACCTGAGAGCAAGGATGTGTAATGAAGTAATGGACTGAGTGGCATTTAAACAATGAATTGCCTAGTCAGGTTGTTCAATTGAGAAGAAACACCTCCCAGATTGAGGTGTCTCTATACAGATTATAACCTCATCCTGCGTGACCCCAGCTCTCTGGTAAGCACACAAATTCTCTTGTCCTGTCAAGGCAGTAGGTCATGATGAGTTGGTGGTGTTTTATACATACATATATACATACATACCTCAGAATGGCCAAAATGAGCCCAAAGAATTCACATGCAAGGTGTTGCCCTTCTAGGGTATAACCACTAATTATTTCATCTAAATTTCTGAGCAGGTCAGGTACTTAAACTATCCTTGATGCTCTTCACATTTCTGTCACTGAGAGCTACAGCCAAGTGGCAGAAAGTAGGTGTGCAGAGGAATAAACTTTGCTATAAAAATATGTATTCCTTACTTTTTCTGAGTAAACACTACAGATACCTACATAAATGGTGCATAAAGCTTTCATGATCAGGCCTCAGGCCAAACATTTAAGTGGTGCCTACTGTATTCACATACAAACAGTTGCACAGTATATTAAAAATTACAATAATAGAAACATAGCTATAAAATATTAGCATGATTTTACTTTTATTTTTATAGCACATTGTCTTTCTTGACTTTTGGGATTTTTTTTGAAATAATGAGAAAGTCAGTAAGATATTACATGCATGTACAGATTGAAGGGGTGCTCAGCCAGAATTGGGACATATTTTATACTTTCCATATTCATTGATTACACTGGAAGAAAGCTTAAGAGAGAAAATATCTGTGTCTGTATTATGCTGAATACATTTCACATACAATCATCCTAGTTATCAATTAATTCAACTTACTTCCTCATCAATTTTTTTCCCCCTTAGTCCTGGTGGTTTTATGACCTAGACCCAGGCGATACCCTTAGGCAGCCCATCTGATAATTGACACATTTTCTAACACAGCACAGTGATACCCAAGTCAGTGCTTTCAGGCCGTGACTTCAGCTTATTGGAGACTGCAGCAGGGACTCCTTTTATCCCTCATACATCAGAATACACTGACAGCTCTCCCAAGCAGGGACGAGGCAGGTCTCTCCCTCAGGAAAATGTATGCAAACATCTCCGGAACATTGTACTGGTTGCTAGGCATCACACTGGTGACATCTTTATGATAAACATGGTATGCAGAAGAAGGTCTAATAAAAGAATAACAAATGATTACATCCAGAGGGCAATTTTACAAGATTAACTGTTGTAATAAATTACTGCTGTAGTCAAAATACTGTGTTACCTTTTAAGGTGTTTCACAGCAGAGTCTAAATAAACCAGCCTATAAAAACAGAGAATGTTTCACAGAAAATAATAAACTCATTCCTATATTTTTTTAATACTCTTCATGTTACCTGTGTGTGGTGTTTGGCTTGCTGCATGGTACCTTCAGCAATTACTTGCTGAAAAATAAGACCATACATGCAATTCATACCAAGATATCTCTGTTCATCATTATTTCTTTCCTGCTGCTGGACATTCAGTACCACTGCAATCTACATAATATCAATTTAAATGAAAGCCTATAGCATTTTATTTATAAAACTATTTTCATACATTAAATATTACAAAGAACATGCCAGTAGACAAATACCTTTCATCTAATTATCAAATATTTTTATTTTTTCTTTCTCCTTTATACAAAAAATAATCTCACATCCACCCTCTTTTTCTCATTGTGACTTGCTTTCCCTCTGTTTTTCCTTAATTGTCGGAATATTTTAAATTTGTCCATTAGTAATTCTGTCTTTTTAATTTTAAGGATTCATATTTTACATTTCAAATATCCTAGTCCTTTTGTATTGAAAACAGCTTTGTGGAGAAAAAGGATCCCTCATTTGAATCCTAACTGACATAAGACCCTGGTTATTGTCATGTACTACTTTTATACTAATACAGAAGTGAATTTGCATTTCATTTGTAAATGAATGAGACATGTTTTTTTGTGGTTATTTTGGTCAAAATCCCAAGATTTCTCACAATCTATAAAAGGCAGAACCTACATCTGGAATTCAAAGGCCATGGATGTACTACAATTTATCATAAACTCTCCTGTGTTACTCTAACGTAATAGCACAGCTTCATTTTTGTAAGCTGCAGACCATTTGCAGCTGGCTATGAGGTCAGATCCTTGCAGTTCTACTATTGTAAAATAACTTGAGCCACCAATATCTTCACTTACAAAAAGACATGCTCTAGATGGGATTTTTGCCCTGGTTTTAGTCACAGGTGTTTCTGAATGTTGGTCTCCCAGAATTGGATGTGTTCATTATGTTTCCCTCTCCTGTGTTGAGAGTATGGAGTATGAGACTGCTGTCTGACATAAACCAGCACCTCCCAAAAGCCCGTTCATACAACTGGTCAAAATTACTTTTTCACTCCCTGTAGGGAAGAGGAATTTCCAGTAGGAACTGAGTGCCACGGGTTTCCTTGGTAGCTTTACGTGTATACAGAGTAGCATTATTCTGAAATGATCCAAAAGGTTGCAGCATTATAAATGAAAACAGAGAAGATGCAGAAACATTTGTAAAAGTGCCAAAAGGGTACTTGAGATGTACTCAGACATAATCAGTCTGTATGTGAATTAACAATTCATTTTCAAGACCCCCTCTAATCCATCTGCACAAGTGAAACAGAAATGTGTGGCTTTATTGTTGGGTTATCTGAGCTCACAAAAAAAACCCCAAACTGTGCAGCCCTGCATGCTGAACACAGATCTCTTGAATCTCTGACAAAAAGTGTGCAGCAATGCCACAGCAGAGGCAATAATGGGTGGTGCAAGATGAAAAACAACAAAACCAAGCAACAGAGGGAGGGGCTGAGCATGGTAACCATTTTTCAAGGCACTGCTAAGAGGTGACACTCAGGCATCATCATCGACTGGGATCAAGTGCAAGGTTCAAAGCAAGCTCTTTTTCTTCAGCAAGCAAAACGATGCTCCCAGTGGGTAGATGCCATGGAGGAAGGCCAGGAGACAGCGTGCTGGAGACAAGATGACACATAAGAGCTGAAATGAGAGACCGAGATGTGGGAAGAGACCAGTCAGGGCAGTGCTGGGGGCAGGAAAGAAGGGGGAGAACCACAATCAGAAGACACGTGATCCAGAAAAGACCTTGAAGTGTAGGAAATAATTTGAACCTGTGAACTTCATCAGACAATGTTGTTTAGTTTGCAGATGACTGAATGTATATATCTACTCATCCTTGTCAGAAAGGTATCAATCGAATCTGTGCTATTTGTAGAAAAATTCGGAGAAAATATAAATCATTGGTAAGTAAATGTTAAACTTGACACATTAAAAGATAGAATACCAAAATACTTCCAAATGGTAGCAGCTTTTGTTTTTGCAAAACATAAGCAGTGACTCAGTCTTCCTACATGAAAACTAAACTGTATCAAACGTAATTAAAAAAGCAAATGAATTATATGAATCCAAAAAGATTTTTTTTTCTTCCAGAATTATTGAAAATTATTACACTGTTTCCTATTTCTTTGCAGATTTATACTATTAAGATTTTGGCTTCATGTTTTCTTCCAGGACCATGCAGTTTTTGAAAAGTTAAAAGCTCTTTAAAAAGGAGAAGGAAGATGACTGCTTTTATTTTTTCATTTTTAATTAATTGAGAGGAATACTTGCTGCCTTTCTCTGTTAAATATAAGTGGTACTTACAGCAAAAAAATTCCACAAAATATTTTCAGAGCATTCTACTAAGTCATGGATGTCATAAAAATTTACTCCCACTCGGTTCGATGTAATAACAAATACCTACAGGAATGTTGAGTGAACAAATGCAGAAAATACTTGCACTCAGAATTCAATACAGTTAAGCTTATCTATTAAAGTTTCCAAATAACTAAAACACTGTAAAATTATTCTGTAAGAAACATTAAATATTTTATCCTTGTTCAAACATTGCCTCACTCTCACAATCCAGACTAAAATTCAAGATGTAATAATTTGTTGTCTAGAATTATTTCAGAGTATTCAGTGTGACTATCTAATACTTAATTGAGCAACAAAACAGTGCTAGGTGATTTTTCATAGATTTTATTGAATTTACTTATTTAAAAAGAGAACAGTGAATAAGCCTCTTTCAGGAGAGAAAAGCATCTGGGTGAAGCAGCAAAATGTGTTGTGCAAGGGGATGTGGTAAATGTAACTTTTTGCTAAATACACAATACTTGGAACCTTGCTTTAAAGAGCTATTTGCACAAGACATTTATCTGAATGATATAAGGGGGAGGATATTCTTCATAATCAACAACCATTCAAGGGAAAATTGCACTTGTGAAGAAAAGGTAGCTCATCAGCAGCTCACTTATCAACTCCACAGGCAGATCCTTGTGTGCAAAAGTTCCTGTATCAATGGCCCCAGACAAGATTTTGGGAAGAAGTCAGTCCCTAACCCAAAACAGGTGCCTGTAGTGGTAAAGCATATCTATTAAATTAAATGAACTTTGCAATTAAACACCATGCAAACAAGAAAGGTGGTCAAAAGCAACTTCTGATAAGGCAAGTGGAAGCATTGGATCAATGTTGTTTCAGGTTCTAATATTCTATCATTTACACATTTGTTACTGAATCTCTAAGAAAAAGAAACAGCTAGGAACTTCTGACTGCAGTGTTCAATTGGAAAGAAGTCATAGCTGCTATTCAGAATTGTCTTGCTGGGCATTATAAAAAGAAGAGAAGATACAGCCAAGAGTCACTACAGCAGAAACCTCAAAGTAAAGCAATAATTATTTGTGAAAATGGTATCAAAAGAATCATATGGATTATAGAGATACATTATAAATTGATCAAGCTTGACTGTCACAATGTCTTCTAGTGTCCTTATAAGACAGAAATTTTAGATATCTTACTTTACTTTTATGTTTGGAGAAGCCATTTGAGTGATAGTAACCATACATTACCGAGTCCACATCTATAATAGAAAACAGAGGAGTTCTCTGAGCATGAAGAGATAACATCAAAATCTGCATACTCTATGTAACTATGGAGAAGTTGCAGCTATGTGTCACCACTTATTAATATAAGATACTGGCTTTCTGAAAACACATTTAATCACAAATTATTTGAGCCCACTTTCCTGAGGAGCAGGTTAACACTCTTCAGCATTGTACAAAAATCCATTTCTCAGATGCTATGTTAAAGTGTCCAAAGTTCCTAAAAATCCATACCAAAACAGATTAAAAACATTAGAGTATGTAAATCTGACAGCTTGAAATTTTTTCTACTCCCATTATGTCTACTCACATCTGATCACTCCTATCTGACATAAAAGTCAGATGTTTTGAAATGGAAAATTATATGACTCCATAGATCAAGAAAATCCAAGTTAATGGAACTATTTGTAGCTTTTGAACACTGCCATACTTTGGAAATTTCAAAAAAATGCTGAAATCAGAAAAAATAATTTTCTGCTACCTATATTCAATCAATCTCACCTATCACTTAATTTCTGGCATAATCTTATGCATATGCTGAGGGAGGAAAAGAGCATGAGCAAAGACGTCATTTTGTCACCTGCAGAAAATAATCCAGCTATAATGTACTTTTGGAGCACTGTTGGGAATAATAATTGCTGCCCTTTTCTCCAGGGCAGTCTAGAACCTCACTACTTGTATTCAGTCCTTCAGGGAAAACTAAAATCACTTTCCCAATAATCTGACAGCAGTAAGGAAAGTCAGTGAGCTAAGCATGAATAAAGTATATTTTAAAAAATTGCTACTACTTGCCTGAAATACAAAATAGTAGTTTGTTTGTTGTTGTTGTTTTGTTGGGTTTTTTTAGAACTGAGTCACAAATCAGATTGCAGTGCCTGGACTGGAAAGTTTATGCCAGACTAATGCCAGTCTAAAACAAATTCAAGCAATCAGGATAGCCTTTCTGAAGTTACTTAGGTTTGTTTGAAAACAAGAGTTACAATGCCCAGGTGTGGGCAGGTGTGCAAGCATGCTGCTCACCTCACCTCCAGAAGGAAATTTTGACCTGGCCAACAGAATTTATGAAGAGACATTTCTCCCCCAGAGGCTGTTTGTGCTAAAAACCTGTCCATGGTGGTTAGAGGAGATATACTTTTTTTAACTTGTGCCCCTTCTGACCCCCCTCACATCACACCTAGAGAAGCCAGGGTTCTGGATTTTTAATGAAACTTTAAAAAAAAATCTCTGCATATCAAGCACTTAGGTTAACTCTGTTTTCTTCACTTTTTTTACAGTTCAGTGGACATACAGGCAAATACATCAAAACAAGGTCTTGTTAGTAACACACCCTGTTTTTACAGGTGCTGTTTCAGGAGGAACACACAAACTAAGGGGATCAAGAAATATTAATCTTTGAAGGTCAGTCAGATTCAAGCATTCACCTTAAATAAATATTCACTAACCTGAAGAAAACAACCAGTTCTTCCCACTTAGCTATTGTTTGCTGTTTACCACTTTGGAGATGATAATATACTCGGGGCACGTCCTGAAAAATTGTCGTATGACATAGAGATATTTGTGGTCAGAATCAGACCTAAACTGTAGAAACCTGGGTGTGCTGTCTGCCTGTGAGTTATGCAGATGAGTTCCCTGTAGAAGCAATGGAGATCTAGTCAATACAGTTAATGAAATCCAGACTGTAATTCAGATGTGAATTGCAAAAGCCAATTTTATTTCTGAATAGTTCTCCAAAACCAGCTAGACCTCTTTTAGACCTCCACTGGAGTACAGCCACACAGTCCTGTTTCTGCTGTGTCAGGGCATTGTAGGTGGATTGTAGTTGCTGTTCCAGAATGGTACAACCCTCCTGTAGGATATCTAGGGCGATTCACTATCTGGTTGTTGATTTCTCAACTTATGGTCTCCAGGTATTCGTCTAAACACTGCTCTCTCTCCTAACATAATCAGGAGTATTTGAGACACTTGCATAAGAATTATAGTACATCGTTGGATATTTAGATTTCAGGTTTTGGCCAAGTCCTTAAATTAATCCACTCTTCCTTTGTCGGACACAACACTCATTCCCACTCAGAACACAGAGGGACACATGTTCATGGAATCATAGAATGGTTTGGGTTGGAAGGGACCTTTAAGATCATCCAGTTCCAGGCCCCCTTCTATTGGTAGGGACACCTTCCACCAGAGCAGGGTGCTCACAGCCCCATCCACCCTGGCCTTGAACACTTCCAGGGATGTTCTCTGACACATGCATATTATATTTCATTCACTCAGCTTAATGATAATATTTACACAGTGACATAACTGGAATGAATGACTGTCCACTAGACCAGGCTCTCAGCTGCAATGGGCTATAACTATGACCAATTACAGAGTTTCAAGGCTTTGGAGACAACCAGCAGCCCTATCTGACCCTGCCAGGACACTCTGGGTCCTTCCCAACTCCTGGCCATGGCCCAGGATCCGATTTGAGCCCAGCCTGAGTCCCTCAGTCCTGTTCTGGCTCAACCTTCCTGGACTTCTCTGACTGACCTTGGACCTGGCTCATGCCTCTGGCCTGCTGGTCTGTGGCCCCGTGAAGTTCTACACATGGTGGTGAATTTGAAGAGACTGTTTGGCCAGGCAGCTGTGCCATTTGAGACACACTTCCCAGCTGTCTTACACAAATGAGAACCCACTCTGAAGTGGAAACCAGCCTCAGAGTAGCTGAATCAATCAACCAGGTGCCAATGATAAGTGAGGGGTGGGATGCAAAATACTCAGATAATTCTGTGTTGCTGTTTATTTTTTCCTATAATTCTCACGTGTTCTTTTGTTGTGAATGTTTTATATATTTTTATCATAATGAGGCTTTGCACACTGTTAGTGTGCACTGTTATATGTATTTTGCTGTATACATGCTGTATTTTGGGGGACAACTGATCATGTCATTTTACATGGTAGTGTGTCAGCTGTGGCAAAAAAATTTTAGGGTTTGTTTGGGTATTTTTTTTTTCCTTTTCAGTTAGACATTTATGAACAATTTTTCAAAGCCTGATTAAAACCTCCCATTTTCCAACTGGCCTGAGGGTAATTCATGGATCAGTGTGTCTATGCTTAATGCTTCTTCCTCTACAAATTGTGCTGAATGCCACAGATGTGAAATGAAGTCTATCTCAGAGCCAAATCTTCACATTTCCATTTGGAGTAAAATTTTTTAACAAGAACTAGACTACAGTTGTGGAAGTAAGACAGCAAATAAAGTTTGCTTCAGTCTATTTGCTAACTAGTTACTATGAGAATGTGAGGGTGGTTTACTAGAGCCATTTTGAAAGGGTTAAGGATGCCTGTAGTCATCTACTATGGTGAAAGAAGGATCAGGCTGTAGAATTCAATGCAAATAAATCACAGAGTTACATAAAGTTTTGCTTAGTTTGAGGAATGGTTAGAAAGAGCTACAGAATTTTATACACAGTTTGTGGCTGTGTTAAGGTGGTGGCATTAAAACTCAAAATCTTGCATAATTTTGACAATATCACAATCACTTTGTACAGGTTCAGCAAAACAGGGAATTGGTTAAATGAGTAAGAGAGGATTCAGAAGAACATTTTTCTTTTACTAGCTCACTTCAAGCATTCTATAGGACGTAGGTTAATATGAAAATTAGGAGGCTCCTTTTTCCTCCATGTCTCTGGTTGGTTGGCTGGCTGGTGGGCTTGTTTTCTCTCCAGGAACTAAGCTCTCCAGAAGCCCTGCTGGTGTCAGGCACCCCTAGAGGTGCCTTTTCCATTGTGTGAGCACAGGTAACTTCCCCAGCACCCATCTCCTTTACCAACCACGGGACTGTTTTAAAAACTAAAATCTGGTACTGCAGGGGCAGTGCCTGCCATGGTCTAACCTTCATTAGTCCTCATGATCTCAGGTTTTCCAGTTCCACATGTGACTGCCAGGCATGCAGCAGACTGTGCTTTCAAGTTGTTTCAGCAAAAGTAATGATTGTCCTGAACTATAAGAAAATATCTCTGAGAATTAAGAATATTACCGTGGCCTTGCATATACTCACCAACTTTGATGAAGGTAGTAATGATTCTGATACTTCATTAAAAACTGTGTTTATCCTCAGTTAATTTGTTTGACAAAGAAAGCAAAACATTGGCTTTATGGATCATTTGTGGTACTGTACATTGAGAGATATCTTCAGTTTTGTTTGACAAATTTTGTGAAACTAACTGTGTCGCATAATTCCTACCACAATTACAATGTTTATCCTAAAATGCATACATTATTTTCAGCTATTTGGAATTAATTATCTTACAAGAACACTTATTAGTCTGGCACTGATAGGTCACAGATGAAAGCATCACACAGCACTTCTGTAAGTTTTGAAAGTTTGGAATAACCTTGAGAGGTAAATCTTTGATTGCAAAAGATCACAGATTGGACCACGGAAGCCACAGCTACTTGATTGGATACTAGCATGTGGCCTAGGAAAGGAGTTTATGCTTCTCTTTGAGATCAGGCATCTTAAAACAATTTTATTCTGTTAAATTGCTGCATGGAAAAAAAAATAAATCCATTTCCAACCAATTTCATGTGTACAACACAATGAAGAAATTCTCTTCAGAATCTACTGGTGTATTCTTAAACACAATAAAACTATGGAGAAATATCAGACTCCAAAATCAGTAGCAACATTCTCTAGGCAGCATAAAATCAAAGCATAAATCCAGAGTGAAAGGGCCTCTGTCTTCCTGTTAGTGAATTTTATAAAGTATGTAATCAAAGCATGAATGCTCTGCAAAATTTGTCCCATGCATCAGGTAGTGAGAATATTCAAATTACATTATTAAAGATCTGAACAAGTACCTTGATGCAGAATGCTAACCTATGACAAAAAGGGAAGTTGAAAAAAATGCTTTCTCTATAAGCCATTCTACCCAGCCATTTTATGGTGTGCTTCTAGAATATCCCTCACTAGCATCTACTACTGGCTGTGTTGGGGGAATTGGGAATGAAATAAACAGACCATTGGTCTAATTCAAGATAATACCTCTGCTGCTTAGAAAGCTTTGATAAAAAAATGATTTGCATATCACTGGCATTTAATATCCTCCTGTCTGTGGGGCTGTGTGTCCCTCAAAATCATCTTATTCAGTTTGCATAAGTTCAGGTGCATAAAACTCTCTCTTTTATCCTTGTTGGCAAGAATTTCAAACTCCTATTCTAGGAGGTAGTGTATTCTATGAAGCTGCTCTTTTCCTGCTTTTGTAGCTCCTAGGACAGCTTTTTTCCCCAGACAAAGTCAAACATCTAAGTTCCCATTTATGGGAATCACTTCTTTTCTGATGCACCAGTACCAGAGCACAGCCCAGTGTCGGACTCAGCACAGCCTGTCGCAATGGAGACAGAGGTTAAACAAGGAGGTTTATTCAGTTCTGTTGGGGAAGAAACACATCTATTAACAACTTAGAGGTTTAAAGCAGTCAAAAGGCCCATTTCAAGAATAAGAGTGTCAGTTTTCACAATATTGAACTCGGCAGGTACACAAAGAGTGTCATGTGTCACCGGTGCAATACGATAGCCCAGTGCAGGGGTTGCTCCCTTCAAGTCTCCTAAAGTAGTTCAGGCTTCAGACCCTTTGAAAATATTGCAGATGCAGGCAGAATTGACACAGCTGAACCAGTGCCTGGTGAACTGCGAGTAGTTCAGTAAAGTGAGGCTGTCCTCCAGGGAACAAGTGTCCCAGGGTGCAAGTGCCATTGTAGAAACTTATTTCAGGAACAAAACAAGCTGAACTGCATTTATCCACAGTCAATTCTAAGGCTGGGAGTGGAGGACTAGGAGTCAATCACAACTTTCTCAGTGCATCAAAAGCTGTATTTCAATTTTCCAGGCTGTTAGAAACTTTGTGGCAAATGAATTGTGAGCCAATGGCCAGCATTTTCTCTAAGTTAAAATGAAATCCCTTTCAGAGCAGATGTAGAAGTAAAATGGTAACCATCTTAGCAGGCCTCATCTGAATGGTGGGAGAAACAGAGCAGATGAAAGGAAAATTAAGAGGAGGCTGGAGAAAAAGGGAAAGGAAAGACAGAGAGTTAGAATGAAGCCTACAGGGAGGGAACATGGTGGAAGAAGGTTGTATGGAAAAAGGAACTTCTGGAATAGGAGAATCCTCAAAATTCTGCGTATGTTTCTCATTAAATTTTTGATTACCCATTTTGACAGGCTGTCGTGATAATCATACTAAGTATTTAATATTGTCTTCACTGATCGAGAAATAATATCAGGCAGAATACTAGTCATATATACGCCCAGTAAATTTTTTTTCATTAAAACCCCCTAAAATTCCAAGACATCGTTGTTTTGAAGCATATTTCACATTAGCATTAATCAGTCTGGAATTTATTGTAAAGAATCTCAATTTAAACAGTAATCAGCATCTCTCAAAAAAATACTGAATATCAAGACATTTTCCAGGAAGTTATACAGCTATTCAAATTTTTTGGGCAGCACCTTATTTTTTTTCGGCCAGATCTTTCCTAAACAGTTCTCACTTACACTCTCTCTTTGATCTGTATTTTAAAATACTGTCAAAGTGCAAAAAGCCTACCTCAAAGTCTTCTTTACATGTCCTTCTCTGGCTTACCTCCATATGTTACAATCTCCCTTTCACCCCCCAATCTCCTCATGTGATAGAAGAAATGCTTCTTCTTTTCTTGATAAATCCATCAGCTGCAGGTTCTTAGGGGTGTGCACATATAAATGGCAAAGACACCCCATCAGACTCAACTGATATGACTGCTGTGTTGCCCAAGCCTGCTTTCCTGATGACTCAGGGCCACGATAAGCATGTTCCTGTGAATTAATAGGCTGACATTTGCTTATACGAGAATAAAAACGTGAGGCTGTTTTATTTATATATTTATTTTATGAAAGCCTTGTACGTCTAGTATGGGTATTATCTCAGACAGACTTTGAAAAGTGATTCCCTCAATTAGGGTCAAATTTTCAAAACTCTCTTCCCTTTAACATATTTGAATAAAATTGTTGGTGATGCTGATGACTTATAAGAGTGCAGTCATTTTCATTAAGCAGTTAAAGTGTGTTTGGTGCTGAGCTCTTTTGGAAAACCATTCCAAACACATACCTGTGTTTGCCCTCCCTTGTTTTATTTGTTATCATACTGCCAGGGAAAACCATCACTCTACTTATTCCAGAACATGTTCATATTTTTTACATTTTGATTAGAATACCTTTGGCCTAATTAAAAATGTGAAATCAGGGTGATAGCAGTCCTAGAACCACACTTCAAAGACAGTTGCAGGCATTTTAGGAAGGGGTCAGAGAAAAAACCTACAGCTCATTAACCTGAGGCTATGAGTGATCTACCAACCATACAGAAAATTGGAGCCCTTCTGTCTTTTTACCTTAAGAAGCCTGTGTTTTAAACTAATTGTTAAATGTAGCAAACAGACTGGCAGTCCCATCAGACTATTTTTTTGCACATGGAAAATAATGGGATTATTTGTATATAATTGAAATGCTATCCATATATGTCTTACAAATGTCCAAGCACTTACATGCTTCATAAAAAATATTCAATACTGGCCTGAGATTTTAAAGGAGTCAGTCTACTGTAAACTGTCTAGTTAGAGAAAAAGCATAGATATCTTATTTACAAGACAGAAATAAGTTAAAATTCATATTGAAAGTTTTTTTGATGGCTAATTCTTAATAAGTGCTGCATTGTTTTTTTTAAATCACAACATTATTCAGAATCATTCTTAAATGTTTGGAATAGGAATGAAAAATCTTTTTGTGTTCATCATTTTATGTGACCCTTTTCTTTTTCATGTACATATAGGTATAAAGACTGTGACATGCTTCTCTTTTCCCAAATTGTATTTTTTGAAGTTAAGATCTTTTGTGGTGGTCAAAAATTGCTGAGTGAGATTTTTTCAATACTAGCTGATATTATTCCTTACTGTTCTCATTAAAAATTGGTGATGTAGCACAATCACTTGGGTGGTAAAAATGAAGATGATTTCATTCTATTCCCTGATTGGAATTTTTAGATTGTACCAATCCACTGTCCACATCCTTTTTGAGATATAATGTAAAATTACCATAACAAAAGAGAACACTATATGCATAGAGAACATTGCTATAAGAAGAAATTGAAAACAGCATATAAAATAATCTGTGACTGCAGAAGAGTGGGAGGTGGGAGAATGACAGAAATAGAAGAATTAATTTTATCTAACTTCATTTCTAGAACAGATAGGCCTATAGTCTAATTTTGCTGTCTATTATCCTCCACCTCCCACCCAAAATAGTTACAGCAGTTAAAATTTTTTTTCTGTAACAGTTTACATGAAGACTCATTTCAAATCCAGAGTGGATTTTGTAGCAATTATTGAGTTTAATTATTTGTAGCATGCTAACACCAAAATAATCCATGTGAAATAGAAGCTGGTGATAGCTTCTGTGCATAAATTTAAGATCTAGCCTCTGTAGAAGGCATCTTCAATCTCCTGGTCAGAATTAGTCCCAAATTTCTAGAATCTTCTTATGGATATTTCTTGTTAAAGAGTATTTTTAATATTGTATAACTGAGGATGGGTAACTTGAATTATTTTCTATTCTCTCAGACATTTGTAACCTTTCTAAAAATCAGATCATGTATTAAGCACTAATTTTTACTTTTTTCCCCCTCTCTAAGCTAAATTTGCAGAAGATTTTATGTTTAAAAAACATGAGCTGGCTTTGAGTAATGAAAAATGGAAGAATTCCTGATGTTTAAAAAAAAAAGTTTCAGAAATGCAAATTGAAAACAATACCCACAGTTCAAATGTCTGTATCACACAAGAAGAAGATTACAGGATTTAACAAGTATGCATTTATTTGCATCATACTGCTCAGGAAAAAAAAAAAGTTGTTTTTTGTAGGATTATTCATGTACTTAAAGCTAAGTGTTTTGTTTTGTGCTTCTCCAAACGTGGATTTTTACAAGAGCAAATACTATAATTTGCACCTTGGGCAGGGTGATGTATGCACGGACCGGGGAATGAGACGCTGGAGAGTGGTGCCACGGAAAGGCACCTGGGGGTCCTGGTCCATGGCAAGTTGAAAGTGAGTCAGCAGTGCCCTGGCAGCCAGGAGGGCCAACCCTGTCCTGGGGGCATCAGGCACAGCATGGCCAGCTGGGCAAGGGAGGGCACTGTCCCACTCTGCTCTGCACTGGGGCAGCCTCACCTTGAATCCTTGGGCATCACAACATAATAAGGATATAAAACATCTAGAAAGTATCCAAAAGAGTGCCACAAGTATGCTGAAGGGCCTTGAGGGGAAGCCTTGTGAGGAGTGCCTGAGGTCACTTGGTTTGTTCAGTGTGGAGAAGGTAGACTAAAGAGAGGCCTCGTTGTGGTCTACAGCTTCCTCATGGCAGAAAGCAGAGGGACAGGCACTGATCTCCTCTCTCTGATGGCCAGTGACAGGAGCCAAGGAAATGGCCTGAAGTTGTGTCAGGGGAGGTTTAGCTTGGATATTAGAAAAGGATTCTTCACCCAGAGGACAGTTGGGCACTGGAACAGGCTCCTCAGGAAAGTGGCCACAGCACCAAACCTGACAGAATTCAAGAAGCATTTAGACAATGCTCTCAAGCATATGTGTGATTTTGAGGCATCCTGTGTAGGGGCAGGAGTTGGATTTTGTGATCCTTATAGGTCCCTTCCAACTCAGGATATTCTATAATCTCTGATTCTAAGCATGCAACTTTCAGAGCTAGTAGGACTGAGTTTTTGTTACTTACTCATCCTTCCCCTCCCATCAAGCAAAGGAAAATTTAACACTTCTGTGGCTGCTTTCAGTTTTAGTCAAAGATTTACATTCCAGAGGAATCCTTGCTACTTCAGTCTATGTCATATCCAGTGATCAAACACAAATAGGTGGTGCCATGAATCTGATTTTATTCCAAACAGCTAAATCATGAGTGCAACCAAATCAAAGGAAAGCTTTCACTGCCCTCAATTGCTGAAGAATTTGGATTTAAATAAAATCAGTTGGCAAATAGCAGCAAGGGAGGTTGCTGTCACATTCTCTTCCATCCTTACTTGTGTTAAAAGTTTATCTTTAATGTATTTTCCTTTTTATTTTTAACAGGAAAAACACATCCATATGATGGAGATGATGAAATGCAGTTGTGGTTTGAGTTGTGAATAATCTAATTCAAGTTATGAACTATCTTAATTTAAATCTTTCCAAGATTATTATACAAAGAAAACCAGTTTATTGCTTCAAGGTCAGAATTCTTTTTAATTGATATTAGAAAAATTCCACTGTAGCTATAACAAAGAGTTAATTATGTTTTGGGGTGGTTTTTTTTCCTCAGTATCCTGCATCCCGAAACTGTAGCCAGCATTAATAAATAGACAAACTAAATAATCTTTTTATCCTAAATATTTACCCAGAATTCTTGGTTCCTTCTAGTTCAGTTCAGTATATGACAAGGTGATCTAAGAAAACATATAAAGTGGCTGGTGAAAGAAAATCTATCAAATGTACTGTATATTATTTTCATCTTCATAATCTTTCTACACATTGATAAAGCTAAAGCAAGGCTTAAAAACTTGCACTTAAATAGTCAAACAGGGCACAAAACAACAAATGAAAAATAAAATGGCATTTTTAAAGAATAGAAACAGCCTTCCAATGTCAGTGTAATTTTTCCCATAGCTGCAATAACATAGGCATTCTGCATTCCTTTCCTTAATGCTGACAAGGTTACTTCAGTCCAGAACCACCAAACTATTTACAATCCCTTGATCAGCTAGGACTATCAAAAGGAAGAGATAACATAGCCAGATTTCTCCAACATGATGTTTCAATCTAAGTCAAGACTAGTGGGTGCTTGTAAAGTAATAATAAGCAACCTAAGCTGTGTTTAGCAAACCAAAAAGCCAAGAAAATCATCCATAAATTTACATTCTAGAGTACATCAAAGACCCAAATCTTCCACAGACCATTCAAGTTGCAGCCCTCATTGTCTTCAACTGACTTTATGCAGAAAAGCAAGAAGCAGTCTATAAAGTCATGGATGTCTTCACAATACATACAGATATTATGCCTTAAATGAAAGCCAGCCTTCCTTCCTTCCTTCCTTCCTTCCTTCCTTCNGTCCTGCCTTCCCTTCCTGCATTCCCTGCCTTCCCTTCCTGCCTTCCTGCCTGCCTTCCTGCCTCCCTGCCTTCCCTGCCTTCCCTGCCTTCCCGTCCTGCCTTCCCTTCCTGCATTCCCTGCCTTCCCTTCCTGCCTTCCTGCCTGCCTTCCTGCCTCCCTCCCGCCCTCTCTCCCTCTAAAGACTCTACGTATGTGCCCTGTAAAAGCTTTTTGTCCATGTGTGAACACTATAATGCATCAAGAAATGTCAAGAAATGTTAGTACCAGCTCTCTTTGTCAGGTTAACTCTGCAAATTCAAGGCAAAACAATATTTACTTTCTATTTTTTACTTAGGGAGGTATACAAGGACTCTGCATATGCAGAAACAAATAAGAGAAAAAGCATGCCACTTTCATGATAATATAAATGGAATCAATGTTACAAAAGGTCTCAGCCTCTTACAATGGACCATTTAAATCCCAAGACGGGGAAAAATGCACACATAGGGTTATGTTTTCATTTATAACAATTTAAAAGCATAATAACAGAAGTGTATTTTGTTGAATAAATATTGTAAACAAGAGAGGTTTCAAGGGCATCCTCCTTATCAATTATACCAAATAACTAAACCTGTTGCAAACTCTTAAATACTGAATACTTTTCCTCATATCAGTTTAGACAGATGAAGAAAAGTTTTAACAAACCTTATCAGGTAGTTTGCATCTCATTTTATCTATTTCCTTCCTTGAGAGTGCAATAAAAATAATTATATGAATTTTTATTAACTGCTTGAAAAATCAACTGCTGGTTTTTCTCAGTCACTTAGACCTTTCATTCTTGACCTAGATTTAGCAATCAAACCAGACAATAGCAAGGTTTTTCCTCAGGAAAATTCAACATGTAGTATATTTATGACTATGTAAAAAGAGTGTCTATGGCAATTTTGATTTAAAGAGATTGTTTTTTTCTTAACCCTTTTTTTTTGTCTGCAACATTAAGACCAATTTAATTATCAAATCAAATAACAAGCTATCAGTGTAGTTTAAATCATCTGAGAAAAATATAGATTCACCAAGACCTTTAAATTCATCTCAACTCTAGCCTCAAGCAAGCCTGTGCTTCCCAACCTGTTCATTCTGTTGACAGAGTCTGGCACTGGAGTTTTAACTTCTGTGAAGCTTAGTTGATGTTTAGGAGTTGATGCATATGTATAAGATGTGAAACTTAGCTGTTTTCCAGATTACAGATCATGCTGGCAAAAAGTGACATCATATTGCATGCATGACTGGCAATAGACTTAGATGGAGGCTGAGATGGGATCACCAATCTAATTTTCACATAATTATTGCAGTTTGAAATGAGGGCCAATACACAGCCTACTTTACCCCTTCACTTTGCCATGTCCCTGCAGTATTTTATTTAAATCACATGAATATTTAATGCAAGCATCTCATCATTTATTGTTTATTATGCTTGAGGACAAGTCCATAGTTGAAATGCAATATTCAAAGTCATTGATAGATATTTCTGTGAGATTTTTCCAAAACGTCTTAGCATGTTTTGGTCTGAAATAGATATTGTAGGACCAGGCAGATTGTGCTTCACTGGATCAATGTACAAATGGCTGTCCTTGAACAAAATAGAAGGCAAAAAGCCCTACAGAATTCAGTTAAAGAAATTCATCAAATTTCCTCTTACACTTGTAAATCCAAAAGCCAGGCTTAGTGTTGAAAAGCTTTCGACAACACTGAGTAGTGGATGAAGTTGAGGTTTTTATATTTTGTTTAGAAGAGAGCACTTCCCACTGGCAAAAGACAGAGGGAACAGAAGGTTTCTGTGACTGATGGAACTGATCATTTGGAAAGTGCGTATTTGGACAGATGCAATAGGTAATTTGGAGATGAAGTCAAATAAATGTACTCATGATATTTTCTGAAGAAACCTAGCCACTTTGGAAAAACCCCAGGAGGAATATGAAGTGGATAAAGCTGATCTTTAAATTCATGTCTTTTTTGCATCAGATAAATCCATGATTTTGAGTTCTATCCAAAAGAGAAAAAGATTGACATTCTTTCAGTAGACAGTATTAAAAAAACCCTGGAAGTCTTCTTTTCAGGTATATGTTCAAGACGGTATCAGAAGTACAGTTTAGGTCATAGCAATTTAGAGAAAATTTTCAGAGCTGGCAATTCACCTTTTTACAACTCAGTTTTCTCATCTTTATAAAGGGAGTAGGGAGAAGTATTTAGCTTGTGACGAACATAGAGTTTTACACGTCTTCAATGAGAGTAGTCAGGTAAGTATGAATGATCGCCTCAGTTTTACAGATGCAGCAACTGAAGCTGAGAAATGTTTCGGTAAATTGAAAATAGTGAAAAGGAAAGTGGTTTTGTCTCTTTGTGGTAAATTCTTGCAGTGGTCATGGTAGTAAAATGGGACTGCCCCCTCCAACCATTCAATTTTTACCTTCCTTAAAGAAATGAAAAACTCTTTTGTTCCTTCTCTGGCTCTTGCTTCACATTTTAAAGCATTTTTCATGCTCATTGTACCGGTCTCTAAATTTGTTCCCTCTGGCAATTTGTGATGAATTTGTGTGTTTATGTACAAAGCAGAGGAAAATGTTGATTGGGTTTTTTGTAAGTTACAGTGAATTTGAAATATTGAGGACAGCACAAATGTTTTTACTTGTAAACTGTACCAACATGACAAGGAAATCATACAGGGTGTGTGTGGAGTGCAAGTAACACAACCTATCTTTTTCTCTCAAAGTATATTATATCACCAGAGGGACACTTTAAAATCAAACCTTTCAAAGTTGTTAGATATTTTAGTGGCATGCACATTTATGGCTAGCAATTAAACACAGAAATTATGTATAGAATGCAATTGGAAGTGAAAATCTAGAAAGTCTGCACTGATCTAAAAAGACAGCCTGATGCAAAGCATCATCTCCCAAAGGCCCTTATGTCTACGTAGTTTTGAAACATACACTAAACCAGCTGCCAAACCTGGCTTTTAAATAGAGGCTACAAAAAAGGTGTTCTGCATTTTCAGTGCATGCCACTTCACAAAGGAGAGAAGAACTGTCTGGCTGCCATATAGTACAGCAAAAGGGAGCCAGCTTGCAAGTGATTAGAATAATGAAACTGGAAAGGATTAGCTACATTATCCAAACATGAAGCAATAGGCTAGTCAAACTAATCCCTGAGGAATAGTTAAAAGAAACAAATGACATGATAGACATAAGGTTACTTCTCAGTAAGATAGCATTAGAGCATGTGGTACTGCTTGCATATTTTCTGAAAGCACGTGCAAGATATGCAAGCAGGGAGAAGGTAAGCCGATGTGTCTGTGTGACAATATTGAGCTACTTTTATTTCAGATTGTGCATCTTATCTGACTTTTAAAAATAATTAAAATGTTATTAGACTGACTGATATCAATGGAACATCCACATCCTGTGGAGTCCTTAATTGCAGGAAAAGAAGGGTAATGATCCAGGTTTTAATATGACTGTGTCTATTGTGCTCTGTTGGATGGATTCATTATGCAATAAGTGAGTATTTTTTCCTCATATTTAATTATTTTGAAACTGTAAGAAGTAATTCCAGTGCTAATCATAACATTTATATTTTAGAAGAGTAAATCAGCGCCAAATATGTTTTCTTTAATAAAAGCTCATCACATGTGGAAATGATGCCCCAGTTCTATATTCAAATATTTCCAGGTTTCTTCCCATACAGAAATTTGAGTTATCAATTATTGTTAGACTTATTAACATCAAAAAACATGAGAACAAGGCATGTAGTGTGTATTTCTTGAAGACCTAATTGAAATTCACAAGGGTAAAATAGAGTCCTTCCAAATTCATACACATGTAACCATTGGGAGTGCAAAGTAGGGGTAAGGGCTGCATTCCCATTGAAGTTACCATGTGTACATGGAAGGACTTAGGGCAAAACAAAACTTAGCTGTGACTGATCATCCTCTAGATGACTTCAGGGTGCACTGCAGGTGTGGTCTTTAATCTAGGAGGGAGAAGGGCTCTGGCAGAGCTGTAGACCTCTACTCAACAGACACCTTGCATGAACCAACTCACACTGACTCATCTCATGTAGTGAGCCCAAATGGTCATCTTTCTTGCCCTTCAAGCCCAGCACAACACATCATTCATCATGCAGTTTTTGACTGCAGAAGGGAGTTTTAGGGGACATGGAATATCAAGTACAATGCTGCACCAAAGCCCTCAGTGGTTTACAGTATTTCTGACTGTATTTCTGATAGGATAGGATATTTCTGATAGGATAGTATATTCTGAAGGATATCATAGTTCTTCAAATGGATGACTATTAATTACTTTGCCTAATAAGTGTCTTAACCATGATCAACTAGTTACTGGCTTCTGTGCTGTCACATGAAGGTGCACAATTTTACCATATTTTTCCTCGGTTTAATGCGGAGCTGAGTATTCTCATTGCTCATATTCAAACCTCATCTTCTTAAAGATCCAATAATCAGCTGTCTTCAATAATGTTCATAGACAATTATTTCCCTAGGTTAATTGTATGAGCTATCCAAAAAGTATTTCCTTTCACTTTTTATTAGCTGTTTCATATAAGTATTTTTTTTAATCTCTTAAGGAGACCTGAATTTGGAAAGAGCTTATCAGGTTCTGAAGAAGTGTAATCATCCATTCCTAACCAAGTGATATATTAGATCATTTATTTGTGGCAAGACAAACATTTCAATAGTGCTTATTGTTTCCCATAATGAAAGGTTTAAATCTTCCTTTAGGTTCCTCTGAAATTTAATTTTTGTGGATGGAGACAAGCCAGTTTGTGCAAGATATTTTTTTTGTCAGGGGTTCAGAAATCCCAAACTATTAATTATATTTTTCCACTCTCTAACTCTATGCTGTGAAAAAGAAGAGGTGGAGGAAATAAAATACAATAGAAGCTTTCATGCACCTCACCTTTAAAAACAATAAATTCCTTCCCTTTTGTAGGATTATTTATTGAGCTGTTTAGTCACTGAAAAGGGATTTTGTCATACACTCTACACCACTCATGAAAACTGCATCCTATTGTATTTATGAATTTACATTTGGTAGAGCTGCACAATACAAGTGAAACATTTTTTTCCTTGAGCAAGTTAACCCCAGAAATGCCCTTTCTACAGGAAAACTAAGGCTCCCTAGATGTGTGTTAAAAGCCCAAGTGACTGCTGTGTGAATCCCTTCTACCTACATTTAAGAGGTTTTTTTGCAGAGGAATATACCTTACCTTAATTAAGAAGACCACTATGTTACTGAAATATATTTATTGTCAGTACAATATATTTATATTTAATTTAAATATATACTATCACTGGTATAGATTAATAAAAGTCTTTATCCTGCAGTCCTTGCTTAGATAGCATTCACACTACCAAACAGTATAGCTTCCATGGCTGTAACACCACAGTTCCTTCCTGCTGTTGAGTTTTCAGTCCAGGAAAATATGTGCTTTCTGTTCTCATCTCCAATGCATTTGGAGGTCATGGACAAAGGCCTGAGCAAAATTTTCTCTGAGAAAATCAATAATGATTTATGATATCTGACTTCAAAAAATGTTGTTTCATAAAAGTGATAGACAATAAAGCACTAATCTACTAAGATGACTCTGGGTTCCAGTTCACCTTTTATTTTATTTTCCGGCAGCCAAAGCACTATATGGCGAAACAGCTATTGGGTTCTCTGGAGAAGTTGCCTCATTTTTCAAACACACTGAATTCATCAGCAAGCTGGCAATTTCACAACCTCTTATGAAATTATTCAAAAAATACTATTGGAATATTCAGAAACTGTTACTCATTCAGCTGCACTAATGGCTCAGATCCTGGAAAGCAAAGTAATTTGACTCCAAAACTTTAAAAAGAAATATAATGATACATAAAACTAATCTCAGGATTTGAAGGCACAAACCATGATTTCTACACCGTTCAGTCTGACAGTGCTGCTATTAGCGGTGTAGAGTGGGCAAGGGAGCAGGTGTTTAAGAAGATTGCAAACAGCAGTATTTTTTCTTCTTCCACCTGAAAGAAAAGTGGTTTATTCAGAAAAGACTGCCTGGGTAGTTCCTCATAAAATTTCATAAAATTTTTTATTCCCTAAAGAACTGGGTTTATTCACAATTCAGAACCGAGCACGGATGAGCCATTGCTACCACAAACTGCAGAGGACCAGGAAATTCATTCATGAGTTATCTCTGCTAAAAATCTTGCCAGGAGTACTTTGGCCCACAAATATGTACATATGTGTCTTTTAGAATGTACACGACCCAGCCTGTGTCTTTATAGCCGCTCTTCTCAGGACTGTATTCCATCCTTGCCATGTCGTCTCCCAATTACCATTTTCCTCAGTTTTACAATGGGATGTATGCAGGGATGAGTAAGCTAACTCTGCACCAATAAGTGCAGGACTAATTAGGAGCAGCATTATTTTGTTAGAATTATATCACTCGCAGAATTCACATCTACTTCTTTCCAGTGCTAATCTATGCTTCACAGAAATACTTTTGGTACCTTGGTGTGACAAAATACACCATTTTCGCCATTCTTTCACACATCTGTGACAGACCTTTCACGAAAGGAAAGAGGCCCACAGGTTGCAGCAGTGGTTTGTCAAGTTCTGGCACAGAGCCTGACTTCTCTCACTCTCTCTCCCAGTAAGAAAAGGAAGAAGCTGCATCCTTCGTTCATATCGGAAGAAAGCTGCATGTCTCATTTTCCTGGGTGTCTGACTGTAATGTAGGTGCATTCTACCAGCTGTTCAGCTGGCTCAGTGGTAACACGGAGCACAGTTGTGTCCCTCCATTCTCCTTGCTTTTAAGTGTGGGCTCTGACTGGACTGAAGGATTTGCTGCACTGGCCGGTTGTGTTAGGGGTAGCACACTGTCCCTTTGTCCTCTCAAAGGCTGGGCCTTCGAGTGTGAAAGTGTTTCAATGCTGACCACAGCTCACTTTGTCAGTTATTAAAGCAAATACTTTCCCATTTCATGTCAGCTTTTCATGCTAACCAGTAGAATGAATTTAAAGCAGTGAGATTCCTCTGACTCTGACATCAGACACATAAAACAGGATCCTTACTCATTACAAGGTAGCACTGATCTCCCTTGTTTCCCTAACTCTCTTTTTCACATATTTCTTATATATGCTCTTTAGGTGCCAGATAAAAGCAAGTATAATTCCATAAACTGCAAATATGTTGCCAGAGTGTTGCAAGTCCTCATTCAGAAGCCTTCACAAAACTTTCTATGACTGTAGCATGTGATCTTATCAAAATTCTTTGCATGAAGTGAAAGTAGTGTTCATAGATGAGTGTATAAAAAATGAATTAGAATTACTGCTATTGCCTGTGTTCACACCTTTAATTTTAGTTTTATAACCTAATTCTTTCCTGAGAGCAAGGAAGAAATAGCCACCTTACCCTTCACATAAAATCTGAGTCATGTGAGACTCATGATCTACCTTTAAATAATATATTAATTCACCTCACTGACTGAGACAGGAATTTTGCATTTACTTTATGTGTTATGTCAATGCAACATATTAAAACATCCATGAAGACATGCTGTTTCTATGCAGGAAGTAGGGCAGAATTTCTAAGGCGTAAACACCAGGTGAATTTCTGGAGGTATTGATAATATTTCCCTGATGTAATGGCATTTGGTTATTTATGTCATAAGCTAGATCCCTCCAAATCAGTACAGAAAGTCTTCTGAAAGAGGTCTAAGTTTGCAATCTAATGCTGTCATTTATAAGCTATTTTTGACTATGTTTATATCTAAGAGACTGAGTCACAGTTCTTGGAACAGGTGATGCTATAACATGTGCAATCTTTTTCCCCAGCAGCTTTTATTATTAACCTGTTATTATTGGTTATGCAGCAAATAATGCCTATACTTAACACTGACTAACAATCTCCAGAATAAAACTCTTGCTTATTACATTGTTAGACTTAAACTGTTCAGGATGAAGAGAAGTTTCTTATGCCAGACAGCTGTCTTAGGTTTTGTGTTTTGGGAAAATTTCATATGCAAAAGGTACAGTTCTTTCCAAGAAACAAGTTAAGAAAAACATCTACTGTTTTGCACACCAGGAGTCTTCACTGGAACAAGATGTCCTCTGACTACTGGTAAATAGAGCAATGGGAAATCAGGAAAAAGTACAGTTTGTGCACTGAATACAATCATACTGGGCAATGCAGACAGCTTTGATGCCATGGCAGGCCTTTTGGAGGTCTGGTATTTCAGTTGCCTGTCTATGGGATCTCTTTAGAGTGAAATGTGGCTCCTGTTTGGCTCACACCTTTGGTTTCCTTCCCAGTGGGAGCAAAAGGTGTGAGCCCAGTGTCAGCCATGCCCGCTGTGGCAGAGAGGGCTGCTCAATGAGGACAGCCAACAGGGGTGCCATGGGTGACAGCCAGGCTGGTCAGTCAGTGCCACACCACTGACATGAGTAAGAGAGCAGGGCAGGGCTGGCAGTGGGGTCTGAGGTCAGTCTCAGCCCAAGGATCACAGTCACTTGGAATCAGGAGGTATGTGGCTGTGGTGCAGCTCAGGCAAGGACTTCCAGGTAGAGTGGGGAGCATTTGACAAGGCCCCTTGCAGCACTTCCTCTTCCCATTTTTGACCAAGGCGTGGGAGCTGATCTGGGCACAGGCAGCCAAAGCTCTCAGAGAAGGAAAGAGGCCACTGACCCAGCAGGTACTTGAGCCTTGCCAGGGTCCTGTCTAACCTCAAAGAGGAGGTGAATGTAATCACCAGGCTCCCAGCCAGACCTGGGGGCTTGGACACCTCCCAGTGCCACCAGCAAGGGTCCCCTTGAAGTGCCATGCCTCAGTGAGTCCACTCTTAGACTTCCCTTGCCTTTGGATGCTCTGTGGCTCTGGGGTTTGCCCCTTGCCACTCCATTCACCCTTCTGCAAGCACAGACACAAGCACTGTTAGCACACACCATTTCCTCCTGCAGTGTTTAGCTATCTACAGCTGTCTATTCTGCCTGCCCCACTATCCCAAGAATGTGCTTGGTTCTTAGTGAAAACCACAAATTCCACTTAAAAAGTGTTTCTTTTTCATGTAGAGGTGAGGCAAGAAAATGAACTCGCTGAAGAAACTTGAAGGCATGTGAAAAAGAGGCAAGGGCTTCAAGAAAGGAAAAGACGATTTTATTGTTAAGTCACTTAGAAGTACTTTTGGAAAATTGCTTCCTACCAGAATGCCTATATGGAGCTAGAGAAGTCACTTCAGCTTTTTACAGATGACTGCTGAATATATTCTTAATTTTGCTTGTAATAGCAAAATTAAGAATATATTCAGCAGTCATCTGTAAAAAGTAGCTAGCTTTCAGCTTGCTTTCACAGCTTTCACAGTTGTAGAATTGTTTGGTCTCACAAACATAACTTTCTGATTTTAAGGCCATAGGTGACATAGCAAAAAGTACGTAAAGTGATAGAAAATAGAAAATGTTCTGTAGAATTGGGATCTAAACACCTCGTCCTGGAACCCAAAATTCATGGACAGTTGACTCCTTAAAATCTTTGTTGTTTAGTTTAATTTTTTGTAAAAAAAGGATAAAAATAGTACCATGCAATGCAAGTATTTTTAAGGCTTATTTACATTAGATTTGTGGAACACTGATGAATATTTTAAGGAAAACATTTAATAAGAAATTAATTTCATTAAGAAATCAATGTTTCATAGCAAAATTCATAATTCTCTACTCAATTCTAGTTTAGTGACAGGCTACAGATAAGGTTGGTGTCACACACTCCTTGGAGGTACAAAGACAACCTGAATGAACAAATGACTTAGCTGATGAGGCAACTTGGTAAAGTGAATTACAGAACTTTGTATATTAATCCAGACCTATCACGTTCTCCTCTCCCAGTCCATTAAATCCTTTTAATTTTGTCAGAGATGAAGAAGATGTTTTGGTAGCAGAAAAGGGCTAAGGCAATAAATTGGGTCCTATTCAATCCAAACCATTGTATGATTCTCTGATTTTTTACTGGTACTTATTTTTGGTTAGCTCACCAGCAGAATATCACAGAAGAGTTTGTGTTAAATGAGACTTTTAAAGGACTTCTAGATATGCAAAAGTACATTGCATCCATCATCTAGCATCCTCAGGAAACAGACTCATCAGAAGTCATAGGGGGAGTTGGAGGTTACACTGCACATCTAGGACTGAAGAAGAGACAAGGACTAAATCATAGGGAAGAGAAAGACAGGAGTCATCTGGGTAAGTTTCATTCTCACTGTGAAAGTCCAAATGTAGACATGTCTAAATAGTCTGGTCAAGACCTTTAATCTAATTTTTATCCATTCTATATTTCCTCTTGTCACGCTGTTGACCACAGCTTTAGTTGAGTATTGACAATGGCGATAAGAGTGCTACTTTAGTTTGTTAATATCACTCTGTTTATTAGGGTTATACTTTAAAGTTCTAGGCCTTGAATTATAAACTAGTCAAAAGTTTCTTTAACTTCTAGCACATTTTTATTACTCAAAACTGGTTTATAAAAGTAAAGCAAGCATTTAACGTTAGCTTAGATTTATCTTTAGATGCCTTGCTGAATCAGGTTCTAAACAGTGATACAAAATAACTGTCCTAGGTTATTTAGGGTGTTGTAAGTGTCTTTCTTATTGTTGTGGTGTCTGGAGAGGCTACCTAGAACAGAGGCTAGACAGAGTTAAAGAATAAAGTAGGTATTTATTAAAAGGCCTTTGAAAGATACACCTTGGGCAGTGCGAAAGCCTGGCGGAGGCTACACCCAAGATGGATCACAGTCATGAGTTTTCTCAGACTGAAACAATTTTGGTCTGTTTGCATATCAGAGGTTAATTGTCCAATTATAGCTTCAGGTAATGAAGTCACATTCCCTCAGTTTGCTGCTCTTCCCATATTTTGTTGATACTTTCCGGGGCCTGAGGCAAATGGTGTGACCTTGGTTCCCAGGCCCAGAAGGATTGTTCAGTCTGAACCAAAATGTGAAGAAAGCTAACTAGCATTCTATGTCGAGTTCAGAGTTATACACTAATACAATACAGAACCTGAAAAATATAAAAGCTAAAAACTTAAGGCATCAGTTGCTTCCTAATCTTTCTAATGTTTTATTTGCTTCTGTCTTTTCCCTTGCAAAGCTTTGTATCCTGGAGCTTACACTGTTTTTCTATATCATGATTGGTTCATTGTTTATTTAGCTAGGCTATTGTCTAAGCTATATTAAAATTGTCCTTAGAGACAGGGTGACACCCATAATGCATGTATCCTTATTACAGCTAGAGGCACAACACAAAAGCACTGCTAATTTATTACAACAGACAGTGTAACCATTGAGCCCAGTTCAACCTTGACCAGAGGACCCAGGTGCTTTAGCCATGCAAAATATGACTCATTTGTATCTACCTACTTTGTATTCACAGCTGATGTATAGCTATTGAGATTATATGGCTATAAGGGAATAATAGTTATAGGTAGAAATGGATGAACTGTCTTTAAATAGATTAGCTTTGATAGTCAAAGCTTTTTCCTTTAGGATCAGGCTTTTACAAGACAATTGTAGTCATTTAGCTGATACTGAAGAAAGCACAAAGGGGAGCATGAGATGGGAAGGAGGGAATAGCTCCAAAGCATTAAAATGAGGAAAAGTACAAATATTGGGGCAATTATTTACATCTCGTTTATTATCATTGATATCTGTAAACAAAAGCCAGACTGCAGAAATCTGAAAAAAACAGAGCTTTGTCTCTGATTTATTTGGACTAGAATTTCATTTCACCAGAGAAATACGTAGAAGAAGAGCCTTAAATCTTACCTATATAGGACTTGTTATTTGCCTTATTAACATTTTCAAAATCAGTTACTGCTTTTCTTTATGCCACCCGCATTCAAATATCTTCTGCTATCTAGTCTAGCCCAGGGAAAGAAAAACAAGAATGTTGTCAAGAAGGGGATAGGGCGTGGAACCAAGGGGTATCACCTCCAAGGAAAATGTAATGAGTTTCTGTGTAAGAAGCATATAAACTTGTTGGTAGCAGAAGCAGGGAGAACCTGGAAAAGTGAGGAGGCTGCCTGATGCTAAATTACACATGAAACCAGTACTCAGTTCTCAGCCACAGATTGTTGGAATTTTTTTTTTCAGGAGTCCTTTCACATTACTCTGGATGGCAATCTTGAATCCAGGAAAGCTGGGAGATGAGGGCTAGAATCTGCACATATAATGAGTGCACCTGCAGATATTAACATATGGAAAGAAAAAAAAAGAAAAAAAGGTAAGTTCCACCTTACTGCAAAAAATATTTTTGTTTCCTATAAAAAGAAAAAAGGAAATATCCAAAAATAATTAGATTTCCAGAGCTGGGAGTAGTAGCAGCTTTCATGTTAAAGAGCCCATGACATACAGAGAGAGTTAACCAAAGTTTTATGCACTAAGCGTGAAATAGGAAACTGAGTGCTCACAGTCACTGGTTAAGATCCTCTTATCTCACTGTGCAAAGAAACTGAACTTTATATGTTTCTCTTGCTGTCAAGACAGCCTTCTATGGTTATCAGAAATGCAGAGAAAAGTCTAGTTAGAGATTTTTTCCCCCTTTTGGCTTCTATGCAACCACTGTAGCTGATTAATCCAAGTCAAAAGAAAAATCAGCCAGTATCATAGATTAAATTAGAGGAAATTGTTGTTGTTTACCCTCATACCTCCTCCCTTTTTATGAAGTTCTGCTATTGCAGAAATATGGGATTTTCTTTTTTACTACATGTCACAGATCTGTGCTGCTGTGGTTGCTTCAAAGCTGGGCATGCTCTTTTGATAAAATAGAACTATATTAAATCAATCTACCTACAGGCTGCTTTTGTTTTTACAAAAGAAGAATTGACAGCACTTTTAAGAAGAGATCAAACTTCACCCTTCCTAAATGCTTTAACCACAGCTGACTCATTTAAAATTGGGGCAGGTTAAAGCAGCAAATGGTTCACAATTTCAAGATGGCCTTTGTCTTAGCCTTCTTGGAAAGCCCTGGTAAACCTGTTCTTTTCCCTGTGGCAAGGTCACAACAAGCTTGTTTCTCTTTCTTCCAGTAAGCTTGTTTCAAACTTATTTTTATCTTTGCTTTAAGCTTTTAATCCTCCTTTCCCTTCTCATCTTGAATAAGACCTAAGTCCTCAAATACAATGGAACCAAACTTTCAATGTTTGAATGCCCCTCTGCAATCCCTTACAAAGGGTTTGTCTTTACAATTAAAGTCAGACAAGTTAGAAAGCTGCAGAGCAGGTTTACCTTCAGAATTTGGTCTTTTAACAAGAGATTGAATGATACAAACTATTTCAAATAATCCTTTGAATGCAATTCCTAAAACAGCCAAGCAAATTGCAAACTTCAGGTAAATCCAAAAAACAAATAAGTTGGTATCTAGACCAGCAGCGACCATTGTTAATTCAGGAAGCTCTTTGACCTTTTGGTTCAAAGTGCTACGGCTGAAAGAGCACATATTAGGACAAAGAGCAGAAGGAAGGCATTTAATATGATCTATCACACCTGGGATGCAGTGTCTAGATGCAAGAAATCTAAGAGCAATAGAAGGTGAATGAAACAGCTAAATTAGTTTCAAATTTGTGTACAAAAACGTTGTTAAAAAAATAAAAGAAAACAGAAAAAAGAAGACAGGCCGAGAGGCAGACCAAGAAGATTGAAAGATAACATCATAGTGCAGAAATTCTGTCATCACTCTTCCAGTTTAGATATTTCTTCATTCTACAAGTAATTGACCAGACACTTGTTCCAGCCTTGGAGAACAACATCAACAACACAAAAAATGAGTCTGCCTATGATGAAGGAGTTTGCTGAAGGAATTTATAGACTAGACCTGACCTGTGCTACAATTCTAGCAGAAGATAATTTCTAACCACCCTCCTAAAAAGAAAATAAAATCAAAAAGACAAACTCAGATTTCAGAAAGAGGACAGATTCTCTAATTTCTCTGTCTTGATTTTTAATTTGGAGCTAGATTATCATACAAGGATAAAAATGAGAAATGAAGCACACTTCTGTTGTATGGGTCAGGATTCATGATCCCACTGCCCAGTTTGGAATGAGAGAATGGAAAGGAATAAACTGAAGACTGGCATTTCCCCATTGCACAGTGAGGTCTGGGGACAAACATGCTTAAACCCACAGGGATATGAGATGATGAATACTAGGCTAACCAAAAAGTTTGGGATGGGTTCCTTCCCTGCCTTTTTCTCATGTTCATGTCTTCTTCTACCTGTCTGTCCGACTGGGAAATTTTCTTTAATTGTAGTTTCAATTAGCAAGTAAAATTGTCTTGTGCTGCATTCAAGCAAAGCACACGGTGTTTTCACAATCTGTAGATAAACATGTCTGTCAAAATGCTACTGTATTCTCTGGAACGGCCCAAGACTATATACTATTCAAAATTAAAAGAATTTCACATTTCTTGTCTGTGGAAAGGGACTGGAAAGGAATCAAGACTGAGATAGAATTTTGTTCAGTTTACCATAGACATTGACAGTTTCTTGAATCCGAAGAACATTTAAGTATCAAAAAACCCCACATTTCTCATGTGGAAACCTTTGTTTTTAAAAAAACCTCAAAACTCCAAAAACACACAAGAAAATACCCCCCAAATATGTTTGCATAACAGAAACCTTTAGACCATGGTCCAAAAGTAGTAATTGCAGAAATGCAAGATTAATCTAACATGGCTGGATTACTCCTATATATTATTGAACTTGCACAAAAAATCAAGAATACATTTTTTTCACATAAGGCTGGTGTGGGCTTGCAGTTTACCTCTGTGTTAGGATCTGATTATTAAGAGATGCTTCTGCCTGAATTAAGGGGCAAACGAGACTGTAAGCCAAAGTCAATAGTATGGATTTTATTTAACAGTAAATACGAGATAGAGAGATAGAAATGGGGGGGAGGGGAAGGGGATAGAGAGAGAGAGAGAGATTAAGCAGAGACATCACCACCATGTGGAATCCTACACATCCTGCTAGTCCTTCTTCACCCCAGTTTGCTCGGTGGTGGGGGATCCCAAAGTGCTCTTCTGGAGGTATCTCTTTTATGTAGTTCAAGTCCCTGAATCCATGGGGTATACATGCTTGCTGTTCCCACAAGACATGGCATGTGTGTAATGGCTGCTTCCTTTCTCACCATTTGTCATGGTGGGAATTTCATCTGGATGGGTTACCAAGATCTGCCTCCCCAGGCTTGGCATCTTCCTGTTGTTGCTGTCTACACTTCTCCCACAGTCTGCACAGTGGAATCTTGTCCAGTATGCTAATTCTAAACCTTTCACCTTCATGTAGGCCAGAAATTAACATCTTCCTCTTTGCCATCTGTGGTTATCTTAAGTTCCTGTTGTGGTAGCTTATCTTGTGGGAACTTTCTCCTTTGACAGTGTTTGAGACAATTCATTATGCTTCTCTTAATCCTCACACTCTGCTATTGGTAAAACTACTGATAGATCTTCTGTTTATACAGATATGAGAACTATTAAAATATGTTATTTTTATGTAAAAATGTGCTGGAAAAGAAGTCTGCACCTTTTTCATCATTTTAAGTTACATTTTGAAATGGCTTCAGTAGTTTTATGCTTCATAGCATCCTGAAGAATTTTATTAGTGGTTAGTAAGTTCATACTGTTATCTCTCAGTGTTCTATTTCTATAATAAATGCAAGAGATCTAGAAATCTCAGCATGTGTTTGTTGAGGCCAGAAAGTTCTCCTTTCATGGACTGACAAGAGACGTTGCTTGCTTGATGTTTATACTGACTGTGGAGCTTTGTGAATTACATTTATTTAATTGATTTCTTTTTGTATTTGTTTGATTTCTGAGCTACTTTAACTTCTGTCATTGCTGCTCTTTTACATCACAGAGGGGTTTTTATTGTCTGCATCTCACATCACCTCCTCTTTTTTGAGTTTTTTTGCTTTCATTTGCTTTAAAGTTGAAAATTTCAGCTATAAAGAATTAATAAACAGTCATAGACATTATTTTTTCACAACTCTTCTATATTGAGAAGACATAATTTCATTCTGAAACATATTTACCCATTTATAGTTTCAAGAATATGTAAACATCATTTAAGAATTTCTTATTCTTGGATCATTTTGGTTTAATGGTCAATATGATATTAATGGCTTGTAGTATGTATATATGCCATTTTTATGCCACCCTCTGACATAGGTATTTAAAAATTTGAGTTGTAATGGTATCCTAAGATACCAAATTTTTCTTCTGTTTTTGGTTAGGTTTGGATTGGTTTGTTGGGGGGTTTTTTGTTTGGTTTGGTTTGGGTGTTTGTTGTTTTTTTCTGGGTTCATTCTTCCACTCTTTTTTTTTTTATTCTTGCTTTATTGGGTTTTGGGCGGTTTTTTGGTAACTTTATATATAAATTCACAGCCCTCTTGTAAATTCTATTAGCTGTGGACCACGTCCTGAGCTCCTGAAGTCTGTAAATCCTACAACCTGCAAAGCCCAGGGAAGACTCACTAATTACATCCTCTGTGGAGACGATGACTAAAAAGAAACAGGAATCGTTGTCCTATTCCTGTAGCTGCTGACTGAGAGAGTTCCTGAGGTTCAGAGAGAGTAGGAAAAGAAATGTATTCCTGCATGGAGAGTTGTCCACAGCGCTGCTACTAAAGCTGTGACTGAGACAACTCATTCTCTGCAGTTCTACTTTGGCAATCTGAATGAGGCAAGCAGTCACAGATGCAATTCATGTGACTAAAGTTTTATTCCACACCTTACAGATTTTTGTGATCTTACCAAATGTCTGCCAATTGCATTAATTCCCCATCTTGTCAATTGTCACAGTATGTGGAGACAAGAAAGATTAAATCATGCCATTATTACTGAGACTTAGAGTGTTACTGAGTGTTAGAGGTTAGTGGCACATGTGGCATTACTGTCATGGGAATTATAATTTTAATCAGTGGTGTTCAGTGTTTGTGAAACTTTATAAAATATAGTTAGAAGACATATTGCACTGTCCTTATTTTGACGGTTGTTGTTTTCTTTAATTATATTTCCTCCCACATGTGAGGTCACAATGCTCCTTTTCTTCCAATATCCAGGTCATCACATTCCCACATCTACCACTATTGTAGCAATTAAGCAAAGATTCATGCTGACTGTGACAGTTCTATAAGAAAAGGCTAGCTGCTAAGTTTTGCTAGCTACCAAGGTGCTCTCCACTAGAACGTCTTCCTCTCAATTCCTTGTAAATTTTTCAAAATCTTAGCAGTTTCATTGAGAAAAATTACAAAAATTAATGGGTACAGAATATAGCTAAAGCCCCACCAAGATTCATCTGTTACTGTTTGTCACAGAAGGAGGACTTCCTGTCTCCATTTCAGGAACATCTCTCCTTATCTGTTTACTCTTAACAGATGAAGGTAAATAGCTGATGTCATTTGTGAACTGACTAAATCAACATCCTTAAACGCAATAATGTGGAGATAGAGGCAATCATTTCAGTGACCATTACATGATAGAATGTTCTTCTTTGTAAACGAAGTATTAACAGAAACAGAACAGAAACAGAACATAAAACACTTTTAGTAGTAGTGTTGATTTCTTGTGCGTATGTAAACAAAGACTCAGTCTTTAATTACATGTCACATTTTTATATTTCCAACAGACTTCTGGTATAGAAGCTGTAAGACACTCTTGAGAGCAATAAAATTTGTGTAGAAAGGTCATGTACTGGGCATACTGGGCATCATGAAGTGAATGAGGGAAGAGGTTGGAAAAACACAAGGGAGATCCTTATATCTTAACCTGTTGAGTGCTGACATGGGGAACTGGGCCTTGCATCTGTCTCTGCCACAGCATTCCTATATGTTGCTAGGAAAACTGCCTAAGCTACACTACTAAAAATATTATATGTCCTTTATAAGTCCTATATGCATATTAAGATGTTGATTTGCACATGTGATGGGTACTTAAAGTTGCAATTGAAGTTACAGGAGCCATGCAAAAAAATATTATCTAAAATCCCCGAAATTCTTTCACAACTCGAGTGTCCAGTTTTCTTCACCTAGGGACTCAAAATTAGTAGACATTTCTAATGTTAATTTTTTTCATCCTTAACTCTTAATCTGTAGAAGGGAATAGTGGAATTTCCTCACAAAAACGGTTTCCATGGCAAGAAAGCAGTTCTTCAGGTATCTGGAGACAGTATGCCCTCAGAAAGTAAACAAGGAAATTAATACACCTAGCCTTACAGAAGGATTTGAAAAGTGTCATTTTGTTAAAATTATTAAGATACAATGTGAAAAAGTAAACGAGGCAGACTTCATGCACAAGTTAAATAATATGATTGCATAATTAAATCCCACATTGCCACACATATGCCTCAATAAGTACATTCATTTTGCACAACGAACCCTAATTTTTGCCCCTTCTAACTTAATTTTGAATTTTGTTTTCCAATAATAGTTTATGTCTGAGAAAATGCATCTCTAATATAGCTTGGGCTGAACCTAATACAGATGCTCTTTTACTTGAGGTCATCATACTATATACTCACCCCTGAAAGAGTATCAATAATTACAAATTAACTCTGTTTACTAAGTCTAAATACTTTCATACTTCATATCACAGCTAGAATATATTTTAATTATATGGTGTAATAGTTTTCCTCTGCAGAAGTAATAACTCTTGTTTGGAGCTCTAGAGCCTGTAGCCTACATTTTGACACTGATATTTTTCCTAATGGAAAGTTACTTCTGTAGCTGTCTATGGATTTGCAAAGCTCATAGTATGTTTCTCCAGACTTGAATATAGTACTAGATTTCCCTTGCAGAAATGCACTGTTATTCGCTGTATTCACCCCAGGGGATGGGAAGGATTTAAAACATCTGCTGATAACACTATGTATTGAAAAATACCTTTTTCACATACATGCTGGCAGATATTAATTTACATTTGGTGTCATGATAAAGTTAGCTTTACGGATTGGAAAGAAGGTATCCTGACAGAGATTTTTTGAATCACTTGTTCTACATGAATGCAGCCAGAGTGGGGGAGTATTTGCATAATTCTGCTCCTCTGATACAGAGGCCTCTGGTTCCCTCATGGTTTTCAGCAGGAACCATTGCTTTCTGAAGAGCCACTGCTGCTTGAAAGCAAAGCTTTCTTTTCTTCCAGTCCTCTTGTTGCCATGGGCTTTTACCCAAAGCAAGTTCGTACCATGATCCCCAGCTCAACTGATGGAAAGTTAGACTTCCCAGAGTGTCAAGACCAGTGGAGTTTTCCTTTGCAGCACTACTGCTGTCATTAAGGGACCTAGAAGTCCTCAAACGGCTTCTGTATACCATCAATTACATCATATGATTGCTAGAAAATCAAACGCATGTGAGAGACACAATTGTAATACCTGACCTCTTTCCAAAGTAGAGAGAACAAAGGAAAACCAAAGGGAGAGCAGTGAGTATGAATCTTTGGGCAATGACAAAGTAAACTTGTTTTTTAATTTCAACAATATTTTTAAGGAGAAAGAGATATTTTGTCTTCAGAGCAAATCCTGTAACCTTCATTTAACCAGTAAAAAATGACTGAGGTGGGCAAGATTATGAAGGTGAAGTTCTGACAGATATTCTTCCATCCCTGTTAGGACAAAGGTTATGCTCTCGTCTTTTGTATTGCCTGCCATTTTCTTCCAGGCAGCTGAACCATTCCTTCTGAAAGGTCTCTTTGGTCTGGGACCCCTAAAAGCTCATATAATATCTTCAGCAGGTTTGTGTTTCTTGTCTCGCTCTCGGTTTTTTTTTTTTCCTTTTCGCTTTTTCCACTGAAACCCGTTTTTAGCTTCTTTGAGGGCTTGAGGTGCGTAAGCTTATAAAATTGTGGCAGCAGCAACAGCCTTGAAGAGGATACAATAACCACTGTACATCTGCTACGATGTTCTTAAGTATTTGCGGCATGCTGGCTTAAGCCTGTCAGTTTTTGTAAGGGCTACCTGTTACAATGCACCTAATTAGCTTACTGGCTATTTGGAGACAGCTCTACTGGTTTTTCTATCATCCAGTCTTTATTAAGTGAGCTGTTGCTGAGACGAATAGGTTCTTTATAATGATGAGGTCCTTTTACGCTTATTAGTCCTTAAAGCAAGCCTCTTCTTATAGAACAAAGTTCTCTCTCTCTCTCTCCCCCTCTTCCTTCCCCTCTCTCTCATTTTTTTTCTTGAGACTTACAGTGGCAGAAGTAAAGCAGCTTTTTTTCTGCTGAAGTATTTTATTAAAAGTTTTAGTGGCTGCACTAAGAGCAAGGTGCCTGTGCCTTTAATCATTTTCATCTTTAAAACAGAACCTTATATTTTCACATCTTCAGCTGTCCCAGAGGGCAGCTAGGCCATCTTTAACAACATTAATTTCTCTTTATGACAGGACTAGTGCTGCCCCAGGTCTTCAGAACTGCCTAAAATGTCTGGAAAAGTAGATAATGAAGAGGATATTAGAATTGTAAACAAGAACAATTTGGTAATAAAAACCATATATTTTCTCCATAGGACTTTGGGCTTAATATTGCAGCAGCAAAAGTGTCACAAGTCGTAATTTGTTGATGGCTACTGTACATTAGTTACTGTAGAAGCATGTGCATAAAGGGCAAGAACTATTGGCTTTGCATTAAAGAACATCTAAGATGGGTAATACTAATTTTCTTGTTTTGATTAATCTCTTTTGTTTGCCTTTATTGCAGTATAATCCTACCAAAAAATTTCACACATTCTGCTTAGTAAATCCTGTGACTGTTTAAGAAAGGTTGCTTTCTGTATCTGGAAATGCTGGACAAACACCTCAGCCATGCTGTCGGCATGAGCTGGAGCAGCCCCCAGCCCTGGGAATTAGCCTCACCTCCATGAAACACGGATTCCTGAATAGAGAACCAATTGAAAGAATGAAATGCTGGTATTTTTCTAGTATGATTATGGCGTTTACCAGCTGCACATCCCTGCCTCTGTCTACCCATACATCCTTTACTGCTGACAGGGTTTATGAGTGTAATATGATGGAGTAAGAAACAGTAGATTTTTCCCAAGAAGCCGAGCACAGCTCTTTGTCTGCAGAGAATGTAGGAGGGTAGTATAAAATGGTAAGCATTGTAGTCTGCAGATGTCATAAACAGGGCTATCTTTTCATCTTAAGGTGCACAGCCACTGAGAAAGTTCATGCTATACTTAACCTTTGGCCTTCTGCTGATCTTTTGTTGCTCTGCATTAGTGTGCTGAAATCTGAAAACACAATCCTTACAATACCTACCCACCTTTCTTTCAGCAGTGCAGTTACCCTTCCTAATTTGCATCGTCTGCTTTTAGCAAATTGAACTTAGTCCAGCTTCTTCTGCCCAGTCACCAGATTTTAGACTTCCTCGATAAAACAAAAAAAACAAAAACCAAAAACTAAAAACAAAAAACAAAAAACCAAAACAAAACCAAACAAAAAACCACACACAAACAAAAAAAAATACCAAAAAAACCCCAAACACAAAAAACCCCAAAAAACAAACAACAACAAAAAACCCAAAACAAAACAAAACAAAAGGACAAACAAGAACAAATCCAAAAATCCCAGACTGTATTGACATATTTCATATTAGTTGACAGCAACGTTGTGTGTTTCCTATTAAAAAGTTATAGGCTCTATCAGTCATCTTGCTTACTCAGAGTATGCAGTATTTCAGCACTAAATGTTTTAAGCTAATTGGTCCAACACTGAGGTAGCACATTATGCACTTTAGTGAAGAAAAATAAATTGGCTGCATTTTCTAGGGTTCTTTTCTGAGTCTATGCACCCCCTGCTTCCTCTAGCGCCCCCCCCCCCAC